>VWZI01023529.1:64270-124927 GCA_013396835.1 Psilopogon haemacephalus
TTTTTTAATATATGGCATTTTCTAAGGGGGGCCTGGTATATTTGATCATTTGCAGGACTTACAAAAGGGGATGTTTCCCTTTCTGGTATCACAGTTGCAGCCAAAGCTGTCACCACAGCACTTCAAGAGATGTGTTATACATAAGAGGGAGGGGAATCAGATTGAGAACATCCCAATAAATGAGGAAGCAGTCACTGACCTGCTTTGCCACTTAGACGTACATGAGTCTGTGGGGCCAGATGGGCTGCACCCAAGGGTATCGAAGGAGTTGGCAGGTGTGCTCACCAAGCCACTTTCCATTACTTACCAGAAGTCCTGGCTAACTGGGGAGGTGCCAATGGACTGGAGGGTAGTAAATGTAACACCTATCTACAAAAAAGGCAGAAAGGAAGATCTGGGAAAACTATAGACCTGTCAGTCTGACCTCAGTACCAAGGAAGTTCATGGAGCAGGTCATCTCAAATGCCATCATACATCATATAGACAACAACCAGGGAATCAGGCCAAGTCAGCATGGATTCATGAGGGGCAAGTCCTGCCTGACCAACCGGATCTCCTTCTATGACAAAATCACCTGGCTACTGGATGAGGGAAAGGCTGTCAATGTTTTATTTCTAGACTTTTGAAAAGCCTTTGATACTGTCTCCAACATTTTTTTTTTTTTTTTACAAATTGGCTGCTTGTGGGTTTTTGGATGAGCACACTGTCTCCTGGATAAAGCACTGGCTGGACAGGAGGGCCCAGAGAGTGGTGGTCAATGGAGTTATATTCAGTTGGTGGTAGTCACTAGTGGTGTTCCTCAGGGATCTCTTCTGGGGCCACTACTTTTAAACATCTTTATTGACAACCTTGATTTAGGCACAGAGAGTGTCATCAGTAAGTTTGCAGATGACACCAAGTTAGGTGGCAGTGTTGATTTGAATGAGGGTAAGGAGGCTCTTCAGAGGGACTTGGCTAGGCTAGATCAATGGGACAACATTAATGGGATGAATTTCAATGAGGCCAATTGCCATGTCCTGCACTTAGGTCACAACAACCCCAAGCAATTCTACAGGCTTGGGGTAGTGTGTCTGGAGAGCTGCCTGGCAGAAAGAGATCTGGGGGTTGTAATAGACAGGCAGCTGAATATGAGCCAGCAGTGTGCCCACGCAGCCAAGGCCAATGGCATCCTGGCTTGTATTAAAAATGTTGTGTCCAGCAGGAGTTGGAAGGTGACTGTGTCCTTGTACTCAGCTTTGGTGAGGCCACACCTTGAGTGTTGCGTTCAGTTTTGGGCACATCAGTACAAGAGAGATGTGAAGGTGCTGGAACACATCCAGAGGAGGGCAACGAAGCTGGTGAAGGGTCTAGAGAATAAATCTTATGAAGAACGACTGAGAGAGATGGGGCTGTTTCGTTTGAAAAAGAAGAGGCTGAGGGGAGACCTCATTGCTGTCTACAACTGCCTGGAGAGACATTGTGGAGAGGCTGCTGCCGGTCTCTTCTCACAGGTAGTCAGAAACAGAACAAGAGGGAATGGCCTCAAGCTGAGGCTGGGTAGGTTTAGATTGAATATTAGAGAAAAGTTTCTCACTGAGAGAGTGGTCAGGCACTGGAATGAGCTGCCCAGGGAGGTGGTTGAGTCACCCACCCTGGATGTGTTTAAGGGCCGTTTGGATGTGGTGCTTAGGGATATGGTTTAAGGTGAATCTTGTAGGGTAGGGTTATAGGTTGGACTTGGTGATCCTGAGGGTCTTTTCCAATCTGGATGTTTCTGTGATTCTGTGAAAATCCAGGGTGCTCAGGATTGGTCATTTTGGGGTGTTTTGGACTGTTTTCCAAAGTCCTAGCCTCATGCTGCTGAGTGGAATCTGTGATTTAGAGTTTTAAGAACTCTCTTGTTACTATCAGTGTTGCATTTCTCTGGAACCAAACTGAGCTCAGACTGCAAGAGAACCCTGTTAGTCTTGTACATTTCCCCCACTTTGGACAAGCGACTGCAGAAACTGGATACGAATCAAAATGGAAACTAACCAAATTGCGTAGTATTCTGGGCACAGCTCTGCTCTGATTGAAGTCTGCAGCAGACAAATTAGACCTGAAATTATTATTTTTGAGGGGAAAAAAAAACAGCTCTGGCAGACAGTCCACTCCTTCCTGCAAGCTCTCTGAAAACCAGCATGCATAAATAACTTTCACTGGTAGTTTTCTACATAAAATATATACTGCCTATGCTAAAAAGACATCTCCACACACAGTGTATTCAGCATATAGAGACTGAGTTGCTATTTTAAATGTGATTAGATTAAAAAGTGGGGCTTTTTTGTTGAACGACTGAACAAATCAGCCAATTAAAGATACTGGTGATTTTTGTTGTCTGCCTGCATATCATAGTACACACCTGACAGAGAAGCCAGACTGCAAAAGCAGGTTTTCCCTTGCAGCAGGGGTTATTCTAGAGCTTTCTGAGAGTGGTTTAATTTTCTTGGTCCCAATATCATGGCACTAAGCACAGTTTTCAGTCTGATGTGTCCCTTCTGTTACCAAATAGCATGATGGCCTAACTTTCCCCCTGTGTTACAAAATAAACAATGCCAGTCGTTCATTTGTAGAGAGCACCACGGGAACGCTATGCAGCCCTCTGTTAAGGATAACAGTGGCAGCCATGGCTCTCCGATCAGCGGGAAGCTGGAAGGCATCTTCTTTAGCTGCAACACTGAGTTTAACACTGGGAAGCCACCACAAGATTCGCCTTATGGAAGATACAGGTTTGAGATTGCAGCTGAAAAACTCTTCAACCCAAATACTAACTTGTACTTTGGAGACTTCTACTGCATGTACACAGCCTACCACTACGTCATTCTCGTCATTGCCCCCGTTGGATCACCAGGAGACGAATTCTGTAAGCAGCGCCTTCCTCAGCTAAATATAAAAGATAATAAATTTCTGACCTGTGATGAAGAAGATGGTGCCATGGTTTACCATCATGCCCAGGATGTTATTTTGGAAGTAATTTACACTGATCCTGTGGATCTCTCCCTCGGCACAGTTGCAGAAATTACCGGTCATCAACTAATGAGCCTGTCTACTGCAAATGCAAAGAAAGATCCCAGCTGCAAGACCTGCAATATCAGTGTTGGACGTTAAAACTTTCCTCATTACCTACTTAGGAGCCTTCAAACCTCTGTTGCCCATTTCCATAGTCAGACATTTTTGTCAGAAGCATGCACATGCCGCTATCACCAAAAGCAAACACAAGTCTTCAGAATCTCCAATAGCGTTTTTAGTATTTCTTCTCTCCCTTTTCCCATCCTGTTCCCCTGATGCTTTAAATGATTAGAAGTCCTGGGTTTCTTTCTGGCAACCATTTATACCTAGATGCTGCAACAATTGTTTTCTGTTTCTTGCCAAACGTAACAAAATCCTATATAAACTGCTTTAGCAAAATAAAAATAACAGCTTATCAATGGTGTTTAAATATGCATTCGTTTTAACTACTGAGCAAGTACTGGGGTAACTAAACAGCATGAAAGGTTGTAATTGCAGCATGATTTGAATTTCAGAGCCTAGAAATGTCAGCACTTCCAATGTGTTGTTTGACAGTGTTATTTATGTTATTTATATTAGCTAACTGAAAACAGAAACTGTGTCTCGACATAATAAATATAATAGAAAAATATTTTATTTGTACTGTTGTATAAAATATTATACAATCATATAGAATATATAGATTACATTTTAATATCAATTGTATACATACTTCATGAAGTCATTTTCCCTTATCAAAGATGTAGTTTGTAAACTTCAAATAGCTCTGTATCTGTTCCTGTTGCTCTAGATGACTTTAATTAAAACAGATTTACGAAGGAGACCATTTCTGATTCATAAAAGTTAAGTTATAAATTATTAAGTCAGTACACTGAACAACAGACCTCTGAGAAATAAAGAATTCCTTTTTTAGTGTTCATACTTTTTCCTCCAAACTACTTGAAAATGTGCACGTCTGCAAAATCATGCTGAGCCATTACACACACTGGAAATACAAACAGGGTTGGTACATAATAGGCTTTATAAAATGGAAGTCATCTTACCAAGATAAAAAAACGAGTTGCTTATACTACGTAGTCAATAGAAAACAACAGTTAAAGCAAAACACTAAACGTCAGTCAACTTATTCAAGCCCTCTTTTAAATTTATTTATTTTCTTTTATTCTTTCTTACTTTATGTCTGGGCCAGCTATTTCTGAGCAGCCCAGCTTTTCATCTCTCATAGAAAACCCGCTGATGATCCTTTTGTTAACAGCCCACTTTTCACATCTATCACAAACAGTGAAAAAAAATATCCTTCAAATTACAGTGTGGTGCTCTGAAAGTTAAGAAAGATGTGTAATTCCAATGGAAAAATAGCTTTTTAAAAAATAATCTTACTTTCAGTAAGCAGAAGTCTAGCATTCCTCATCAGATAACTGTGACACTCAATTATATACCATCTACTTTATCTATCCAAAATATCTTAGCATAATGCAGTACTCTAGTCCTGTGATAGTATATAGATAGGTGGCAATTTAGAACACAAGAAATACTCAGACATTTTACAAAGTGCATGCGTCAAAATGAGCTTTGGTAGTTAGAAAAACAAATGTTTTAGCTCCAGGCAAAATAAAGTGCAGAGTTTAATACAGAAATAAAAATTAGCGTGTAGTTGATCTATTTACTGAAGTTTAAATACCATGAGCCAGGTCCATTGAACCACAGTGCAAAGGAGCAGCCAGTACGTTTGTTTTCTCTCTTCCAAGTGAACCGTGTCTATATAATTTCACCAAACACTTCTTATTTCTTAAAAAAAACCCCAACAATAGTTCTACCTGGCAGCCACAGTCCATCCTTTTCTTTTTTTTTTTTTTTTTTTTTTTTTTTTTTTTTTTNTTAGAGCAACTGCTGGCACCAATTCTTTGAGTGCACCTTTCATAAATTCATAGAATGGTTTGGGTTGGAAGTGACCTTAAAGATCATCTAATTCCAACCCCCTTTCACTAGAACAGGTTGCTCAAGGCCTCATCCAACCTGGCCTTGAACACCTCCAGGAAGGGGGCCTCCATGACCTCCCTGGGCAACCTGTTCCAGTGTTTCAGCACCCTCACTGTAAAGAATTTCTTCTTAATATCCAGTCTAAATCTGCCCTTTTCCAGCTAAAATCCCTTCTCCCTCATGCTATTACTACCAGCCTGTTTTAAAAGACCTCCTTTCTTACTTGAAAGCTACTGAAATTGAAGAGCAACTGTGTCTTGAAAGACAGTGAATGTTCGTGAGGTTTCCTTTAATTTGTTTTAAGCTCATGTTTCTTTTAATTGTGTGAATTAACATATTGAGAACCCACAATAACAGTTAATTACAGAGCATGTTCATTCCAGAAAGAGCTATTTGCTGTATCATCATGTACTATGATGTACTAAAAACCTGGAGAGCATTTCCTCACACTTTCTGGAAACCAAGAGCAGGTCAAACTAAGGATCTATAATACTTCAGTGTCCTTTCAATTCCTGACATTCTCACAGTGCACTTCAAGGCTTTTCCAAAAGGAAAAAAATATATACTATAGTCCACTCACCCGTGCTTAATATTCTTGCATATTGCTGTCCTTTCTCATCCCAGCTAGTGTAATTGGTAAAGTGCATCAAAAATCTCAGTGTCAAATCATTGTGCAGCAGACCAAGACCTGCAAAATTACTTCCTCTTTTTCATTACTTGTTTGTTTGCTTCAGTTTTTGTTTTTGCTAGAAAACAATACCACAATATTTCAATATTGCATTCTCCTCAAATTGTTTTGGAAATGTCATGCTTACTGATGAGAACCTCCAGAAGCCTAATCTTGGCTTTTGTGTGCTTGTATTCAGAGTATTCCTCAGCCATGGACACCCGGTCTTCTTTTTGTGGACTTCTACAAAAAGCAAATAAAAGTGCCATCACTTTTACACAACAGAGGAGAAACAGTCTTTAACATTAACTCTGCAATAGCTAATGAAGCCTGGGATGGACATTTCTACCCACACCCACCACCCACAACTGTAGATGACTACAGATATAATTCAAAGGACTAAAGACCTCTACTAGACGGAAATTAAATAATAGCATTCTAAATACTGAATTTTCATCACTATGCAAGCATAGCTGCTTCGCTCTCAAATTAATATGCAGATCAGTTAGTTATTATATATTTGAAAACCATTACCAGAATACTACACTTCGGTATCCTCCAGGGTTTTCATCAAACAAGCTTGACAGAGGAAGGGAGGAGGATAAACAAGGAGTTAAAAGTGGCCAATGTTCATCTATGGGTGAAAGACACAGTGGCTTCCAAATTTTAAAATTGATCTTTTTTCAAATGGCCCAACTGCCCAATGCAATTCCTGCAGTCTGGCACCATCAGAAAGACTCTTTAGCAGCTTCCCTTCTGCTCGCTGTGTATATCCATTGTAGACGCATCCAGACTGTCATCAGGGATGCCCACATGTCAGAGGAGTTAAGCACGGAAATGGACACCTCCACAGAGACCAGGCACCTGCATGGTATCTTTTAGTCCCTAGCTTTGGTGTCTTTGGCTTGGCCACCTAAGTGTAGCCATCCTAGCAGAAACAAATATATCTGCATGGGGATGCAAAGGGGAGAAGGAAGGGGCTTTTGATAAGCTGGTTATTTACCTTCCTGTCTGTTCATAGAAGTGTTCCTCAAACTCTCTCAGAGCTTTGCGAAGCCTTTTCTTATCTGCTCTTGTTTCTCTGAGATGTTCAAGCAGAACAGGCCTGTAAAACGTAGATGAGACCATAAAACATCCCTCTGCTTGGAAGTGTAAAAGCTGTGGTTTGGGGTAATAAGGAGCCTGCTGCTATGGGCCTTTAACTATGGCTATACCATCACACACGATAGTCATGCTTCTTCCCTTTTACTAATATTTGCACCTTTCTAGTAAGTTGAAGGCAGAGACTCTGTGGACAGCAAGGGTAAAAAACCCTCAGGAACTGGGTCTTGCCAGTGGTCTTAATTCTGTGTGGAATTAATGGAGCGGACAGGGCTCAGCATCTCATGGGAAATGCTTTGTGTCTCTGGAACTGAACTAATAAAGTTAGCATCCAACCCCTACTCCTAAAAGCAGCTGTTACAAAACATTACTATGGTGCAGTGGTACTCAGAATCAGCATTTCTGGAGGCCACGTTTTAACTGGTATTTGGAGACTAAGGTTTTTAAGCAGTGGAAGAATTCCATTGCAACATATGTAGCTGCTATTTTATTCTTTCTGTGCAGTTTGTTATTTTGGAAATATCTTCACAGCTTTTGTGAGTGAACTATAGCATACACATTTTAGTTACACAGAAAACCGAGGTGTTTTTATTTACTCTTGATTTTGCTAGAGCCTAGTCAACTTCACTTATGCATCTAAGAGCTTCCAATAGAAACACAATGAAAAGATGCCATCCCATAAGGACACAGCTGTTCCTGGAAGGTATGTTATTCATCAGGACTGACTGATAACAGCCCATGTACACTGGGATCTGGTGTAGTGTTAGATTTTTGGGGCATCAAGACACTAATATCTATTCTTTTGCAAGGAAGAAATTGATTTTACACACATTCAGTGGCCTCCCATGTGATCATATTTCATGGTTCTTCACTCAAGTCACCTGTTTGTATGCTTCATGTCTCTGGTTTTTTTACAACACTCACATAGTCTAACCCAGCAAACAAACAGGAGTAGACTGTCCGGCTTGGCCAAACTGCCTGTTGGTTTATGACTTCTTTGTTAGAAGATAAGTAGTTAGTTAAATGTATTGCAAGTAGGCCTCACATATCTTTACTGCCATTATGTCATATCTACCATTCTATGTCATTACTCTCCTACGCTCTTAGTTTAACAGATTGACAGAATATATCTGGTTGGAAATTACCTCCAAGATCATCCAATCCAATCTTCAACCTACCACTGAAGGGTCGACACTAAACCATGTTCCTAAGCATCAGGTCCATATACTGAATACCCCAAGGGACAGTGACTTTTTCACCTTTCTCTTCAGGAACCTATCACAAAGTTGTTTGTTTGAATAAATAGCTCAAACCAGAGGTATGCTGCCCAGACAGCAACTATCCCCTGCCTCTTTGCTTCCCTAAGAAAACACTGAATCACTTGTTAGATGAGGTATGGAATATTACCATGCAATAACTATGGATCATATTTTATCTACAACATCTACGTGAAATATCTGTAAACATTCAGGAATAAAAAAAAAAAAAGACGGAACTTACATCGTTGCCTCATGCAAGTTGGACATTGAGAAGGCTGTTTGCTTGAGAACTTTCTTTTCATCCAGAGGTGAAACATATGGAGGGTCACTCTCTTCCTGAGAGTAACACAGGTGTTCCTCCACAGGGAGGCAAGATATTGGACCAGATGAGAATACATGGCTGCTTTGAGAATGGTCTTCATCTGAATCTTCCTCCTCCTGCTTGTAAAATGGAAAGCATTACTAAATTAGTTCTTTATGTTGCACTACTAACAATTTCTGGTACGACAAGGTAAGGAATGAGGATCTAACTTCCTGGATGTATACACTGAAAATAGATGGCACATATTGAAAGCTTTACCCAGGCTATCCAAGATTATTCCTGAGAGCTCTTGTGGCTCAGTAAGTTCCTGTCTATCACAAGTTATTGTCCGTCATAACCAAAGAGGACAGAAGCTGGCCCTGCCTCTGAGTATCCCCACAGACAGTAATTTACTTGTGTACTGAAAAGCTTTTATAAATAGCCATGATTTAATGAACATTCTGTATTTATATAAGCACTGCAGTCTTGCTGGAACTTGTGCCTCTGATATACTTCTGATGTTTGTATTATGTCCAGAAATTCTGGCTGTAACAAGAGCTGGAGGTAGAGATTTCACAGTTTTATAGCTACAAACATTAACTACCAAGACAAAATGATGCTACTGTCTTCCTCATGTTCCTTCATCCTCAGAAGAAAAGTTGAGCTTTTGAATCTAAGGCCTAAACAAAAGAACCTGAATGGAGCAAAGCTCCTAAGAAGTAAGTCAAGGGCACTTCAGTGAAATGTTTAAATATATGCATGTGTACAGAGATTCGCACTGGAATTTTTCAAAGAAATCTAACGCTCCACTGTTCTCTATCAAGGCAATAGGTCACAATTTTTAAAATCAACCCAGCCCAAATTACTAATAGGTTTTTGATAGAGACATGCCAATTAACTCCCAAGTAGCCAGATTCCACTACTCTACTCACGGTGAGACCAGTGGCTTTACATTACATTGCTATGCTATTAGTGTACTACAAATTATGTGATAATATGATAGATAAAACCATTGTCATTAAAATGTAAAAGACAGCTGCAGTGACAACAGAATGTCTCATGGGAAGAGAGAGGTTTCCCTGTGTTACCCATAATAGAAGACTAATGTCAGCCTTTGATCCCTTACCTGGGCATTTGACAGGATTGCCCCAGGAGCTGCTGCTCGACATTGCAACATCTAAGCTTCACCTTAAATGTGAGTTTTACCGAGCATTTGCTGTTTGAAATATCAACCAATGAGCAGATTCAAGTATCAGTAGTACAGATCAAAAGCAGCTTTTGGTATCTTTTCTTTACAATGGATATGAATTCTTCCCAACTTACAATTGTTGTAATCAGAGATGGAGCTGCAAGAAGCTTCTTGATAATTCTGTATCTGTCATAAAGAGGTTTCATGAGACTCTTCTCTGGCTTAGTTACCTAAAGAGAAATCATAACAAAATATACTTCTCCAAAATTAAAAGCAATACTTAAATGTATCTTTTGCTCCTGTAAAGCTATACATGGTATTAGAAGAGCATGACCTGATGTGTGTTGTGCATGGTTATAATGGCAGAGAGTAAACCATTCCGTCACTTTCTGAATGTTGTAGTGGTTAAGATCTGCTTCTGCTCTGCATTGTGTAGGTATCTCCCTTACTTAACAGTAATAATGACAACAGGATGACTACAGTAAAGTGACAGCCTGCCTGGAGCAATATACTCAGCAGCCTGAAGAGCATTGACAACAAAACTGTACAGCCTCAGCTGGCATTGCGCAGAGCTGGTGGTGCTTCCCTCGCTGGAATTGCCTTCCATTATTGGGATTAATCCTTTGTTTAGGTTGCTCTTGCTCTTTTATGAGCACCTAGAAGTATTAATTTGAAGGAGAATATTATTTTAGATCAGATATTAAGAGCCTGAGACAGCCAAATATATTTGTCAATACATTAAAACAAAACAAAACAAAATTATGCAAACCAGCTGTGCATAGCCTCCACTTACTGTGTGAGGGGGGAAATAAAGGAGCAAATCCCACAAGATAAAAATACTAATCACAACCAGAAAGCAACATGCTTCTCAGTAATAAATGTCAAAACAGAGTCATTTGCAAATTATTCCACCATCATCCTCTCTTCTCAAAGCCCATACCCATCAGCAGCCATTGGGTCCAGTTTCCCTGTCTTTTGGCATTGCACTGGAGCTTGGCCACGCACAATGCTGAGCAACCACACAGTAGTTTTGAAGAGACAGCCTGGCTGGTGCTATGGACAGAGCTCCTCAGGTCCAGAGCTCCTCAGAAACAAATACCTGCTGAGCAAGAGTAAGGGTGACAGCAGAAAAACAAGAGTTGATAACCACTGTATCTTGCTGATTGAGTAGTTAGGACCTATTCCTAGAGGCACTTGAGTGTAGTGCCAGTGTTTTCCTGGCCCAGCTAATATGCTTCAGTTCCCCAGTCTTCATGTTCCATTGGGCTGCAACACAGAAGAGTCAGAGTAGTTAATTTTCTGTTTTAAACCTGGTCAGTGCTCTCCAGCTGACTTTGCTCAGGTAAGTGGATAAAGATGGAGCTCATCCATTCTATACACCTGCAGGGCAAACATCCTCACTCATGCTCCACTGTGCTTTAAGGTTACTGATATTGTAATACTCTGATAATTTTTTTCTGGTGGAGTCCCTCTTTGTACTCCCCAGGGATGTTTGTACTTTGTCTGTCTAGGACTGAATTTTGCCTTAGAATCAAAACAAACTGAAACACAAAAAAGCCCAAACAAAAACCCAAACCACACAAATGAAACAAAACAAACAAAAAGCCTAAACCCCCNACAGGACAGACCAACAGAGATTTTGCATAAAGCCCCACATTTCTGATTAGTGTCTTGGGATCCCAAATCCCAGTATACTCCATTCCACGTAACCTTTTGATAATAACGCTGTGCTGTGCTATCTGTTAAATGACAAGGCAACCCATGGATTGCTAGTTCAAATATCTGAAGAGGGGAATCTTGAGGCTTCAGCATTCCGTAGTCGAGAGCTGTGAAAATCCCTTTTATTTAGCACTCAGACACCTCTTTTTTCAGCCAGCATCACTAGAGTGCCTCTGCCTGGGCAACCACTGAATGCCTTCTTCAAGTCACCATCCTCCAGCTTTCATGAACCCTGTGAGCAACCTCACCAGCCTCACTTCCCAGCTGTTCTTGATGCCCAGGTTGCATACAGACTCCACTCCTTTCTCACAGGAGAATACATTGATATACAGACAAGGATTAAAATTTGCTTCTTGCAGATATGTGGTTAATTATGCATGCAAGTCTGTGTGGAACGTGTCCAGATTGATTGATTTTCACCAAAGAAAAAGATGTAACATTTTTCTCTTCTATTTCCTTGCTTTACATTCTTGACTGCCCCTGATACTTCTGTGACCTTAAGTCAGAGCTGTTTGGCAGACCTAGGATTTTTTCGTGGCATCTTAGGATCACTGATCATCTCTTTCCTTATGCAGATAGCACCTTCTTTCATAGCTGGTTATAGAGCTGCTTCAGCCTTGAAAAGAAACACCCTCTCTGAACCCCATGCTACCAAGCATTCACTTCTGACTCTTCTTAGGTCTATATAGCACTAATAACTCTGTTTCTTTATTTTATTCCACTTCTTAGGAAATATAATTTCTTCGTATCCTTCCTGTATGTTCCCTCCACCCCTCAGCTCTCATTCCAGGCCCAAAGAAGATGGACGAAAAATATTTTATCTAAGATGAAGAGTTCAGGTTCAGACCACAATCATTTTGACAGCTGGCATAGTTTTGGGCACATGCTGAAGCAATTCCCTTTTCTTCTACTACTGCAATTACTTGTCAGAAACAGAGGCAGTCATAAGAACACAGACACAGATATCAAACAGGAATCTCTCAGTTGTGTGTAGACAAATTTTCAAATCAGCCTCTCACCAATGGTGATAATTTTTTGTTCTGTACCTCTATTCAGCAGTGAAGTCCCTTGAAATGTTTTAATTTGTTTTAAGTGCTGCTGCAAAATAGAGGAAACAGCAGATGAGAGGTCATGTCATTTTTTGTAGTTCATGTCTCAGGTGGAGCCCCGTAAAACCCTTCTCAGCTACTAAGGATTCTAACCTTTCATCTGTTGTAGAAGAGCTACAGTATGCATGAGCCAAGCCTGATGTGGATGTATAATCAAACCCTGCAACTTCCAGTCATGAAGAGACATAAAGGGCTACTAGAAACTTGCCTTTTAATTTTCTTTTTTTAGTGGCCAAACTGATTTAGCCAGATTTATGCCCTGCCAGGACATTGGGCAATAGCACTGATACCTGAAGATTAGTTTGCACTAACTAAATAATGTTAATAATGTAAAACTATTCTTAACATATTCAATATGGACCCAAAAATATGTTAGAAAAGTGAGATAGCTTTTAATTTACCTCTCTTTCCATGGTATTTTTACAGATTCTCCAGGAATATTCTCAAAATATAGTAGACATTTCTGAAGATTGATTTTTTTTCCAAAGCCACTTGCTATTTTGTTATATCCTATTTTTAAAAGTTATTTATAAAATTATGAGTCAGGCTTTCATCACCAGGGTACAGGTACTTATCTGTTCAATAATCTCTTCTTCCCAGATAAACACTAGTAATGAATTCTGTGTCTGTCCACACTGAGGTCAATGGGGACTTGGCATAAGGTCAGCAAGAACAGAGCCCAAATTTACGTGACTGAAGTTTTAAATTAATCCAAGTACATGTCACTCTCTCAAGGCCTAATGCAAAGCTGATCAGTTCATCAGTCACAGATATAATTCCCCGTTATATACTAAGTACGATTTAGTTGCAAAAAAAAAAAAATAGAGCAACCACCAAATAAATATTCAGACACTTGCAAGAATGCAGAGAGGATCTTTCTCAAGTTTTAAATTATCCATTAAGAAAAGAGAAATAGATTTGCCTTGGTGGGTAAGGGATGAAGAACAGAAAGCTTCAGTTATGCTGACACGACCCATTACAGTAGAGTGGAATGATAGCTTCACTAGGAAATCTCTAACCAGCCAGTCATTGAGACGCTATGTCAAGCACCCCACAAGTGCTGAGCATACTAGGAAAAGGTGCTGTCTCTAAAACAAAATGGAAGAATGACCTGCTTAGACAGCAGGAAATTACAGATGGACAGCATGCCTCTGCAGAACAGCCACAGAGAAACTGCAGAAGGTACAGCCCTTTAGGAAGAGTGGGATCAAAGGCAGACTCCTTTCCTCAGTCCCAGGTCTTGTTCTGCTGGGCTGAGTACCTAACACTAGTTGTCTATTTCTGTGCAAAAATCATAGTGTGAATCACTGATACCATGAAGAAAGCTGACGTATCTGTGTTGGTGATGTACCAGTATATGTACAGGTGCCTGCTGCAGGGCAGCACAATTTAACTGGCATTTCTCTCCTTTCCCTTTGATCCTCTTCCCAAGAAGGTCTACTGCTGATACTTGCATACTTTCATCTGGATTGGAGCAGCAAGGAGCACGTGAGGCTAATGTCATTTTCCACAGTCCCTGCCAGATAATGACAGGTTTGTATGAATTAGGGCCAAGCATCTGGGGCTTGAGAGGGGAGCACAAACACCATGATGCAAGACTGAGAAGAGCAATGGAGGCAGGGGCAAAAGGTGCCTTTCTGCAAGATGTCAATGGCTAGGGATTTTTATTGAAAACTTGGAGGAGTACTTTTAACAATTAGCCTCTACTTTTTAAGAAAATATATCCAGTCTTGAAAAAGAAATGCCTTCCTAATATCAAAGGAGTGCCTTGCAATCAACTTCAGCAGGAGCAAAACCTTCTCTGCTGTCCAAATGCAAAAACAGTGCAGAACAACTAATCACATTTTGCATTAAAGGTCTGCGTGAGTTAATCACTCCAAATCTATCTGGCATTCATATTTAGAGAAGAACTGTTAAGTAGAATGCAAGAGTGTTACAAAATAACTAATTTATTTATTGCTAGTTCAGCAATTTAATACAAGGTTAATTCTTTCAGAAAACTGTTAAGCCCGGAGCAGCTGAATGGTTAGGAGGAAACAGGGTGATCATTAATATTGATTTTACATGGGAAAAGCAATCTCAAGAGGGTTTAGCATTTGGGCCTATTTCATCAGCTAATTTTATTTGCAATATCAAGGCAGGTTTGTATTCAGACACTTGACATGGATGATCATTTCAAAACCAGAGAAGGCAGGTGGAACCACAAACTACAGAGTTGCCTGAGACATCTTAGGACTGTAGGATGCATACAGCAGCATGAAATTCCATGTTAATTAAGTAAAACTACTGCTTCATGGCCAAGGAAAATATGAACTGAAGCAGATCAATAATGCGAGGAAAGATACAGTCTGAGAAAAGCCTTGGGGAGAGACTGCAAATGGTCATGCCAAACATAAGGCAAAAGTTGTTTGCTATGTATAAAGAAAGAAAAAGGTAAATAGATATAAAACTAAGCTAGCAAATCCCAGAAACCACCAAAGACAGGTTGCCTCAGGCCAACCATCAAAACCCATTTGGAAAAGAAGCCTCAAAGGGTCATTGTCATAGGAGAGTCTGTACTGAAGGGAGCAGAGAGCCCAATATGCAGATCAAATCCACTTCATAGAGACATTTGCTGCCTCCCTGGTGCCCAGGTAAGGGACATTGTAGATAAAACTGCCAAACTTGTGAGACCTTCAGATTACTACCCACTTCTGGTCTTTCAAGAGGGTAGTGACGATGCAGGAATGAGAGGCTCACAATCAATTAAGAGAGACTTCAGGACCTTAGGGCAACTGCTAAAGAGATCAGAAGCTCAGGTTGTGTTCTCCTCTATCCCTCTAACATCAGGGATGAACAAGGGAACATTTAGGAAGAGCCAACAGATCAATTCATGGCTCCAGGGCTGGTGTCATCAACAGGGATTTGGATTCTACAATCATGGCTTGGTTTACAAGGCACCAGAGATGCAAATAACTAATGGGAGGCACTGGCCCCTGAGGAGGAAAAGGATCCTGGGGCAGGAATTGGCAGGGCTCATTGATAGGACTTTAAACTAGATTTGAAGGGGGAAGGGGTTAACAGTCTCCTGCTGGCTGGTGACAAACACTGGGGCAGATCACCAGAGGCAGAGGGACTGAGAGCTAACAAGTGCCCTGTACCAGGACAAGCTGAGGAAATCAATGGGAACTGGCACACAAGGAGGACAAGGCCAGCCCAGCTGAAGTGCCTCTATGCAAATGCACAGAGCTTGGGCAACAAACAGGATGAACTAAGGACCACTGTGCTGCTGCTGGGATGCCATGACATAGTGGCTATTACTGAAACTTGGTGGAATGAGTCCCACAAGAGGAATGTAGGGATAGATGGGTACAAGCTCTTTAGGAAGGGTAGACAGGGAAGGAGAGGAGGAGGTGTTGTTCTCTATATCAGTAACCAGCTAGAATCAGTGGAGCTCCACCTGGGGAGGGATGATGAGGTGGTTGAGAGTGTATGGGTTAAAATTAAAGGGAAGACAGGGGAGGGTGATGTTACTGTAGGGGTCTGCTACAGGCCACCTGACCAGCACAACTAAAGAGATGAGGTCCATCACAGGCAAATAGAAGTAGCCTCCAGGCCACAAGCCCTGCTCCTCATGGGGGATTTCAACCGCCCTGACATCTGCTGGAGGGACAACACAGCAAGGCATCAGCAATCCAGGATGTTCCTGGATTTTGTAGACAACAACTTCCTCCTCGAAATGGTAGAGGAACCAACAAGAAAAGGTGCTATGCTAGACCTTGTTCTCACCAACAGGGAAGGGCTGGTGACCAACGTGAGGTTCAGGGACAGCCTTGGCTGCAGTGACCATGAAGCAGTTGAATTTAAGATCCTCAGGGTAACCAGGAGGATGTTTTCTAAGCTTACAACCCTAGACTTTAGGTGTGCAGACTTTGATCCCTTCAGAGATCTGCTGGCCAAAGTATCATGGGACGAAGCCCTAGAGGGAAAAGGGGCCCAGGACAGTTGGACAGTATTCAAGGATCTCCTTCTGTGTGTCCAGGTGTATAACAAAAAAGAGGAAAGCAGGGAAGAACGCCAGAAGGCCTGCCTTTGCTGAGCAAGGAGCTCCTGGACACTGTCTCACAGAAAGAGACTCTACAAGGAGTGGAAGAAAGGGCAGCTAGGATGGGGGGGGGGATATAAGGAAGCTGCCTGAGCAGCCAGAGATCTGGTTAGGAAAGCCAAAGCACAGTTTGAATTGAATCTAGCCAGGGAGGTCACAGAATTTCTACAGCTGTATTAATGGTAAAAAGAAGACCAGGGAAGGTGTGGGCCCCCCAGAAAGGAAACAGGCGAATTGGTCACAAGTGACATGGAAAAGGCTGAGGTTCTCAACGACTTCTTTACCTCGGTCTACACTGCAAAGGCCTCAAGCCATGCTCCTGGAGCCATGGAAGATAATGGCAGGGACTGGAAGGAAGAGCTGCCCCTCATAAGTGAAGATCAGGTTCGTGATCACCTGAAGAACCTGAAAGTGTTCAAGTCCATAGATCCTGACGGGATACACCCATGGGTACTGAGAGAACTGACAGATGAATTTGCTAAACCCCTCTCTATTATATTCCAAAAGTCCTGGCAGTCAGTGAAGTCCTCACTGACTGGAAAAGGGGAAACATAACTCCCATTTTCAAAAAGAGTAGGAAGGAAGAGCCAGGGAACTACAGGCCAGTCAGCCTCACCTCTGTGCCTGGTAAGATCATGGAGCAGATCCTCCTGGAGGCACTACTGAGAGAGGAGAATAGTAAAGGGGTGATTTGGTACAATCAGCATGGATTCACCAAGGACAGATCCTGCCTGACAAATCTGGTGGCCTTCTATGAGCAGATCACAACATTAATAGATGAGGGGTGAGCAACTGATGTCATTTACCTGCACCTGAGCAAAGCCTTTGACACTGTCCCACACCACATCCTGGTCTCCAAGCTGGTGACACATGGGTTTGATGGGTGGAGCACCAGATGGATAAAGAAGTGGCTTGATGGCCGCACCCAAAGAGTGGCTGTCGATGAGTCCATGTCCAAGTGGAGGCCAGTGACAAGCAGAGCCTCTCAGGGACCAGTCCTGGGACCAGTCTTGTTCAACATCTTTGTGGGTGACACAGACAGAGGCATTGAGTGCACCCTCAGCAGGTTTGCTGATGACACCAAGCTGTGTGGTACAGCAGACATGCTGGAGGAAAGGGATGCCATCCAGAGGGACCTGAAGAGGCTGGAGGGGTGGGCACAAGCCAACACCATGACATTCAACAAGGCCAAGTGCAAGGTCCTGCATCTGGGTTGAGGCAATCCCAGGCACAAATCCAGGCTGGGCAGTGACTGGCTGGAGAGCAGTCCCACAGAGAGGGACTTGGGGGTGCTGGTGGATGAGAAGCTCAACATGAGGCAGCAGTGTGCACTTGCAGTCCAGAAAGCCACCCAGACCCTTGGCTGCATCAGGAGAAGTGTGGTCAGCAGGTTGATGGAGGTGATTCTCCCCCTCTACTCCGCCCTGGTGAGACCCCACCTGGAGTACTGTGTCCAGTTTTGGAGCCCCTATTACAAGAGGGATGTGGACATGCTGAAGTGTGTCCAGAGAAGGGCCTCAAGGTTGATCAGAGGGCTGCAGCACCTCTGCTATGAGGACAAACTGGAAGAGTTGGGGCTGTTCAGTCTGGAGAAGAGGAGTCTCACAGGTGACCTTATTGTGGCTTTCCAGTATCTGAAAGGGGCCTACAGAAAAGCTGGGGAGGGACTTTTTAGGCTATCAGGTAGTGACAGGACTAGGGGGAATGGAGCAAAGCTGGAGGTGGGGAAATTCAGATTGGATGTGAGGAGGAAATTCTTCACCGTGAGAGTGGTGAGGCCCTGGAATGGGTTGCCCAGGAGGGTGGTTGGGGCCACATCTCAGGAGGTGTTTAAGGCCAGCCTGGATGAGGCTCTGTCCAGCCTAATCTAGGGTAGAGTGTCCCTGCCCATGGCAGGGGAGTTGGAACTAGATGATCCTTGTGGTCCCTTCCAACCCTGACTGATTCTATGATTCTATTTGGTTTTCATAGCTTGGGACCAAGGCACATAAAATATTGTACAGGTTCACTTATACTACCAGTTGTTTCTGTTGATGCTTTACACCTTTCAAGCTCACTGTTGTTTTTACCAGACAAGAGGATGCGAATCCTGCAAACCCTGAGGACACACAGTACGGGCACACAGGAGGTAGCAATTTGTTTCCATGCAGGCACTGAGTTTGTGTTCCCAGTATGCCCATTACAAAGCAGTGTTTAACACAAAGCCAGTAAGAAAACTTCTAAAGGAAGGCAAGCAGAGACATGACACATTCATGGAATGATGTCGTCAGCCAAGGGCCAGGCCAGCTCTGAGCATAACCCCACTGAGAAAGGCTGTGTTTGATGTTGACCAACAACTGCCACCACAGAGCTGCTGCTGCTGCACCTGCTCAGTGAGGAAATTACAACTCCAACCATTAAACACTAAGCCTGGCTTAAAATTCAGGAGTTGGGTTTTGGGTTTGGGGGGTTTAGCAGGTTTTATTGAGTAATATGATTCAAATTACGTCTATCTGCATTTTGGATCCTGAACTTCTACATCCACAGTCTTACTTTCTCTCTTCTGAAGCTTTGTGCCTAAAAGTAAGGTGAACCAGTAAATAAATCACTAGTTCCTTGTGCTGGGATACAAATAGTAACAGGTGGTCATTCCTTTTGGGTTACTGAATCATGTAGAGGCCAATCCAATTTCCTCTGAGTCTTCCATTCAGTAACTTTATTCACAGGGATTTGTCCAGGAAAGGCCTTTGTACTGAAAACCACCTCTTAAGGACAAACATTCACTCCTTTGTATTCCAGCAGGACCTTAGAGGCTTTCCACAGGGGAACTACAGGGGGAAACTCAGCAGGCTTTTATGGAAACACTATCCTTGCTCAAAATAAATAAATCGTGGAAAAATAAGCATTTAGCTGCTATCACTTTACTGTTAACTTAGCTCAGGTTCTGGCACAGGAGCTAAGCATTATATACAAATTAAAATGTTGCCCATAAAACAATCTCTGCAGTAACATCAAAGTTGAATGTAGCTGACACAAAGTTTCTGATCTTTGCTGTAACCAGCAAGCATCCTTGATCAAGTTCACATCAACAGTGCTATTAAACCTCATTCTCCCTGCAAAGTCCTGGATTGTTCAATCAAAAAAACAGCAAAATATTCATGCTATACTTAAAGATATGCCAAATTCTGTCACTTAGAAATAGCTCAGTTGGACTTCATATCATGGCTTGAAAAGGAATAGTTTTGTATCAACTATTATCAAACCCCTATGCTAAAAGATAGTTCTCTCAACACAAGCTCTCTCTACAAGAAGAAAATCAGATCCTTAAACAAAATCAATTTAAAAATATTAACTTGAGCAAACATTTTGTTCACATTACAAAATTCTTTTTTGGGATTAATTTCAACCCACCACAGAGAATGTTTTCAGCCAGCACTGCCTTTGCACAGATTCAGGAGACTCTCCCAAAAAAACAGAAGTTCAATTAATTGAAAAATGAGTGGGACAGAGACCCACAGCCACCTTATTCTTATAAGAGAGTCTTTATGGACAGGATTTCCTCACTGACAACTCTTTTGATGTCATCTGATTTCATTCCTTGCATAATGAAGAAAAAATATCTAAAACCTGAAACTATTGTCCTACAATCTGCACTGGTGGGACTTTAGGACTACATACAGAGCAGCATGGGTTTGTTGTCATTTTTTGTTTTGTTGCAAAGGAGTTCTGGTTATGAAACACTTTTTCCATTCCAGGTTTTGAAAAACTAGTTTACAAAAATAAGCTATTTAAAAATCAGTCATGTATCCAGAGCTGAAGATGCCAGAAGCACAGCATAGTTTTTATAGGGGAAATAGCTGTTTAACAATCAAGAATAGGAGCAAAAGAAAAGAAAACAAACAACCAAAAAATATTTCTGAGGAATAATTTCTGCCACTGAAATCTACCCAGAAACATTTCTTAGTTCTCATATAGTTTAGTATTTAGTTTGTCACTTCTCCTTGCCCCTCTCAACTCCTTCCCTTTTTCTTCATCAGCTATAGTCTAAACATTACTGTAAATATTTAGATTTTAGGTACCTTCAAGGTCAGAATTTGTTGCTTTGCTTGCAGGAATAGCAACAGCATTTGACAACAAAAATAGCTCCCTAAAAAATATTTTTAATGGACAACAGCTTTAGACAGACACTATAATGTACAGTGTACAGCAGAATGTAACAATATGTACTATTTTTTCATAAAATAATAATAATTACCCACCCAAGCATGTTTCATGGACTACTCCCTCTCCCTTTCCAAGGATCATGGAGAACATGGAAGAGCAGAAGCAGTATCAGCACAAGTAAATGTGCACAATCAGAAGAACAAAGCAGTTTGGCTGGTTGTGCTATGCCTGTGGTTTAGTGCAGTGCTATTGACTGGGCCAAGACTTTCTATATTTCTCAAGTGAGAAGGGACCTTGACTGTCAAAATAACTTTATGAAGTTTTTTGTCACAGTTTCTGTGGGCTCAGAATAGGATTGATTGCTTTGCTGTTACTGTCTTCTATACACTGGAACATGCACAACCTCATGTAAGCAGGTTACAGCAATGCCTGGCAAAGAGTTTTACACACACAGCTCTTGGCATGACTTGGGGTGGGGGGAGAGGAATATCAATCCAAAACAAAGAACTTTCTGCATCTCTTTTTGTGTGCAACTGTTCACAGAAAAGCCATTTCAGAACAGAGTTCCCATTCTGTTAAGGAGACACAGGATGCACTGGCACCAGAATACCTTGAAAGAGCTACACACTGCCTCAGACAAAGTTCTGACAGAAACAGCCATACTTGTCAAATACCTTAATAGCCTCAGGAAGGTTAAAGTGTTGTCTTTTCTCCTTTAATCGTCTAAACACACTATCCATGGTTTCTTCCACTGAGGAAGCTGGTTCCATGCTTGTGGCTTCCTGTGTCCCAGATCCTTTAGAGGTTTCAGTGCTTTCACAATCATTTCTTTGGGGTGTTCTAGAGGTACAGCTCTGCTCTTCTGACATTCTGAGCTTCAGATCTGACAGGCAAGTAAATAGATTAGAATACTTAGCAAGTAGATTAGAAATATTCCAAACAAGTTTGCTCTGGCAATACAGAAAAACCCAAACAAACAAACAAACAAAATTTCCCTATTTCTTACACACAATTATTATCACACCACAATTATGTGTAAAAGTAACTCTGCTTCACTTCAACATGTAGCATCTTTTAGCTGGTTAAAGGGAAATCCAGTGGTGAAGGGCCATGACTAGACCAATGAAATTTATAGCCCATGTATATTTTTTCTCCAACTCCATCTTTGACATAAAATGTTAGAACTGAAGTGGCACTAAAGATTGGGGTCTGGGCAGGAATCAGGGCAGAATTTCAGTGGGAGCAAGGTTAGAAAAGAAGTATAAAAGGACAAACAGCACTTGAGAACATTTGTGGGAGGTTTGGTGAGCTTGCTCACTCACCCTTCTCCTCACTGAACTTCTGCACTCTCAATTGATTTGATGCCTGGATAAGTAAGAACATGCCCAAATTACTGTGGGGATTGCTGCCCAAGGATGCTGTCTTTCACAAACGCCTTCCATGACAAGGGGGAGTGTCTGTACAGCCTCTGTCCCTACAGCCACCTGCCTCATTACCACCCTGGCTGTGCTTGCCTGTCCTCCAGTACTGCTGCGCATGTGAAGAGGAAAGTGAAGGCTCTTCCCTGAGAACACTTGAGAAGATGAAATTGTGCTACAGAGACCCCCCATGCCATCTGCCAGGCTGCTGTAGCCATGTGCTCCAGATCTGCATAGCCAACCCACTCTCCTCTAGCAGAAGTAAACCATAACCCTCCCTTCCAGAGGCTGCATTTGCCACCCCAGACAGAGGGCTGAGCTGGTGCTCACATGGACAATCAGCCACTCTGAGCAACCTAGCAAAAAACACATAGGTTACAGTGTGTCCTAGCTTCCCAGTCAGCGACTTGCTGGATGCAATAGTGTGTAAACACATTAGCTTGACACCAAGCCAAGGGCCCTGGAGCTCTAGGGGCATGCAACAAGCAACAAGGAGATTCAATTAGAGTCTGAATCAGCTCCTGTAAAACCAGGCTTTCTTCCTAGTATATATCTGGCTAGTGAGGGACTAGCAATGGAAGAATATTGATGGCTCTAAATGTGTTAAATTTCTTGAAATCCATGCAAAAAACAAGGTAACTTTTTGGGTTTTGGAGTTGTTTTTTGGTTTGGAGTTTTTTTTTTAAGTTATGATAGTCAGATATAGGCCAGGATTGTAGGGTAAAGCAGTGATTTTTTCTAAACTGACAGAGCTTGAAGAAGGACCTGTGAGCACTTGAATAGATTATTTTATTTCAATTGCACCTATCTTGTGAAACTTGTGAATCCTGCTTCACTTCAAAGCAGTGTCATTTTTCAGGATAGCGAAATCAAGGGTGATCACAGGATTGAGGCATTTTAGCTGGGAAGACAGAGCTGATCTCTGAAATCTAGACCATCTGCCTAGCTCAAGCAATGCTCAAGTCAGGCAGAGTTTTCAGACTCTGCAGTCTGGCCGTTTGCCCTATTTGCCCTTCCTGGATTTGTAACATAAAGGGAAACAAAAACAAACAAACAAACCAAACACAAACAAAAAACCAAACATACAAAAACCAAAACAAAACCCAAAAACACCTCAAACAACAATCTAGTAATCATGCAGCATAGTATTTTAGGTGGAACTTTCCAGAAGAAATCTACTGAAAGACGAGTTTCTGATTCTTTATTTAACAAAATCACAGCCTCTACATCTACATTCCTAGCTACTTCCAGAATAGAGAAGGATAATACTGCAATTTAATTAATAGTAAAAATCTATTTATAAAGAGGAATTTATTTATGAGGGAAAAAAATTACACATAGCCTTAATTAAAATAAAATACTAGTCTTGCCTACATTCTTCCTGAGGGCAAGCGTGTGATAGACCCACAGACATTAATGGAGTGGTAAGCCAAGGGCAGACCCTGACACCTCAATACCAAATCTAATATCATGGAAAGATCTTTTTATGGCGAAAAACTCTAAATGCTTTAGGGTTGGATAATCTCAGTCCTAAAGAAACATTTTGCAGTTAAATTTATACTACTGCAAGGACACTTTCTACTTTGTAATTCTGTATTTCAGACACTCAAAAATATTCAGAATATCATTGCCCTTTGCATAAATGTTTATAGTGATGAGAGGTGTTTACAGGAAGAGGTGATGTCTTTTTCCCCTTCCTGTTTCTAGCTTTGTTGTAAAGGCTGAACCTTAATCTCTGCTTTTATGAATCAAGGCAAGCCATAACACTTAGTATCTTTGTTGTCCTTAGAATACTAACTGCCATGCACTGCAAAAAAATAAGCTGAGAACTGAGGTTAGAAAACTAACTCTGAAATATTCCAGGTGTACTTAACACTTCCAAAAGCCTCAGCAGTAATTGAAACCACATGCTGTTATGTACCTTTGAGCTGCTTACGACCTTTAGCCAAATCATTCATCCATTTCAAGACTTCTGGATTGGAAGTCTTGTCACCATGAGAAGGCTGAACATAAAGAAAAAAAAGAAAAATAAACCAGAAGGAATTAATGGTTATGCAGTCAAGCAGATAAAAATACTATCCACACAAAGTGTGCTGAAAAATGTCCCTCATTCTACATTCAGTTCTGGTGTCTCCATCATAAGAACACAGAGCTGTTGGAGCAAGTCCAGAGGAGGGCCACAAAGGGCTGCAATGCCTCTGCTATGAGGATAGGCTGAGGGAGCTGGGGTTGTTCAGTCTAGAGAAGAGAAGACTTTTGGGGGATCTTAGAATTGCCTCCCAATACCTGAAGGGATCCTACATGAATGCTAAAGAGGGGCTTTTCATAAAGGTGTCTAGGACAAGGGAGAATGGTTTAAAGCTGGGGAAAGTAGGTTTAGACTGGCTGGGAGTTGGGGGCTGGACCATATGATCTTTTGGGGTCCCTTCAAGCCCCTGACATTTTGTGACGCTGTGACTCTATGATCTTAGGAAGAAGTCCTTCAGTATGAGGGTGGTGAGACTCTGGAATAGGCTTCCCAAAGAAATTGTGGATGCCTCCTCCCTGAGGGTGTTCAAGGCCACTTTTGATGAGGCCCTGAGTAGCCAAGTGTAGTTGAGAGGCATCCTCAGCCATGGCAAGGAAGATGGAGAAGATGACCTCTAAGGTCCCTTCTAACCCAAGCCATTCTATGATCCTATGATTTATCTTGCCTCACCATGGCACAGTGCTACACAAATCTGAGCATTTTGGTTCTGATCCTGCCTTGAAAATACTGAAGTCTCTGACTAATTGGATAAGTAATCTCAGTGACTTCAAAAGGACTCACAAATCCCTAATGTTAGTCAAGCTCCTAAGTGATTTCCAGGATGATGATTACTGCACTCTTTCCTTTGCAGAGATAAGCCCTTATAGATTTAAGGCAGAGATTCCCTTGAGAAAACTCACTTAAAATTCAACTGATATGCTAATTAATCAAATTAAAAGATCCAGAGCAACACAGTGATTTCAAAAGCAATAAACAACAAAAGCTTTGTATATCAATTATTTCATTTCATTTAGAGAGTATCTCCAAATCAAAATGAATTTACACTGGGTCTTCAAATCTCAAATATTTTAAATGCCAAAGCAGTTTTACAAAATTAAGCCTCTGGTCACAGCGTGATGACTGGTTAGGAAAGAAATTTTACTCCTAAGAGCAAATGATGACCATAGGGCAGTGTAATTCACAAATGCCCACTTAATTTTGAAGTCACTGATGTGATTACAAGATAATAACACAATTTGCTTAATTTTCATTTTAATGTAGTCACAAAAGATGACAAATGTATCTGTTTCATATTGTACACACAGAATCATAGAATCACTAAGGCTGAAAAAGACATTCCAGATCATTGAGTCCAGTCATAATCCAAGTATCAGGACCACTAAACTATATCCACCACATCTACAGCTTCTGAACGCTTCCAGGGGTGGCAATTCCACCATTCCCCTGGGCAGCCAGTTCCAATGTCTCACCACTCTCTCAGTAAAGAAGTTTTTCCTAATGTCCAATCTAAACCTCTCCTGGAACAACTTAAACCCATTTCCTCTCGTGCTACCATTAGTTACTTGGGAAAACAGACCAACATCAGCCTCACTACAACTTCATTTCAGGTAGCTGTAGAGAGCAGTAAGACCTCCCCTTAGACTTCTTCAGACTAAATAGCCCTCTGCTCCTCATATGATGTCCCCCAAGCCCCCCATCAGTATCTATGCTCTTCTCTGGACATTCTCCGGGACTCCAATGTCATGATAGATATTTTGATGTGTTTATATTGCACATTCATAAACTAGTTAGAAATGAGCAATGATCTGGCATACACAGAGCACACCACTGACCTTAAACAATGTCCCACTAGCAAAACACCACAATTTTTATTTCTCTGATTTCTGCCATCAGCCTCAAATGAGTCCCATATATTGGAGCTTTACAAGGTCTGCCTGAATGAAGGAATCTGCACAGCAGAGCAAGTTTCCAAGCACATGACTTCTACAAAGTAAATAAGTAGCTTTTCATCCTTGCATCATTTTGGTTCCCAGCTCTGTCAACTGTATTTCACTGATTCACGCTTCTAGAAGATAGGTATTTTGCAACAAAGGTAACTCAAGGAAAATGTAAATTAAGACTCTCAGAACTACTTCATACATTGAAAGATGATAAAAAGATACCCCCTCACTGATGATTTACCCATCTGATTTTTAAAAGATATCCCTTTGTTTTGCAAAGTTTAAATACAGTGAGACTCTTTCCTGCCTCCTGTGGAATTTCCCATTATTTTTTGAATTATTATCTTACCAGGTATTTTTTTTCTTGCTCAAACTTTTCTTCATACTTCCTAATTTTCCTCTTGAGACTCTGAAGATGCTTGGTAAGTTGTGCTACTGTTTGTGGCTCTTTGCACTCTTCACAGTTACATCTAGAAGAACTTCTTGACCTACAAAAGCCAAACCCACAGTAACTGGATCAAAGAACTTGCTATAATGGCCATGCCTTTTTCCAGGCACACTTAACACTTTCATACACTTCAGAATTTGCCACTGGTTTCTTTCACAGGATAGAAACAAGCATTAAGTAATTGCATTGCCTGAAGAGGCGTACCAATGGGGTTCACCATCTGTCTTCTCCTCTCTTCCTAATTAATTATGGGATCACTGAATATTTTTCAAGTTTAATTTAGTGTACATAACACCCACATCTTACTTTCACGAATCTTGCAACTGTAGAGGAGATTGTAGTGACATGGTTTGTGAGAGTAAGCTCAGGGAGCTTTTATTATCTTGAATAAACATTATCACTTTGAAGACAGTTTAGTTTCTGTGTGTTTTACAACTGAATATGAATAGATCTGATTTTTAATCATATGCATCTGACAGATATGTATACAAACTTCTAAGAAAGTTTGGTTTCTGTCTGAAACTCTCAGGCTGGTTCCTAGGATCACATATATGGGTGGTTCATTCATATGACACTTAAACCTAGTGAATGACTCAAGTTGTAGTTCTATTACTACTGAAATTTTTAGTCTTATAACTTGATAGCTCTATCTTATGTTCACTCATCAGATTAATTACTAACTAATATTTAAAACTGTCCTTGCTAACTATAATTAACAAAGACTTTGAGCACTATTACACTACTTTATGACTGAAAAACCACTAGATCCTGTTTCTGGTATTGGAATTATCCATGTCAAAATATGCTACAATATGAACATTTCTCATTTATGACATAGGAACAGCTGAAAAAGGCAAACATGAAAAGTAAAAGATTATGGACTGTGCAAAATTATTTAAAATATTAAAATGTTTTGTCTTACATCATGAAAGGTTGAGCACTTGGTGGAGAAGGGGCAGACTCTGTGTCTAGATTAAATCTCTGGCTTTGGCTAAAGATAGAGCAGCGTGGTGAAAGAAGAGGATTGTCTCCATCTGTAATGTGATACAGCAGTCGACTGGTCCCTAGAGAGTGATGTTCTTGTGGGCTGCTGTCCATGTCACTCTGCCAGTCTCTGTGGGCTGGCACAGGCTCTAGAAAGAAAGCAAAAAACAGTATGGACTGAGGGTCACTCACGAGGTATTTAGCTACTTAAATACAAATCTATTCTGACAGAAGTATGCAAGGCATAATTATTCAAAGTAAACATCAAATAATTCAGCAAAGTATCACATGCAGGATGGACATAATACTGAGGATGAGAAAATAGAAAGGACAGTTACTAGCTTAACAGAAAACATTTTTTAGTTCCACATGAAAGGGTGGATGGGTGTGTTTGTAAACTATGAGGCATTATAGAAAGAAAGAGAATTTCCCAGAAAAGAAACATTAATTATATTTTCATAGATATATTTGCTTTTGAAAGCCACATTCCCCAAGAAGAGGACAAATGTACAAGGCAACTTTAATTTTGGGATTTAGCATTTAGTCCTGTGGTCAAGAGAATGGCAAAACAAAAATAAAATATGTCCTGATGCTAAGAACCTGGAGCATGCAGTGTCCTGCAGAATCTTATTAGGGTTTGAAGTAACACAGCTATGAGTCTAAAGAATACAACCAGTAACATTCAAGGCAGCTTTTAAAGGTAGTGTGTGGGTAGAGGCTATTAAATGGAAACCTCACCTCATGTGCCTTTATAGCTAAAATTTGTTTTCCACAGATGGTCAAAGTAGAAGTCAGAATGATTTATTCTGGACTGAAAAAGTGGGAAATGGTGAACCTCATCACATTGATTGTGTTTATGGACAACACAGAAAACAATGGGCACACTGCAGAGCCCACCTCCAGAGAACAACAAAAGTTCCTCTTCCATTTGCTGTAGCTAGGTACAGTAACAGGAAGAACCATTGAATATTCTTCCTCAGTCTCACAAGGTGAAATGGGTGAGGCTACTCGATATTTTTGCTGTCAGATGATTATGCTTTATATCAGATAATACTTTTATGGAGAAACTCCACATTCTCACTAAAGCTCTTCCCTAAAAAGCAATTAATGCATGTTAAAACAGAATATGCTTTATCTCATGCTCCTCTACAACAGTTTCTATAGTACAGAACATTTTACACTGGCTACATTATGCTTTTCCTCTAAATCCACATAGATACTAAATTAAAGGCTATATATATATTATTTTGTATTTCCAGGCAGCATGCATGTTATTTCTAATCAGTATTATATTTGCAATATATCATGCATTGTAATACATTTCACAGAGTCTTTTTACTTAATTATAGGCTAAAACTTCACAGAGAAATAACTTTACATGGATTTACCCAAAGAAGAGCAGGCAAGTTTAAAAAAAACTCTTACACTTTCATTTCTTGCTTTGTACATGAGCCTATCAAGTTCAAACATAATGGTTACAATGACCTAACCCAGTATCTTATCAGACACTACCCAACTGTTTTTGCTTTACAGACAACAAAAACTCCATTGTATAATCACCAGTTAGTCTGTCAAAGAAAACTTAACACCTGACTTCTGTATCTAGAAGTTCATCTACTCTAATTGTCATTATGTTAAGCATTTTCATAATGAGAAAATGCAGTTGATTATTAATTCTAACCTACCATCTTTCCTCTAAGTATTCAACTCTCCAAGGTCTCAGATAAACATTCAAAACTTCTCCCAGAAAAGCATCTGAGAGAAGCAAAGGTAAAGCGTTGTACCAGTCATAGGAAATCGTGTACACAGAAAACACAGAATGGCTTAGGTTGGAAGGGACCACCAAACATCATCTAGTCAAATCCCCCTGCAGTAAGCAGGAACATCTTCCACTAGATCAGGTTGCTCAGAGCCTTGTCCACCCTGACCTCCAGGGATGGGGCCTCAACTACCTCCCTGGTCTAACTTGTTCAAGGGTTCCACCACTGTCATGATAAAGAACATGTTCCTAACATCCAACCTAAATCTACTCTAATTTCAAACCATTGCCCTTTGTCCCATTACTCCAGGCCTTTGTAAACAGTCACTCTGCAGCCTTCTTGTAGGCCCCCCTTAGGTACAGGCCAGGAGCACAAGCCCTATGAGGAGAGGCTGAGGGAGCTGGGGTTGGTTAGCCTGGAGAAAAGGAGGCTCAGGGGTGACCTCATTGCTGTCTACAACTACCTAAAGAGAAGTTGTAGCCAGATGGGTGTTGGTCTCTTCTCCCAGGCAACCAGCAACAGAACAAGGAGGGGCAGTCTCAAGTTGTGCCACGGGAGATATAGGCTGGATATTAGGAGGAAGCTCTTCACAGAGAGAGTGATTTGCCATTGGAATGGGCTGCCCAGGGAGGTGGTGGAGTCACTGTCCCTGGAGGTGTTCAAGAAAAGACTGGATGAGGCACTTGATGCCATTGGATAGGACTGAGTAATAGGTTGGACTGGATGATCTTGGAGGTCTCTTCCAATCTGTTCTATTCCATTCCATTCTACTGGAAGGCTACTCTTAGGTCTCCCTGAAGCCTTCTCCTCTCCATTGCTAATGGCTGGAATAAATGTTCTTCTGAAAAATTGCCTTTCTGACATAAAATCTTCCTTTATGCTACAAGACTGGAAAAAAAAATAATAGTTCTGGTTGGGCTTTGGTTTTTGGGTTTTGCTCATTTGGGTGGTTGTTTTTTTACTTTTGTAAACCAGTATTGTCAATTAGAAGATATTGGCTTCCTTCCTACTACATCAGTGTCCTTGAACTTCAGGAAACATAATCACTGTGTAATAAGTTGACTAAATATAGGATCATAGAATGGCTTAGGTTGGAAGGAACCTCAGATATCATCTGCTCCAACCTCTCTGCCATGGGCATGGACACCTCTTAACTAGACTTAGCTGCTCAAGGCCTCATCCAACCTGGCCTTCAACACCCCCAGAGAGAAGGCATCCACAAATCTGGTACAAATCAGTATTTCTGCATTTGTTATTCTTCAAGTAAAACAATAAAATATTGTAATCTGTTACATATGGAAAAGAATGTGCAGATTTAACATGTTCATACCACAACACATTACATTTGTGAATGCCAGTGTCAACATTCTTAATATAAAGGACATTTAGAACATCTTAAGGTTAAATTCTGCTGCTCAGTGCTCAATTCATATATTTGATGAATGCTCATATTCAAAAGGCAGAGAAATATCACTCACACTCTTTTTTTGTTTAAAAATGAACAAACAATCTAGCTTAATATACCCTTGCAATTCTTTATGGCCTCACTTTGCCAGTGAATTTTAGTTTTTACATATTCAGAAGTAAACTGAAAATGGATGACTTTGCTCAGAGATAAGAGTTGCTGTTCACCCCTTAAGATCTGCAACTTAAAATACCCTGTCATTTTACTAGAGGTTCTAGCTCCATTCACCACACACATAACCTCTTTTTTCTAATTTTTGTTGACTGGGATGTGAAAAATAAAATTACATAAACTACACAATCACATTGGCTTTTTAAAAAGAGAATATGAAATAAAAGTAATATTGAACATTTTATTGCCTGATTCACTGAGAAAAGGCTAATAACTAGAGACACAGAATACATGGCATATCCTCTAAAAACTTTGCTCCTAGCATTGGTGCATATCTCTGGGATTCCATCCAAGTAGAGTCTGAAATAGCCAATGGTCCCGAATGACAACTGTAGCTGAACTCAGTGTATCTAAGAGACAGAATTACAACTAACTCTGTCTCCACAAAATGTCAAGATATTTAAAAAACCACAAACCACAAAGCAGATGTTAACAGGAAAGAGACTACATTAAAATCCATTAAACAGGGAAGCTTTAACTAAAGCATGTTTGAACTGATAGAGTGACAGAGCATGCTCTGAACTGTGAGAGAAATGCTGCATCATCCAACGGTTGCCTGTATAGCTGGAGACAGGCAAAGAGTAGCTAAAGAGGGGTTACATTGGAAGAAGAGGTCACTAAGATTTTCTTTTCAATCTGTTCAAAACCACAAATAAACAAAGAAGAAAATCATGAACCATCCTAACAAAAAATTATGAAACTACCAAAACAAATTGAGTTAGTGAACTGATGAAAAACGAGGAAAAACACACCCTGCCACAAAAGAAAAGAGTCAGTGCAGATTTTGGGTGGGCTGCATAATGTTGCTGCTTATGCAGCACAGATACGAGATCTGTTTCTGCCCTAGATCCATGCCAAGATACTAGCACCAGTGCAAGTCCCACAGCTGTATCCAAGGACTATTAAAGTATTCATCTAACTGAGATAATGCATCCATATTTTTTAATTAATAAAGCCAAAATATTTAATAATTTGTACATTCATTTATCTCTATAATAATTTTGATGTCATTAATTGTGCAGTGCAAACCTCAATGTTTAGAATTACTTAAGTAGAACACTATGATGTGTGATTTCTTGAAATTATTTTGACTTTAAAACTACTGTTCATTTCTTTCTGAAAATTCTTGCAGACAGTTGCTGAAATCAGTTCTTCTGAACCCAGCCTTTATTCTGACATAAAACATCAATTATAAAAGGGTTACTGGCCTGTCTGCCTTAATTTAGACCATATATGGTGATTGATTTAGATATTTGTATATTCGTGTCACTTGTCTGTGAGATGTATTAGTCATATTGCCTTTGACCTATATTTCACAAGCAGTGATTTCTCTTCTACTGAGCATCACGACTCTGCCAACCCTTTGACTACAAGCTATGAATTGACAAAAATAGCCTTAGAGCTATTTATTAGCAAGGGCTGGTTTCCATGTTGAGGGAAGGGAGAGAGAGAGGTTAACACATAACAGTTTGCCTAGATGGGCAATAATATAAGTCCATGAATGATTAAAATCCACATGCTGTAAAACTCACCTTCACTATCTCTCTGCTGATGCATTAAATTAAAATCAATAATAGGAGAAATGAAGTGATATTGCTCTGACAAAAAGAATGACAAAAATAGAATTACATGATATGGCAGGTGATCTCACACAATACAGACATAGGAAGCAAAGAGCATAAATTTAGTTGAAAACCAAATGGAAAAAAATACTAGAACTGATTTTTTTTTTTTTTTTTTTAATCAGGATTCTTAAAACCCGTCTGAAGAGCAAGCCCCCTCTCAGAGAAACAAGGTTAGAGCCGTTCATATCTGTCCTTAACAGCGTATCACCCCTTTTCACATTGCACAGCATTTTGCATCAGGAAATGGTGCTTTGCATTAGCTCTGCAAATCTGATATTAAACTGCAAGTCACAAGGCTTTTTTATAATTGCAAATGAGAACGCATCATCGCATGATCGCTTACCTCCACAACTGGCCCCATCAGCTTGAGCACTGGTTTGGACTGATGAAGGAGCTGGGTCTTTGGGTGCCGGCAGCTGAGGAGTTTCTTCCTGGGTTGGCAGAAATGCGGAGCACAGATCGGTTTCTAGGGCTTGTAGCTTCAACAAAGAATTCTGCAGACAAAAGCAGAACATTGGTCTAGAGAGAGAACAACAGAACACGGCGACGGCTCTTCAACTCACGGAGCCCATTAGCAGTGCCTGCAAAAGGGATGTTCCACCAGCAGCTCTGAGAGGGTGTGCAAGAGAACAAACGTGCAGTATTCCACGAGTTTCTTGACTTCTGGTTATTTAAGTCCCAATTTACATGGATTATTCATGACACGTGGGAAAGGTGACTTCGTCAGCAAAAGACGATTTGCTAGGAAGCAAAACTGAGATGGTGTCCCTTTTCTTGATCTTGAAGCAATACATTAAGCAAATACTTCATTCATCGGGCTGACATCACGATCTGATGACATTATGTCCCTCCCCATCTCCCATTCATAAAAGAAACCAAATCTCCCTCTCCTACCAGTGAGAGCGGTGCGCAGCAGTGAGCAGCTACTGCCAACACGCTCCCTCGTGGGATTCTTGCGAGAGATCTTTTTTAATTGGCTCTTTTAGATATATTTTTCTATGTAGACATAACTTTTAAGTAGGCGGCAGTTGATGCTTCTACAGGGCAGTCCTATCCGCTGCTAAAGTAAAATTAGCAGATCATTGTCACTTGCTGCAAACAAGTCAATGGGGACAATGCTCCTTATCTAATAACATCACATCCAGCTACTGTGTCCTGCTTGGCCCATTTCTCACTGTCGTCTTTACTGCTGCATTCAGTATTCAGCGGTAAAATCTGACACAAGCATGTTGCTGTGATGTAAATGCTGTGAAAGCCCTAATCACCATCTGACTGGGCAAAATGAGTCACTACAATACCCCACGCATTCAGTTCCCCTCTCAAAGGACATGTAGCTTGCAACACAAAGCAAAATCACACAAGGCTGTCTTAATAATCTGTAGCTGACACCTACAGAATATACACAAAATGTTAAGTCACTCTAATGGTACATGTTTGTGAAAAGCATTTTCTGAAAAATAAATCTTAGGCGCAACAGGAAAAAAAATCCTCAAGTTTATACCTTGAAAAGCTATTTTCACCCCTCTGACAAACAGCTGAAAATAATATACCAATTAATTTAAGGAAACAAAAAAAAAATCTTTGAATAATTTAGTAGTTTACTATGTCTTTGCATTATTTTTATTGTAATACAGTCTTTCTATAAAGCCAAGGATGCCAGTGGTTTTACAGTGGGGGGGGGGACGGGGGGGGAGGGGTGTGGGGAAGGAAGCTAATTTGGCTGAGAACAGCAGGGAACACTTTTAGCCTTCATCCTTTTATCCCTTTAATAAAACTCGGGCAGTGAAAAGAAAGCAGAAAGCAGCTCTAAGAGATACTTCAAAATATGAAAGTCTCAAAACCCCACAAGATCACCCTAATTAGACCCTGTGATCTTCTGTATGCTGTCAGGAGGCTTCAAATTCCACATCCTGTTCCACAAAACTGATCAGGTTACAAATACTGGACTTTAGCCTTAGCTTATTTCAAGCATGAAATCCAGAAACATCTTCCTTCCCTTGGTAACAGAGAGAGCAGAAGCTGTGGCCATTCCTATCAGAAGCAACTTGATCTTAATGGGCTTGTGTCATACACTTATTTTAGAATTAAGTGCCTCTCATCCATTGCCAAGATACATCCCATCATGTAATGTTAGGAAAGAAGTGATTGCAAGATCAAACACTGATTCATAATTAAAAGCCTAAATTTATTATATTCTTTAAAATTATGACATGATATAGAGATAGTTTCTATGATCTGGGGCCAAAGATAATTTCACTCTTCCCAGGTATAGGTTGCACTAACAACCTACCATCCTCTGGCCCAGCTGCCATTTCTAAGGTTAATTTACCCATCTTGATCAGCAATGCCTCCTCATCATGCCTCGGTTCCTCCAAGACTCTTTAATGACTGGCATCTTTCCTTGTCACCTACTGACACTGTTTAGTCTAATATTTTTTATATATTACTGTTTCAAACTGATGTGGCTCCTTTAACCTGTGTGCTAGGAAGAGAATGCCAGGTGTGCAAATCTGCATGGGGGACATGATAATAAAAGACCATCTTGGAGCCCATATACATGTGAGCCAGACAGTAGTTCCAGTGACACCTTAGTTGGCTTACTGGTTTTTATGTATTTAGTAGACTTTTAAACATCACTTTGAGCATCTTTTGTGAGGCAATTTTGAAGCCTTTAATCCCTCACAAGGCTTTCTTCAATTACAGACAGATTAATGGAAACCATCTCACCTTCAACAGTTTTCAAACTGCGGTGAATTTTCCGTGTCAAGGGGATGTTGCTGGCTTGAATCATACCCATGGCAGTGTTCTGGGAAGGGGTTTTATGACATTAACAGGTCTCATTTTCCTCTGCCTCTCATCCCAGGTACACCCAAAACAAAGTGGCTGTGGAATTATCATGACAGATGGCCAGTGTTTTAAAGTCATTAATATCATCTTGCAAAGGGTGGCTACAAACTTACAAACTCTGATCCCAGCTCAGACCTTATCATAAGAACTGTTGTTCTCAAGTAAGGAGAACATAGGTGAACATAGCAGAGGAACATGTTAATAAGGGGAACATAGGCAAATGACTGAGAAAAATACCTAAACTTTGCAGACTGACTTCAAGCATTTGGAAAACTACTTCCCACTCAAGAAAACACATTCACTTTGCATCACTATTTCTTATGATATATTAATATTTATAGCAACTTCTATATGAAAGCATTCACACAGAATATGCTGCTAAACATTATATTTCAGCTATGACTATAGGGTAATTCACCAACTGGTTTATCTTCAGTTGCTCTAAATGATACTTTTCACCCATCTGTGGAAGGTGGGTGGATGGCAAATTTCCAGTTACCACCAAATACTAAAAAATATTGTATAAAAATAATAGTGATAGAAATACCCTATATAATTTCATAAATGTGCCCTTGACAAGGATTTGATACAGGGACAGAAAAAAAGTAAGTAGTTTTGATCATTTTTGATGCTGCCAGGGAAATGTTGAATCTGGAGTATGCTTACTTCTGAAACACAGATGAGTACTACGGTTCTGCCACAGCACACTATACATGAAAAGTCACCACATATTTATGGGAAGACATGTAAGGAGACATAGCTTTAAGCAGAGGCCAAGCACAAAGCTGCCCAGGGTCTCACCAACTCATCGGCAATGGGAACATCCTCTTAGTGGGAATGCCAGAGCAGCTGGGATGGAGTATGCCAGCCTGAGATCTTCTGCTCAGGGTCAGAAGTAGCACAGCCTCCTGTTTCTACAACTGGAGCACAAACAGAGCAGGAAGATGCTCTGGAAGGGGACACAGCCATATATCAACAGTTGGCAGTAGGTCCTCTGTCCTTGGCCTGCTGGCTACCAACTGACCATGAAAGGCAGCAACAAGAGAAGTATTTTATATCAACTAACGATCTCCATTCAAATGTTTCACATCTGTTGTTCATTCCAGCTTCGCTCTGGAGCCCAAAACTCATGTTTGTGATGCAGGGTTTTAGTAGATGATCTTTCAAGGTCCCTTTCAGGCCCTGACATGCTGCGATACTGCAATTCTTATTTTCCTGTCTAAGCCTCGTTTAAAGTAACTAACAATTCAAGATCTTGAGCTATACCACTTCTACTAGAAGAAAAAACATCTTGCATTATTTCTGGTTAAAGATCACAGGAAATAAAGATCTTTAAAAGAAGTCCAAGGAAAACAAAAAAGAGAAACAGCGTGATACTTCTATTTGTTATTTTTGCTAATGCTTTTGCCCTGGTAGGGCACAAATCTTGCCCAAATGAATTCAAACTTCTGTTCTTTCCTCCTCCAGTTGTAAGGTCTGTGGGTAGCAGGTGAACAGGTGATGAGCGAAGGAAGCCCTGTGCCACGTGACTAAGTCAGGCATGTGACTAAGTCAGGTGTTTTGATGCTGTGTTAGGGTCGACCCCTGGGCGCAGGATTTTGAATCTATTGGCCAAAACAATGGATGCTACTGCCTATTGGCCAGTTTCACCCTTCAAAATATGGTATTTAAAGGTGGGTGGCTTGGAGCTGTTGCTCTTTTCCTGCTGCCTTTTGTCGGGATCAGATGTAGATTTGTACCTCTCTCACAGTGGCCACGTGTTTGCAGTGTGCATTGCAGCCTACAGCAGCAGCAAGACGAATTCTTTCTCCTCCTCTCCTTGGGAACTCTATACCCACTGTGTTTCTGAGTAATAGGTGGGGTTAGGATTTTTTCCCTGTTAGCAGGTTCCCTGTTTTCTAAGTTCTGACTGTTTAGACTGTTAAAACTGTTTAATTCAGTGTTTATAAGCAATTTTGTGCAACAACTTTGCCAACCGAACATCCAAAGAAACCCAGGGAAATTTTCCTGAAATCTTGATTATTAATAATAATTTAAAAATTAATAATTGCAACAGCTTTACATAAACATAGTCATTAAAGTATCATACTCTTGCCTGCTGGAGAAAACACAGTGCAAAATGAATGCCATTTGCAGAGGAAGTTCAGCCTGTAGTAGAAACATTCTTTACAAACAAGTAAGCCTGTGGACTGCAACACATTGAACATCTCTCTTTCCATTCAGTGATGACTCAAACTCAGGCCTTAGGGCAAGGACTTACTGAAAGGATAGATAAATTCTTACATATAGAGATAAATAGCACACACCTACACTCAATTGCTAAATCGCTCTGGTAATGAAACACTGAATTAGCAAATTCTCCCAAACTATTTCCAAAATGCTGTGGCAATGAGTGGGAGCTTCCTGAAATAGGTTATAAATCTATTCTCAACAACTCATTCTCCAACTGGAGGTCCTGGCTCTGCAGGATCTGCACCATGTGACACGTTGGTCCACAAGCCCAGGTGGCAAACCATGGCAACTGCTTCTAGAAATAATTTCTTTCCCTGATAAAGCATTACTATAATCAGTGTCCTTTGTTTCATCTTTGTGGACATCCTAAGGTCTGGTAAATTTAAAAACTGAGGGAAAAGGGGAAGTGGATGGGTCTGCCCCATCCGTTAGCACATCCCAGTCTCAGTCCAGAGGCTGACAAGAAGAAGGAGAAGCAAAGCCCAGACCTGGTGCTTTCTGCATAAACTGAAACCACCCTGTAACTAAAAATGAAGACACCCTTGATAATCAGAAACACCATGCGTGAGGGCTCATGTCATTTCTCAGAATTAAGGATGACTGCGTCCTGCCCCTGGGCCTGCTGCTGTCCCTCTGGGACAGCAGGACAGTTATTCTCTTATATCCAGTGTACTGATGGATTTACTGGATTTATGACATCAGCTCAGGAAGAGAAGAAGAATAATCCAAGCTCTAAGCAGTTAATGGACTTTGAAGTGATTCATATAGAGAAGAAACTGAACAAATATCAGCCTGTTCAACCAATTCACTCTAAGGAAATGAACGCTACGATAAGTCACATTAGAGCAGCAATGTGTAAAAGCATGTTCCTTGCTTTTTAACCTAAAAGTTCAAGTTTGAATAAGATAGGCATATTTTACACAAATGTAAATAACTCTCCATGGTATCTTTTATGGCAACATTTGTGTCTTGAGGCATGTGACATTTTCAGTTCAGAACTTCCTTTACAGGGAACAAAGCAAGAGTAAGAAAGAACAAGATATGCCCTGGATCTGTATAATGCCATGGATGAGCAATGAAGAGAGGCACCACCTTCTCTTATCCAAGAAGGGAATTTGTTTTCTTATGACACGCATCCATTTGAGTTTGCAGTAGACCCTCAGGTCTACAATGCAATTTAAGATTTTGCAAAAGAAAACGCCAGAATGTAACCCTTGCTCATTCCCTATAAATTATTAGCTATTTATTTTAAATTCTGATCTAATTATCTGTTTGAATATCTTACATTGATTTTATTTGTTATAATGTATCCTAACCTTTAAGGAATCCTTTGCAAAAACAGTAAATGGAAGGTTGTAGGTGGAAGCATTAGCGATTATTTGCAGTGGGGCTTTCCAAAGGAAACAGTAACTTGATGATTTCTCCCAGGGCCTTAACTGACTAGACAGAGCCTAGTTACACTCAGGTCATGGAATGTGCCTTACCAGTTAGCATTGAGATTTTTAACAGTGGGCTGCACAACAATGACACAAATACAGATTAAATAATTCTCTGTAAGGAGAAGATTAACTCTGCATTCCTTTAAAAGGACACACTGTGGTTTTCGCCTAATGAAAGTCAGGCATCTATTAATAGGTAGAGATGTTCTCTGGCTCAGATTATTTTTTTTTCCACTGCTGCTGTGATTTCGTTGACTTGATTTACACTTTAAAGTGCTGTATGATCCTTAAGTCCTGACCCATGCAGTGTGCAAATATACTCTATGCTAGCAGGCAGGTACCTTTGTGTGGGGCAGATGCTTTATAAGGTTTCACACTTTGAATAACTGCAAAGCTTGGCATTTGCCTCCAGCACATTGCCGACTGTGAGAATCAGGTCCAAGCTCACCTTTTTCTGTTTTTTTTTTTTTTAGATGATCAGACAAACAGATTATTTGTGCTCTGCTCCCACACCATCCTCCCAGCATAATCACTGTGAAAACAGCTTGTTTCCAGTGTCACAGGTGTTTGGCTTTCCTTGCTTCCTCTCTTCACTCCAACTCTCCCCATCCCTTCCATCTTAGAAGAGTAAGATTGCATTGTACTGTTCACATTTTATTTGTGCAGGATGGAGGAACCTTGAGAACTCATTATTAAACAAAACACAACTGATAGCTGAACATTTTTGAGCTGTAATAGGAGGAAAAAAAATCAAATGCTCTTGAAAGATGACATTTAACTCAGTATTGAATGTCTATTTCTTTCCTGAGCAAAAGCAGAAAACAGCATAAAGATGGCATAAAATATTGTTTAAAAATATCTTGTTTCTGGCTTTTAAACTATTATAGCAGTCTCATATCACATTTTCAAGCTTTTTCTCCAAAAACATGACTAGGATGAAACAGTAAAAAGCTGTCTAGGATTCTCAAGTGCCTACATTATTCCATGACTTTAGAATTAGGAAAAAATAACCAAAACATAAAACAAATCGAAACCTCAACCAAACAAACAAACAAAAAAACAAACCGATCCAAATCAAATAAAACCATCTAATTCAAAATGTATAACATCATACATCAACTTTTGGTTAAGCTTACCCCATTTAAGATATTAAGTTGTTCAGCTGCTTCTTTGGGTGAAATACCTGCATTCTGATTCATCCTACAAAAAAAAAAAAAAATTATTTCCCCATCAGTACATTGCTTATCTATTCTGCAAAGACTTCAGATGCTTCATCATGTCTGTACATAAATTAGAAATTATGGGATAAAGTTGTTTTATGAAGAAAATGTAACATTTCTATGGAAGTTACATCCACATTTTATATCTCAACCAAAACAACAAAAGTTTTACTGGAATTCTAAATGATATATTGAAACTGTGAATGAGAGGTCCTGGAAACAAGGACATTAAAATACAGGCCCACCCTGCTACACAGAAAAAGTTTTACAGAAGCATGATCAGCTCTTAATATCTTGGTGAGCTAATAGGGTTAAAGCCAAGAAAAAGCTCAGACATATGCTTAAATTGAAGCGTGATTTGTCCCACATGCTTTAAGGCAGGAACAAGAGGTTTCCTGTATCAGAGCCATAAAGAATAAGTTTTTCCACATTTAAATTTTATGTTATTTCAGGCTCCCAATCTTCAACTTTCTGCTTAAGTTCTGTTTTGCAGATGTCAAAAAGACCCATGACTCTTATAAGGAGTGCAAACCCTTTGAGTAAGAAAAATGTCTGCAATTTTTTCTGTGTATCTGTGTGCAGCCATCAGAGCTGTCTATACTCTTCATTTTCTCTCAATGTATTACTTCTTCTCCTAAGGAAATTGGAAAGTTCTGGACTGGCAAAGGGGAAATCTCTTCCCTCTGACTACAGCTACAACTGTGTGCACCCCAGCAGATGTGGCCATGATCTAAGTCTCCACACAACTGCTAGATTCAGGATTAGTTGCAAATTTACTCTGCCAAGGAATGAAACTGAAGCATAAAAAAGACTTTCCATGGATAATTCTATACCACAGTTCACTTCTCCAAAGCAAAGCTTACTGCACTCAGCTTCAGAGCCTGATGCATATGGGTGCATCACAAGCTGACCAACAATGCAAATGAAGTAAGAAATCTACTTCTGTCTTACAGAATGAGATTTCTCACTGTTGAATAGGTTGCAGTGGTTGCTGGCCCTTGCAGGAGTCACTCACAGACACGATCAAAACTAACTCAAAGTCCATATTCCTTTGGAAAACAGAATTAATATTTTTTAACCTGTTATGCTCAAAGATATCCCAGCAAAAATAAATAATTCTGAAAGTCTATAGAGACCTTTGAAAAAAAACATACAGACAGGTGAACAGGTCTCTGTTAGAGTTTTCCATAGATTTATGAGCCATTTAAAGACTGAAATGAGAGAGATGTCACTTTCCTTAAAAAAATAGGCATGCTCAATAGCTATATTAGGGTGAACAACCACCTGCCTGCAAACAGGATCCAAGGTGTGCAACTCACATAGGAACAAAAATGAGTAATTTTGGAGGTGGTACATCTAGCACTGGAATGGGAGGTCTTACAAGGCTAGGAGCCTGTACCTCCCTCAAGGCACAGAGGAACATGACCTCTGTAAGTAAGTGATTTCTGCAGATATTTAAGTAGCAAGGTGCCTTGGCTGACTGCTGTACATGCACCTATCTATATCTCTGCTTAGCTCTCCACATGCCTGCCATCTGGCCTAAAACAGAATAACAAATGTGTCCATAATGTGAAGAGAAATGAACAGAAGGAACATGGAATTACAGAAGTAAAAAGTTTAGTGCCTAACAACCAATCTCTGGGAACTTTCAGGCAGCAGAGAGGACAGTATGGGGCAGCAGATGAGAGATAAAATAAAGCTGATTAAAAGTATAGTAAGAGAAAAAGGACTAATTTAGTAGGAAAGTGTGAAAATTTTCTAGTTTCATTTAATAACATATAAGGGAGGACCTGCAAGGTCATAGCTAGCTGAAAAAAAAAAAATCACTAATAGAGAAAAAAAAAAAAAAGAAAAAAAAAAGGTGTGATTCACTGCATTGAACCAGAGCTATACATAAAGGAAGAAAAGGTTGTGTGTCAGATTTGTACACTTCCAGTAATCATTTGGATGACATTTCAGGGTGCATAACACACAGCAAATGTGAAAACTCCTTTAAAAAAAAAGAAAACAGATAATTAAACAGCAGTTCTTACAGGTGCTATGCAAAGCTCTGCATAATTCACAGCTGTGTTACTCATGAGTCTTGCGCTCTGGAGGGTAAAATCTGTACAGCACTCCTGAACTAGCACCTTTCTCTCATTCAGGCTGATTTTCTTGCCTGTTATTTTAGAGATGCAGAAGTCTTGCATGTTACTGTTTCTTTTTACTAAAAATACTGGAGTAAGATGCTCTTAGATTTCCATTGTTTGGATTCTGGAGATAAATAAATCATTTACCATTGTGGCCGAGAGAACCAATGGTACTCTAGGCTATGTCAAGCAAAGTGTGTCCAGCAGGTTTCAGGAGGTTTTCCTCCATCCCTACTCTGCCCTTGTGAGAGCACACCTGGAATATTTGGCTCCCCAGTTCAAGAGACAGGGATCTGATGGAGAAAGTCCAATGGAGAGCTATAAAGAAGACTGTGGGACCTGAACATCACTCCTTTGAGGAAAGACTAAGACAAATGGGGCTGTTTATTACTGAGAAGGTGGTGCCCAGTGATAGGTGTTGTGGTTTTTGAAGAGCCAACAGAATGAGATGCTCTTGAATGAATTGGAAAGAAATACAGAATTGTATTTGAAAAGAAAGATATAGAAAAATTACAGAGAATGTACAGCAGTTCATAGCAACCCCCTTAAACCTTTCCACAACCTGAAACTAAATCTACAACCCCCAATGCTCCTTTTCTCCTCCCCCAGTGCCTCTGCTGCCCATACGGCCAAACAAAGCCTCTGCAGCCATAACCAGGCCCACTCCCTACATGTTTCCCAAGGTAAGTAGCTCCCTCCAGAGACAGCAGGCAGGAGGGAGAGGAAAGGAGAACAAGCTGGCCTCACTGTGAGATTATAAAGAGAGGATTTTTAACCCTATAGTTCTCAACCTACGACAATAGGACAAGGAACAATGGGTACAAACTAGAACACAGGAGGTCCCACCTCAACATGAGACACTTCTTTATAGTGAGGGTGACAGAACACTGGAGTTTGTAGAGTCTCCTTCTCTGGAGACTCTCAGAACCCAGCTGGATGCATTCCTGTGTAACCTGCCCTAGGTAATCTTTCTTTGCCGGTGGGGTTGGACTTGATGATATCTGGAGGCCACTTCCAACCCCTAACATTCTGTCCTAACATGTCTGATTCTCTGATTAAGGGAGGTAATTATTTCTGTGTAAAGACCACTCATATTAGCAGTCATACATGTATGCTGAGCTGTTCTTACTCTGTGGAGACTGGGATGTGCTTTGTTTTGTTTTCACCAAGATGAACTGCTCTGGTAGACTAATGCAGGTTATCTGATTGTCACCAGGCAACAAAACGCTCACAATTTAATAACTGTTGGTTGGATCCTTCTCTTGTTAAAAGTCAATCACAAACTATCCGTTAACTTCAAAAGCAGCAGGAACAAGCCCTAATTTTCCATCTGTGCTGAGTACATTAACATTATTTTAAGCCTTCGCTGAAATTTTGCATAATTGCAGGCAACCCTTATTTTGTATAATTTCCATCATGTAAAATAATGAAAATGGAATTCTATCCATGGCTAATACTCAACTGTATGTTACATCATTCTTCATAAATATGAAAGGTTTGATCTCTCATCCTCCCTATAGACTCTGGCTCTGGCAGAATTCTCTTGTTCTGCATGGCACAGTTGACAAAGACTCAACCCAGTAACACGTACGTTTGAATCTCGTGGATGCAACAGGAAAACAACAGCAATAACAACAAACACAAACAAACAAACAAAACCCCCACCAAAATAAATACAAAGAAAACAAACCCAAACCAGTAACAACAAAAACTCCCATATCAACAAACCAAAACACTAGTTATCATAACAGAGCTCCTATCATGCTTCAAGGGGAAGCTCAATTTGCATGAGCACTGTGCTGTCTAAAAAACAGAGTAGAGCATGTGAATTACTGAATAATGCATTACATCACTTCTAAACTCATACCAAGTTCAAATAATACCACCTAATTTTAACAACTAGGAAAAACGTTTAAAGAAAACCTAAGTGAATTCACTTCTCACACCATGCTCAGAGAGAAGAATTGTGTTGTGTAATTTGCAAGTCTCAAATCAGTCCATCCCTGGCTTACACTATTCCCCATCCTTAGGAGGCTTACATGTTTATGCATTGCAATGCCACATGTGCTCAGTGCCTTGGGCCAATGTATGCATTAGCGATGCCACGACAAATCCTGGCAAGCAAACCATACACTGTCTTGTGGGATGAACCCCCTTTTCCAGATTCACTTACAGCTTGTCCTGGCCCAGTAATTCTTTCCTATCTCTAGTGTGGTGATCAGTTTTACCCCTCCCACTGTGAGGCTGGCCTACCAGATGAACAGCTCATAAAGTACAGTCTCAGTACCCCATCAGAGGACTGATGTGAGCCTAGCCCAAGGTTACATCATGAGTTCACAGAAAGGCAGACCCCACAACCAACACACCTCAGCACCAGGAAAACATAAAGATCCTTTCTGAGACTTCCATAAACAGTAAAAGGTCTATGAAATTCAAACACAAACATATCTTAATACAGGACTGCTGGTGAATGCTTTGAAAGCATGCATAAGGGTCCTTACAAAGCAATGCAGGACTTCAATAGGCTTTTGGGTGAACATGAAGTGCATACTTGCAAATAAAAAAAAAACACCACTAAAAGCCCAAGGTTGTTTGGATACCTTCTGGGCTACTGCCCAGGCAGTTCTTGAGTGCTGGAGCAGCATAGCAGCCAGTAAGAGAGCCAGTGTAGCAGTACCCATCTCATCAGTCACAGTAGTTGCATAAAGACTGGTTTGTGGATAGCCAGACTGATTTTTCTTATTATGAGTGTTCACCAGGCACAGCCCTTACTTGGGTTACAGTAAGATATTTATTGTTGCCTGTGTCCCCTCCCTACACCCTGCATTTTATTTTATTTTATTTTATTTTATTTTATTTTATTTTATTTTATTTTATTTTATTTTATTTTATTTTATTTTATTTTAATGCATTGTGACCTAAGAGTTTGTCCAGGAGGTTTCCATGCCTTGATATAAGTATCAGTGGAACCATAAACATCAATATTTTAATACCAAAATTCCTGAAGAAACTGTTCTTAGGAACTGTTCAGTCACTTCCCAGCAAAGCGATGTTCCATCAGCAAATCCTGACTTGCTGACAGAGAGCTATTTGCAGACACATAACAGTCATGATGAATTTTCACCAGGTCTGAGGCAGGACTTGGAGGGAATCTGGCCAAGTTTTCCTCCTGCTCACCTGGCCACCTGTGTGGGAACGCAGCCTCACGAGCTGTGCCTCATCCACACAGGGCAGCCATATGGTGCGGGGACATCAGCACTCTGCAGCTTCCCAGCGCCTTCCCACACATCCCCAAGTTGTAGCTTTTCATCAGAAAATGTGGAAACTACAAGAGTCCCCACCTGAACTGCACTCTCAAAAGCTACTTCGCTTAAATACTGAAAGCCTCACTAGAGCTTGGTGTCTCTCAGGGGAGCACAGAAACCCTGGGAGACTCTAACTGAGCCTAAGACTCAGGGCAGCCCAGGGCTCCTGGAAGTATCAGCTGTCCTGGAGAAGAGTCAGTTCCGCCAGCAGCTGCCACCTACAGTCTCTGCAGAAATTAAGGACCAATCCAGGGACCACTCTATTCCCATTTTATTTAAGGGAATGGGGATGAAAGATAACTTTTAAGAATTTTTCTTTGACACAAAACTTAACTCCAAAGTATAGTTCCCATACTGACTTGGGCTGCAATCCTCTTTGAAAAAATTATATTCTCACTATCCAGAAGTCCAATATTTTGGCCTCCTCTCAGTGTAACAGGTATCTGAAGAAATACCCTCCTCTCTTCAGGTAACTGTGTAGGCAGCATATTTTTTCTCATTGCTTTGACAAAGCAATCAGTAAGACCAGATTTCTGTAATCCTATGTATTGTTCCATAATGATGTCTCTATTCTCTGTTAAAAATAGAAGGCAGTTCTGTTAAAAAAAAAATTTAAAAAAAAAATAAAATTATCTTTATTGTAACGTTTATTCCTGGGGCCTATATATAACTTTTATGTCCCAAAGGTGCAGGTTAGGTCGTGCTCTTCTCCAAACCCAACTACAGACGGTGACTAGAGCGGTATTCAATGTAATCATGAGCAATAATATAAGGAATGTATGTTACTGTAGTAAAAAATAAATGTTCCCATTCGTTGTGTGGGGAGAAATCAAGTAAAATCCAATAAGGCCAAGGGAAAAGTTGCACATCTGGGAAAGGGCAGCCCCAAAGACCAGTATTGCCTGGGGCCTGGTCTGTTGGAGAACAGTGTAGGGGAAAAGGACCTGGCAGTCCTCATGAATGACAGGATGACCATGAGCCAGCAAAATACCCTTGTGACCAAGAAGGCCAATGGCATCCCAGGGTATATTAGAAGGGGTGTGGCTAGAAAGAGGTATTCCCTGCCCTGGTCAGGTTGCATCTTGAATATTGTGTCCAGTTCTGGCCCCCCAGTTCAAAAAGAACACCAGGGAACTGCTTGAGCAAGTCCAGTGCAAAGACACAGAGATGATGAGGGAAGTGGAATATTTTGCTTATGAGGAAAGGCTGAAGGAGCTGGGTCTCTTTAGCCTGGAGAAGAGGAGACTGAGGGGTGACCTCATACATGTTCATAAAGATGTAAAGGGTGAGTGCCAGGAGGACAGAGCCAGATTCTTCTCATTGATGTTCAATGATGGGACAAGAGACAATTGGTGCAACCTGGAGCACAGAAGGTTCCATGTGAGCTTAAGGCAAGACTTTCTCACTGTGAAGGGTGACAGAGCACTGGAACAGGCTGTCCAGAGAGGTTGTGGAATCTCCTTCTCTGGAGACATTCAAAACCCACCTGGATGCATTCCTTCATGACCTTCTCTAGGTGGTCCTGCTCTGGCAGAAGGGTTGGACTAGATGACCTTTTGAGGTCCCTTTTAACCCCTAACATTCTGTGATTCTATGGTGATAAATGCCTCTTGAAATTGAAGTCCTTGATTCACAGGTCAGGCATAGCTTCACCAGGAATAATTGTAAGCCTCTGCATCAAGTCTATTCTTCCATTCTCTTCAAATCCCACTGTTTTTCATTCATTATTTCTGTGTTTGTCAGAAAATCAAAGCACTTCCTCAAAAAAATAGTAATGGTTCGAGTTGGAAGTGAATGTCATCTAGTCCAGCCCCCTCTGCAGTAATCAGGGGCACCCTCACCTAGATCAGGTTGCCCAGAGCCTTGTTGAGCCTTACCTTTAATATATCTAGCAATGAGGCCTCAACTGGGCAACTTGTTCCAGTGTTCCACTGCCCTCATGATAAAGAACTTGTTCCTAACATCCAATCTAAATCTATCATCAGGTGGCAACTGTCACTGTTAACCATATCCTGATTTGAAAGAGACCTTGGAGGCAATGAACTCTGTATGTCAACTAGCTATGCCCTGACCCATAGAGCATCCCTGGGATGCACAGCTGCTGCTCTGGGTCCTCCAAAGAGAGGCAGAATCTGTGCCACACAGCAACATACACCTCAAGACAGAGAACTGTCAGAGGCAGAGGCTGTCACACACCTCAAGACAGAGAACAAAGAGGAGAGCTGGCTCACCTTCCTGCAGCTCTACATGCACAGCAAATTGAGGCCAAACCAGCAACTGCACATGGGAAATTTGACAAGTAGTACCTCAAAAATGGTGGCTGTGAAAAGCGTGATCTTATTTACACAGTTCAAGTCTGCAAGTAAGAGCTAAATCTTATCCTTATGATACACACCTTCACTGGTAGATTGGCTCAGCTGGCTGAGTTGAAACCCCATTTTCAGCCTTTTGCACACCCATGAAGAGTTGGATGAGGACTTCCAATAGTTACCAGAGACGAGCTTCTTCATCATTAGCTGAGTTACCTGACATCAAGCCTTGGCTAATGTCTGACCTGAACACTCTGTACTCTTCACAGCATTGGAACAAGCACAATTGCCACAGTGCCCAGGGTCTATAATAAACATAAATGCAGATGTTCTGCAATCAGGTGTGTGTGTTCTCATTCCCTTTTCTCAGTGAGAATACAGCTCTGACAAAGTGTGGTCAAGTCACCACTGAAGTAAAAGAACTGCCAAGTAGTTCTGAACTTGGCACAGACTTGGATCTTTCTGAACTGAAGATGTTCTTCCTGCTTGAAACAAAAGGGGTTTAAAGAATGATTAAATTTGAATTTCTATCTTCATACCTTTGACTTTCTCCAAACAGTTCTATCCATATAAAGACAGAATACAACTGACAATGAGAGCCAGGAGTCTGAGTGCTTTTTACAAAAGGCAGCAAATAGAAAAGCCTGTTCGAGAGTTAATCAGAAGTGAAATATTCTGTCTTATCCCAAGGCCTACCCTGGTTGCAATCTCACAACTGCCTCTTGGGATTTTAAAGCCACATTCTGGGTGTAGTCATTAGCTGAGGATCCAGCCTTCCTCTGATGCTCTGAGAGGCTTGGCAATGCACTTTCCAGCTCCTGCACAAAGGAAAACAAAAAATTTAATTAAAAATAAAATAAAATAAGAAGATGCAAAATAAACAAAAAAAGTTTGAATGTCCTGTCAGTACAAATCAGGCTTAGCTGGATATCTTGCTTTAAGAAAGAAAGAGCTCTATGAGACAAGATGCTGATTGTAATTTTTTTGTTATTTTTTGGTAGTCATCTGGAAACAACAGGAAAGCACAGGCTAGAAATGGTTCTGAACAAAGCAGCGTCTTCTTCCTCTTTACATTTTTTTAAACCAAAGCAGGCCATAACCTACATTTTCTGTTTATTACTTAGATAACAGATGTCAGCTTCTGAGCTAAGGGGTGCTAACCTTTTTTTTTGTTTTTGCTTATGTATACATTCACATTTAATTTGAAATTATTTACTCACATCTCAGTAATATTTTATAACTCAGACACCATCAGAAAATGCATTTCACTTAAATAAGATTTGTAAGGTTTAATGAGTTTCATTTTTCCTTTTGCTCTTCTGTGTCCCTAGCACATGCATAGCTTTGTCAACAGAATATTACTGAAAGAGCGAAGGGCACTGAGGGGAAAAAAAGTCACATTAGCCCAACTTGCCACACAGAAAATCAAAAAGCCAATTCAGTTCAACAAATTGAGAAATGAAGTAGGAGTTAGAAAGATATAAATTTTACTCCAAGCTTACATAAAACAGTTTCAGGGATGTGAACAAGATGTGTTTCCCTTGCATTACAAAGAGGTAAGTTATTGAAGTTCTTTGAAAATACAACAAAGTGGGACCTTCTTCCCACTTCTTTAATAGCTTTTATCATCCAATATTTTATTTGTGTAGTTTATAAAATTAAAATACACTGTGCTTTGCAAAATAATAGTGTTCACTTCTCCTGGTAAAGCAAAATCTCTAATTTCACTCCAGTTTTAAAGCTCAGTTGGAAGTATCAAAGTCAGAAGTTTGGATAGGATTCTTTAGGTGGTAACTTGGAGGGCTGAGGTCATTCTACATTTACAAAAATAGTGGCAGCTTTTACTTCCTTCTTAGCCTGTTCCATGTTTAAAGATTTAGAGATACATTGTATTTAGAACTAAATTACACTTTGATAAAATTATCAACTTTAAAGTTTTAAATTTGAGAAAGCTGTCCAAATTGTCTCCTCTAGGGAGAAATGTTCAGTGCCCTTCTCTCAAAATTAAGGATTAAAGACTAAGTGATCTTTAAAACAAAAAAATAAACACAAAACAATTGGTGAAAATAAAGTTTGATCACTGGCTTTTGACTTCCTCTCCATGATGACATTTTAACTGTAGCATATTTGTTGCATAAGGGAATGTTAATTCCTCCTATTTAGTCTATTTAAAAAGTACAAAGAGAGCATTCAAGTCTCCCTCTAGAAAGAGGCAGCTATCAGTATTGTGTTGGAAGCTATTTGGGATGAAGCAGCTCCATGCCAGCTCTATTACACATCTGTCCCTGGAGCACATCCACACTGCATTTATGAAGTGCAGACCTGCCCTGGGCATGAAAGAACCTTCCTTGCCAGTTGAAGAGACCTGTTCAAAAAGCAGCTTGTTTAGCAGAGATTAATCAAGCTTTCCAAGCATACCAAGCACCCACAAGGGGCAAATTTCCAAAAGAGACCTCCAAACAAGATGCTGTCTTCTTTTCAGACTCAATGTTACAAAACTTTGATGATGTCAGAGCAAAAGAAGCGAAAGCTTCACTCAACTGACTAGCATTACTTCTGCTTTCATTACTTTTTGTCTCCTTCTAGCACAGATTTACACCATTCCCTCCTTTGTCTATCTAACATAGTTTAGCACCGAATGAATGATACTTTACCCAACAATGGTAATAAGAATTCAGGTTACAAAAGTGTCGTGGAAGGGCCAATATAGGCCTAATACATGTCCTGGCTTGTCTAGGTATGATCTCCTGCTCACCCCTTCACTCTGCTGGAGGGGGTAGCAGCGCAGGAAAGAAGACAAAGGTCTAGAGACATCCAGCCTGAGTATCTAGGGGCTACGCAAACTTGTTTTGCTCCTTTGGTAAGCCAGGTACATAGGCTTGGCTCATGTTTCCCCAAATAAGTGTAAAGCAAGGCCCTGGTTTCACCTCATACGGTCAGTTTTGGCAAAGCGCCATTCTGATCGGCTGATCTCTGTGACCAAATGGAGCCATCAGACTTGGGCAATTGATAAATAGGAGTGCAGCTGCAAATCAATGTGCTCTGCTCTGCCTTTTTTCCTCTGTCCTGCCCTACTCCTGGCCAGCTTTGCTGTGTAACAAGCTTTGATGTTACAAGCTGGTCCATCTGGAAACTGCCATACCTCAGTTTACCAGGGAGAGGCATTAAATGCCTCCACACTGTAGGTAAGAATGATTGCTGAAAGCTGCCTGAAACTGAAATTGACTCTTCGAGTCAAAAGCAAAAGCTTCTCCTAACTGGAGAGCTCACTCAGCCACCAGCAAGAAAATTAATAAATAAATTTCCATAGTTTATTTAGTTATAGAAAAAAATACTGTATGCTCTTGCGGACTAAACAGGTCAATACAGCAGTGGTCTGATAGCCTCCAGGTAGAATAGACATTTTCCTCATTCATTTTTGGAGTCTCTTGTAAGGACAGGCTTGGATAGGTTACATTTTGTTGGTCATCAGACATAAGAGAAAATGGAAAGAATAACACTATATTCTTTTAAAAGTGTAACTTCTACATTGGCATCTGCAAAGCTGGAAGAAAGAATTCAGCATCATCACTGTGATGCACACTAAAAGGACTCTTTCCAAAGAGATTTAACAACAAACACATATGAAGACTACAAATCAAATCTCAGAAAAACAAAATCAGAACTGAAGATGGGAAATTGCATTATTTGTAATTTAAGGGATAGAGGCTGGGAGGGTAGAAGAAACAGATCAGGACACTGCAGTTCAGGAAATAGCTATAACAGCATCACAAGGGGAAATTTCTAGACAGGAACTGTAGCATTTGATGCCATCATAAGGTAATAAGCAGTTTCAGGATACAACAAAATGCTGGAAGAGGCAACAGCTGTTGTCTTACACCAGTTGAAAACCTTATCTAGAGTTCTTGCAACAGGCTCAAGTCTAGTGTAGAATCACAGAATGGCTAAGGTTGGAAAGGACCTTAGACATCAACTATTTTAACCTCCCTGACATGGGCAAAGACACCTATCAATTAGATTCAGCTGCTCAAGACCTTATCCAACCTGTCTTTAAACACCCCCAGGAAGGAGGCATCCACAACCTCCCTAAGAAGCCTATTCCAGAGTCCCACCACCCTTGTACTGAAGACCTTCCCAAGCTCCTAAGGTTATGCTCAAATGTGCTTAGCTTCAAAAGCTGCCTATAAAAGCTGAGGACAAGAATACATTCTGGTAATAAATGCCTACTTGGAGGCTTGGTGTGTGAGGACTTGGGTGGGTTTTGGTGGGTTTTTATTTTGTTTGTTTTGTTTATTTGGGGTTTTGAACTTTGTATTTGGTTGATTGTTTTTTGGGGATGTTGTTGTTCATAAGTTATGTCATTAAGGTGGTTAAAGAGTAACCCTAGAGAAACACTCTCAGTGGAGTCTCTATTTCTTAATTGCAATGAAATCCAATCCTGATGTGTAAAAGGTACCCAACAGTATAGAGCTGTCTTCTGTCATATTTTTGTTTCTTCCTCACTATGAAACTGAAGCTTCTACAAAGAGGCTGCATCTGGTAAGAAGTCTGTGAAGAGAGAAATCTTCAGGCACTGCTGAAAAGTCTCAATGCTGCATAATCACCACCATGATGTTTGCTTTGTACACAAAATATGTTGGTTTTCAAAGCAGCCAAAAATTACCATTGTGGATTTGAATGTTGAGATAAACAAGCTTCTGTTTCACAAGCAAATTTGGGAAAAAAAAAAAATCTAGTACCCTCAAAAAAGTCACAGCATGTCATAACCCATCTCTGTCAGAGCATCTGAATTACAGTGCAGACATACAAACCTTGGTTTTCTTTATACCACAGCTTCATCTGCTCTTGAACTCCAGAAAGTGCTTTGCTCTTTCACGTTCTTTATCCAGCACACAAATACTTCTCTTTCTTGAAATGCAAGTGCATGCAAGTATTGTACCAGTATTTCAGACCACAGCTCTGCCGTGTCTCGTGGTACTGTGTCAATACAGAAAATAGCCAGGACTGAAGAATGTGGCAGAAGTGCCTACTACCCCTCCTGAAAATGCCAGTCCATACAAGGAAAGAAACAGGAACCTTTAAAGGACAATGAATGTAACAGTTCTAAGCCATGACAGGTTTGAGTATAAACAGAGTATACCTAAAAACTGAAATGGAACTTGCAGAGAATTTGACACATTAATGGGTTTGTGTAGCTGTAATGTGTTAATGTAGGCCTTGACTTTTTTAGTTCCTGTGCATTTCTGGTGGCAATTCCAGAGACCTGGTGGGATGGCTCACATGACTGGAATGTGATCATGGATGGCTATGTCCTCTTTAGGAAAGACAGGTCAACAAAGCAAGGTGCTGTGTGAAGAAGTATTCTGCCCAGGGGAGGATGAGGAGCAAGTAAAGAGTTTGTAAGTATGAAACAAGGGTCAGGCTAGCAGGGCGGATACAGTTGTGGCTGTTTATTACAGGCCACCAGGTCAGGATGAGGAAGCTGATGAGGCCTTCTACAGACAACTGGCAGCTGCCTCCCAATCACAAGTCCTGGTTCTCATGGGGGATTTTAATTACCCAGACATTTGCTGGAAGGCCCACTCAGCTTGTCACCCCCAGTCCAGCAGGTTGCTCCANAGCTTGTCGCCCCCAGTCCAGCAGGTTGCTCCAGTGCACTGATGATAACTTCTTGATGCAAATGGTGAGGGAGCCAACTAGGAGAAAAGCGCTGCTGGACCTGATACTCACCAACAAGGAGAGTCTGGTTGAAGCAGTGAAGGTTGAGGGCAGCCTTGGCTGCAGCAATCATGAGATGGGGGAGTTCAGGATCTTGAGTAGTAGGAACAGAATATCTAGCAGGATCACAACTCTGGATTTCAGCAGGGCCAACTTTGGCCTCTTCAAGCAGTTACTAGGGGAAATCTCGTGGGACAGAGTACTACAAGATAAAGGGGCCCATGATAATTGGTTAACATTCAAGAAATACTTCTTCCAAGCTCAGGATCAGAGCATTCCAGTGAGTAGGAAATAAAGAAGGGGAGTCAGGAGACCTGCATGGTTAAGTAGGGAGCTGCTGAACAAAATCAAGTGTAAGAAGAAAGTCCACAGATCATGGAAGGAGGGACTGGCCACCTGTGAGGAGTATAAAATGGTTGCCAGAGGATGTAGGGAGGCTACTAGGAAGGCTAAGGCCTCCTTGGAATTCAATCTTGCAAGGCAGGCCAAAGACAACAGAAAGGTCTTCTTCAAATATATTTCAGGAAGAACCAAGACTAGAGGCAATATAGGCCCTCTGCTGAACGGGATGGGTGCCTTGGTGACAGAGGATGTGGATAAGCAGAGCTGCTGAATGCCTTCTTTGTCTCCATCTATAACTCAGAAGCTCCACACCCCCAAGGCCAAAGAGGAAGACAAGGTTAAGGAGGAGGTTTCCTTGGTTGATGGGGACTGGGTTAGTGAGGACTGAGTTAGGGAAGAGTTGAGTAAACTGAATAGCCATAAGTCCATGGGTCCTGATGGCAGGCACCTGTGAGTGCTGAAGGAGCTGGCAGAGGTCATTGCCAGACCACTCTCCACCATCTTTGGTAAGTCATGATGGACAGGAGAGGTGCCTGGGGATTGGAGGAGGGCAAACATCACTCCAAGCTTCAGAAAGGATAAGAAGGAACACCCAGGTAGCTATAAACCAGTCAGCCTCACCTCTGACCACAGAAAGATAATGGAGCAGCTTATCCTCAGCACTGTACTTAGCAATATCAAGGACAAGAAGGTCATTGGGAACATTCAGCATGGTTTTACCAAGGGGAAGTCATGTTGACCAGCTTGATAATGTTCTATGAGGATGTAACCAGGTGGATAGATGAGGGAAGAGCAGTGGATGTGCTTTACCTTGATTTCAGTAAAGCATTTGGCACTGTCTCCCACTGTCTTGTAGCTAAACTGAGGCACTGTGGTCTGGGTGAGGGAGTAGTGAGGTGGATTTGGAACTGGTTAAAGGAAAGAAGTCAGATGGTTGTGGTCAATGGGGCAGAGTTTAGCCAGAGGTCTGTGACTAGTGGAGTCCCCCAGGTGTCAATACTGGGACCAGTATTATTCAATGTTTTTATTAATTTCCTGGATGAGGGCATGGAGTGGACTGCCAGCACATTGGGTGATGACACCAAGCTGGGTGGAGTGGCTGCCACACTGGAGAGTTGTGCTGCTGTTCAGAGAGAATTAGAGGCTGGAGAGTTGGGCAGGGAGAAATTTAATGAAGCTCAAGAGAAGCAAGTGTAGAGATGTGCACCTGGGAAAGAACAATCCCATGTATCAGTAGAGGTTGGAGACTGACCTGCTGGAGAGCAGTGAAGGGGAGAAGGGAGTCCTGGTGGATGGAATGATGGCCATGAGCCAAAAGTGTGCTCTTGTGGCAAGGATGGCCAATGCCATTCTGAGGTGTATTAGAAGGGCTGTGGTTATCAGGTCAAGGGAGGTTCTCCTTCCCCTCTGTTCTGCCCTGGTGAGGCCTCATCTGGAGTATTGTGTCCGGTTCTGGGCCCCAGCTCAAGAACAACAGGGAGCTGCTTGAGAGAGAGTCCAGCACAGAGACACAAAAATGATGAAGGAAGTTGAACATCTTCCTTATGAGGAGAGACTGAGGGATCTGAGCCTTTTTAGCTTGAAGAGGAGACTAAGGGGTGACCTCATTCATCTCTATAAATAGGTAAGGGGTGAGTGCCAGGAGGATGGAGCCAGCCTCTTCTTGCTGATGCCCAGTGACAGGACAAGGGGCAATAGCTGGAAGTTGAGGCATAGGAGGTTCCATGTGAACCTGAGGAAGAATTTTTTTCCCTGTGACGGTGACAGAGCACTGAAATCAGCTGCCCAGGGAGGTTGCTGAGTCTCCCTCTCTGGAGATATTCAAGAACTGTCTGGATGCATTCCAGTGTGATCTGCTCTAGGTGATCCTGCTCTGGCAGGGGGGCTGGACCAGATGCCCTTTCAAAGTCCCTTCCAGCCCCTGACATTCTATGATTCTATGATTTAAAGCCACAATTTTATGTCAAATTACTGGCAGTTCTTTAAAACCCATGCAATTTTCCCACTTAATTTAAACTCAGAATCAAAATTTCCTACAGCAATTTCCCACATTCCCATCTCTAGCATTGATTGTCAAGCCACAATTTCATTTTTACAGTAATTTGCCATCATAATATGACTGTAAACCTTAACTTTTACCATCTCTACCTATTAGATAGCATGTTTAGTGTCATTATATAAGTATGTCTCAGTCTCAATAAGGAGTTTGAGAATGATTAATTTAATAATTTATATTGATGACAGTGCACAAAAGACCAGTGACAGTAGAAAGGATTAGGCAATTAAAGTAGACTTTCCATTCCTCACCATCTGTTCTCACACTGACTCCCCAGAGTATGGTCTGACCATATGTTTCCTCACCTCCTGAAGTCAAATAAATCCTAATTAATTTGATTTCCTATAGATTAACATTGCAGAATTGCTAAAGAAGCTTGTGAAAGCTGAAAGAAAGCTCTAGGAAAGATCAAACCAAATAGCCAGAGTACAATGATGCAATCACATAACAGCAGACTGCATTTCTCTACTTTAGTGACATTTTATGAGCTAATAAGTGAAGTCACTTGGTACTGCACTTTTATTAGACTTCATCCTGTTATGACTGTAAATTTAATAACCTTTTCTTCCTGAAGACCTAGGGTATATAACCACAATGCTACACTCATGTCAAATAAAATCAGAGGCACAGGAATCCCATTTTATCAGACTGAGAGCCTTGCGAAGCAAAAAAGCCCCAAGTTGGTCATCTTTCCTCTACTGGAACACAGTGGTCTGTTTTGTCTCAGTAACCTTCCTACAATGGAAATCCCCTGGATTCTCAATAATAGAAGGAACTGGTTCCCAGACAGATTTAAAACCTTCTGTGTTGGTTTGAGCTAATTGAAGAATTTGAGTGAGGAATTAGACTATTGGCTGAGAGAACACAGTGTCTGTCACTTCACTGAGTTTTGCTGAGAAGAAAAAAGAGTTGTTTTAAGAGCTGTTCTCAAAACAATGAGATTAGCAGTTTGCTTCTGTCTGTGTCTGGCAGCGGCTGCTTTTCTGGCATGATCCCTCTTTGTCTCTCTGTCTTTTAGCTAATTCAAAGTAAAATCACTAAAATTACTAACTCCTTCCTGCCACTAATCTCTCTGGCCGATCTTCATCTTATCTGCAGCATCAAGAGGTGGTGAGATAAGGCTGGGGAAGTGGGAAAAGGTGGTAGGGGGAGTTTGGTTACCCTCTCTTGGGGATTTTGGTCTCTGGGAGGGGTGTGGTGTCTGTATTACATTTTCACTGTATATATCTGTAAATATCTGTTATATCTTGTAAATATTTGCTTGCATATTTGCATTGCTGTAAATATAAAGCTTCATTTATTAACTTCCAGTGTTTTTCTGAGTTTTAGCCGGGGTTTATAAAGGTGGGGGGACAGGTAACTGCAAACCCACTACACCTTCCAACACATGAAGCAAACCTATTTATCTCCAAACAGCCTAATCTGATTTTAAAGCAACAATTTTCTGACCAAAAAAAAAAAACCACAAAAAACCACAAAACAAACAAAGACAACAACAAAAACCACCAAACAAAAAGAAAAAAAAAAACACACAAAAAACTCGTGTGCTTAAAACACATCTGAATAGGTAGTAAACACTTCCTTGGGTTATTTGAGCAAAGCCTTTGAAAGAGATATTGTCACTGTAGGACTGTTAACTGTTTCTGCTGTCACTAAGAAGTCAGGCTGAGGAAGTGAGGAGTCTATTGGAAAAGCACTCTTATCAATAAACTCAGGAAAATGAGGATGAACAATTTAATCACTATGTGAGGTGCATCACGCTTTTCTTTCATAAATGCATATGCTCAGATCTTGCTATTTGTCAGCTGAAGATCAGATGCTTTTAGGTACATCCTTTATCTCACCGAGTGGCTTGGTTGTACAGTGTTTCACAGAAGGAAGGTATATGCAGTTGCACAGCAGTCTGGCCCACTTTTCCAGGAAACGACAACCTGCCCTATACATATAAACAACACCTACTAGAAACAGTTCAGCAGCACTCGGTTTTCAGCTTCAAAGCAGAGAGAAGTAATTGTTATTCGTTCACAACTAGGGCTGCTGACTAAGCTGCAATAGGGTTTAGCAGGTCATAACACACCAAGAATCTCAGTGGGACCTCACACACAGAAACAAACCCTTCAAAGAGCTCTCCTGCAAGCAGAGTCTTGGTTTTTGTAGACACATTAACAAAGCCAGGAGCCAGCTGCTTGCTTTTTTAAAGAACAAAAGCCCTTGGGGGAGATGCAGATGCAGCAAGGCAAGCACTCTGGGTCAAGGAGTATGCACATCTATACTAATGAGAATGAAAGTTATGTGAAATTCATGTCTTGGCAGATGCTTTCTCCAAAACACCTTCCTTTTGCAAACCATTCCAGGAGGCAAATTCTTGATACACTGAATTCAGTGTAGATATAGGATAGCCTTCAAATAGTCTTTAATAGTATTAGGATACAATTCCTTCTGTGAATGAGTGGAGTTCCTGTTATGGATGTTTAGTTTGTGTTTACATTGTATATTACACTCAAAGCTCTATGCCAGCTCTCATCCTTCAAGTACTCCCATCAAAGATGAGATAAAACGGTGCCTTACACATACCACCTTTTCCAGTATATCAGAGGTGGGTGCAATGAGCAGCGTGGGGCCCAGGACTGCTTTTCTCTTTCCTAATTCAAGTCCTCGAGTCATGAGAAAATTATCTGCCTGACATTTTTCCTTCTAGAGGCCACATATGTAAGCTGCACTGGTATTTTATGTCAGTCTAATTATACACTTGAAAAGTTTCCCATGAAAGAACATCAATATTTCCAGCTAACCACTTCAGGCCACATAAAATACCATAGGGCAGCAAAACTGGGCTATGTTAGTTCCCCCTAGATGAGAGATACAGGCATGGTACACAAGGAGCAGGCAGACAGGAGACAGGAAAGTAACTGAAAGAGCAACAAATTATCTATGAGACAGATCTTGCCCTGTTTATTACTTCTTTATGAATACTCTTCTGGATACTCTTCCACTTGCTCTTCACAAGGACAATTTTCCATTTTTTTTTCTTATCCGATGATAAACATGCATACCTCACCTCCCTACAGCCTATAAATAATGTTTCCTAATAACACAATATAGATGAAAAAGAAATCAGTAGTAGTTATTTCATTTGAGGGGTGAAATCCACACAAACATGCTTGAAGATTAGGACAAGAGTTGATGCTCATATTCTGAAAGAGACTGTGACAATACCATTGGGATGTAATTTGCTTTTACTTTTCCTTACAGGATTCAGAAGGATATTCCTCACTTAGAAAGTAAGATCTGCCATCCAAATTGATGAATTCTCATTACAAATTTGAAAAAAAATAGAACAAAATAATTCCTGTCTATGATGGGTTCAGAGCACTTTAGAAAGTGCACTTCAAATTTCTGTCCACAAAGAAGAAGGAAGGACAGACAGAAAATAGCCAAACTCATTATACATCAAAGAAGAGATGTAAATACAGGCATCCATATTTACAGAGGACAGGCCTTGTGCCTACTGAAGGCTGACAATCTACCAATGCTAACATCAGATGTTTTGGTTAGAAGAATATTTCTAGCTGAGGGGTTAAACCCAGTTTAGAGAACATGAGACAACTTGGGAAGCAGAGGACAAGAGCATCCAGCAGCTGCTGGGAGGTGCTAACTGTAGTCTCTGTATCAAGGTACCTTCACAGACAGCAGCAGAAGCTTCTCCATTTCTAGGCTAAGAATCAATGAATCATATAATCACTAAGTTTGGAAAAGACTTTTCAGATCATTGAGTCTGTTCATAACACAACTACCACAACCACTAAACTGTATCCTGCAGCACCACATCTACAGCTTCTTGAACAGTTCCAGAGATGGCAACTCCACCATCCCCCTGGGCAGCCTGTTCCAATGCCTCACCACTGTTTCAGTAAAGAATTTTTCCCTAATGTGCGATATAAACCTCCCTGGAACAACTTAAATCCATTTCCTCTTGTCTTATCACTAGTTATTTGGGAGAAAAGACCAACACCATCCTCACTACAACCTTCTTTCAGGTAGTTGACTTTCAAAGCCCTCACCAGCCTCATTGCTCTTTTCTGGTCATGCTCCAGGACCTCAATATCATTCCTATACTACATCTTTTATAGCCTTTAGGAAAGTTACAGTTCTGCGCCTTCAGCTAAATCTGGGAAGCCTGTTGGCAAGTGCAATGGTACTACAATAGATTGGAATAGATTTATTATTTAAAGATCAGAAAAAAAACCAGGAAGTAAGATACAGTATGAAAACTCTTTGTTGGCAGCCAAAATACCAGCACAAATGGTACTTGGTCAAATGAACAAAAAGTCTAATCAAGTGATACAACTATCAAGATTTGGCGCAAGAAGTCACAGGAAATCTAAACTGGAGACATATTCACGTATTTTCAGCTATGTTCTCCAGTCACTTCAAACCGCAATTGCAACACATCCCACTCTGCTATTCCCTGGCTGAAACAAATTGTCTGTCGCCACAGAAAGGTTTCAAAACTCCAGGTTGCTGAATATCAGGGTAGTTTATTGTGGGGTCTTAGTCGCAGCATGGATGACTAGGAGTCGTAGAATCATAGAATGGTTTAGGTTGGAAGAGAGCTCAAAGATCATCCAGTTCCAACCCCCC
>VWZI01023529.1:132049-151228 GCA_013396835.1 Psilopogon haemacephalus
GATAAAAAAAAAAAAAAAAAAATCTACACATTGTTTTCTTCCTGAGAAACTTCAAAGAATCTTCCCTAAAAGCTTTCGAAAAAATCAAAGCAAGGAAAATAACAATTAAAGGAACATCAAAACTGAAGTGTTTCAGACATAAATAAAACAAAGAGCATTTCTTTTGTAACACCTCCTAAAGCTTTTGCCTTTTTAACTTTCTAATGTTATCCCTTGTCCTGTTCTGTTGTCTCTGAAACAACAACAACAGTAAAATCAATGTATTTATCCTTGTGATTATAATATAGATGAAAAGCCTTCTAATGAGTTTGTGGAATTGATTACAAAGAAATTATTTATTTGGTATTTGGACTGTCTAAACAATGTAGTGGTATTTTTTCCAATACATTTGCACAGGTTTTTTTCTAATAATGCTTTCATGAAGTACAGAGCATGTGGTTTTAGAAAACTGACAGAGATGAGCAATATTTTCACAGAAGATTTACCCTACACTGAAAATCATGAATTTAAACACATGTGCATCAAGCATTCTCCCACAAAGGTATTGCAGTGGTAAATGGTCGTAAAGCATGTAAAGGCAGCTGTTTCATGCAATCCTTACCATACAGTAAGTAATATATTTAGATTACAGGAAAAAAAAGAGTGAAAATACATGTCAGATACCTTGGGACTTCTCAGATGCTACTTAAATTTATTCTCCACAGTAACTTAACTCATCATTCTTATTTAAAAATAAGGACATCTTTAAAGTGTTCACTTACTCTGCTAAAGCGGTCGTATTGAAGGAATTATCCTGAATGCTGAAACAGAAACAAGAAAACATCAGATAAATCAGCAAGGCAGGCAGGCTCCCTGTATCCTTCTCAGTGGTAGGAATACATGCACAAACACGGCATTGCAAGGCAAGTCTCTGTGTGTCAGCTCTACATACACGACTGTTCCTTCGGCTGCTCTGCACATGCTCATAATCAAGGAACCATAGGAATTAGTGCTAAAACACTCACAAAGCCCATCCAGCAGTGCTCAGAATTAATACAGAGATGCAGGTAGCCAGTGAGGCTCAGAAAAGGTTCATATTTTTTCTAAGTGTAATAGTACTGCAAATAAAGGCTTAGTTTATAAACAGTATTTAGCATTCTATCCTTTAAACGTTTGCTCTATATAACTGGCTCATCAAACACTGCTGTTTTGATTAGTTAAATAGGGTTGCTCAGCTAAGATCTCTGGAAGCTTTTCCTTCATGTTTAGTAGTCTATCACACACACTGAGCTCATGGCCAAACTCCAGGGGAATCTCTGGGGGGGGGGAAAAAAAAAAACCAAACCTAGCAAAAAAGGACAGTTTAAGTAGCAAAAGGTCATTAAGCTAGGAGCAATAGACGAAACCATTCCTCCAGTTAAAGGAGTGGGCTGCTGTGCTCTGGCAACAAAACATTTCAGACCTGATGCAATATCTTGAATAGAGGTCAGCTCAGGATGCCATAAACTGCTGGTTCTGAAGCAGCAGAGGAGTTCCACCTCGAAAAATACCTCTGAAATCCAGCAAATACGCAGGATTTGGATCATGCTGAAATATTATAGAAGCCGGGGTGGGTGGGGGGTGTGTGGAAATTTCGCTGCTACATACCAGCTGCTACATACCATAGGATTTCTTTTTGTTTTTTTGGGTGGGGAAGGAGAAGGCAAGGCAGACAACAGCATTTTACGAGCACTCCTGTTTGTGACAACGGCACCTCGCAGATTACGGCACTGAGCAGAGCAGGGACACAGAGCAGTGTGGCATCCTTCTCCCCGCAGCAGCTTGTGCTGCTGCGTGGCGTTGACACACATTTTCCAGGCAGCAGCAGCAGCAACCAGGAGCTGAAGCTCTGACAATTTCTCTTCTTTCACCAACAGCACTAACAGTCCACCTTATCTTCACCTCTTCTGTGATTCTGTGATTTCCAGCCTTCATACCTGCTTGCACACACCGTTTTGCTCTTTTCTTTCCCATATTTGTATAAATGTGCCAGTTTACATAATGGCACAAATCAGAACATCACGGCCAGTCTATAGGGACTTCTAACCTATAGAGCAGTAGCTTCTGCAAAAAGAGGGTGACCAGAAGAGCTAAATGTAATGGTTAGCACTTAAATCTTACCTTAGATCTAAAATTCCAATTGTTTTCTCCTCCTGTTTACAGTTTCTTGGGTCTCATCATAGAAACTAAATTTCATTTATTATTTTTCTATTTGCAGGAGAGCATCTGAACAAAAGCTATGCTTCTAGCTGTTGTGGCAATCAAAAATGGAATTTACATGCTCAAAAAGTAGAGGACAATTTTTAAAAGTGGACATTATTTTTAATAAATATATCTGACAGTGCTTAAGCATTTGGCTCTTGATTTTTAATGATTATGCTAGGCTTACAGCTAACAGTCAAAGTGTGCAATGGAGAAAATTACAAATATTAATTATGTTATTTTTCCACAAAATCCCATTGATAAGTGTCAGAGCTCAGCTAGAGAGCACAGCTTTAAAAGAGAATGGGTATTTGTCTCCACTCCTGTATATGCATCCACGGGGGATGAGAGAACACAAAATGCTCTTGTAAACATGACTTCGCTCTAGGTGCAAAAGTTAAGGTCAAATTCTCTGCGAACTCCTGCCCTGTGCTAAGATACTGCAGGATTTTGTTTTTACAACTAGTAAAAATAGTGTGACTGAAGATCATCTTGTAAAATATGAATGCTTTGGATTGAGACCAAGTGCAGAATGTCATTGCTTTTCCATTCTGTGTCTGAAGTTCAGTGCTACACAGCAGTTGCTAAATCTCTTCTAGGCAAGTACTTTACATTTATTTCAGGTCACCCACAAATTATCAATCTTTTAAAAATGGTGCTTGACCATTGTTATTGGATAGTCTCTTCTAGTAAGGTTGTGAAATCATTCAATGAGAAAATATTTTCACGCAAGACAGAACAGTATTAATAAATACATGAAATAAAGGCCAACTAAACACAAGATCCTGTTTCAGTGCTGATCTCCCAATCAGATAGAGGAAGGCAACTTACTCCGGGGAGAATCCAAGAAAGGAACTACAGTAAACTCACAATAGATTTACTCCTTTTAATCCCAGAACAAGTAATTTATCTTTAGACTCTAAAGCCTACTTCATTATCAATGCTAGCTTGGCCCTACTGGCTGACCTCACTTCCTTTCCCCTGGGCTCCCTATCCATCTGCTCTGGGTGAGACTGGAGCAGGCAAAGATCCCCCTGGCCTTACTCTGCCTCTTTCAAGGGAGAGACAAAGGTGCTTGAACCTGCATTTCTATTTAGAATCATAGAATCGTAGAATCAGTCAGGGTTGGAAGGGACCACAAGGATCATCTAGTTCCAACTCCCCTGCCATGCCCAGGGACACCCTACCCTACATCAGGCTGCCCCCAGCCTCATCCAGGCTGGCCTTAAACACCTCCTGGGATGTGGCCCCAACCACCCCCCTGGGCACCCATTCCGGGGCCTCACCACTCTCATGGTGAAGAGCTTCCTCCTCACATCCAATCTGAATCTCCCCACCTCCAGCTTTGCTCCATTCCCCCTAGTCCTGTCACTACCCAACAGCCTAAGAAGTCCCTCCCCAGCTTTTCTGTAGGCCTCCTTCAGATACTGGAAACCCACAATAAGGTCACCTGGGAGACTCCTCTTCTCCACACTGAACAGCCCCAACTCTTTCAGTCTGTCCTCATAGCAGAGGTGCTGCAGCCCTTTGAGCATCCTTGAGGCCCTTCTCTGGACACACTCCAGCATGTCCACATCCCTCTTGTAATAGGGGCTCCAAAACTGGACACAGTACTCCAGGTGGGGTCTCACCAGAGCGGAGTAGAGGGGAAGAATCACCTCCCTCGACCTGCTGGTCACACTTCTGATGGAGCCCAGGATTTGTTTGGCTTTCTGGGCTGCAAGTGCACACTGCTGCCTCATGTTGAGCTTCTCATCCACCAGCACCCCCAAGTCCCTCTCTGTGGGACTGCTCTCCAGCCAGTCACTGCCCAGCCTGTATATGTGCTTGGGATTGCCTCAACCCAGATGGAGGACCTTGCACTTGTTGAACCTCATGATGTTGGCTTGTGCCCATCTCTCCATCCTGTCCAGGTCCCTCTGGATGCCATCCCTGCCCTCCAGCATGTCTGCTGCACCACAGAGCTTGGTGTCATCATCAAACTTGCTGAGGGTGCACTCAATGCCTTTGTCCATGTTGCCTGCTTCCCTCTAAGTCCCAGGCACAGGGAAAACATAACACTGCTGTTATTTCCTCATTTTTTATAACGATTAATATTAGAGTCAGCTACATTTGTAATGCTACAAAACATCACTCTTCAACACACTGACATTCTGAGTGCTAGATATATTTCATCACCATGTTCAGATATCTGCCAGGTCTATCGCTCTTCTGAAGTCCTGATGAAAACAATCTACACCCAAGTGTATCTTTAGGGTTTAACACTGGGTAACAGATACACTCTGGAGGACTTTATATTCTGAAATCACTGAAATACATGTATCTGGATTTCTGAAAGAAAGGGCTTTTAAATCAGTTTTTCATTATTTATGCTGAACAGTTTAAGTAACACATATTTGTGCAATATCATATTTATGGAAAGACATTTTCTGTGTTAAATGTTTCTATCTTATACTCAAGTTTGTTCTTAATCTCTTTTCACTAGATCTTGATAAATATCACACACTACATCTCAGATGACAACAGAAATGTTTGAGAACTCCACATAAAAAAATCTACATATATTTTAGAGACACCAGGATTCTTTGATATATTGTGTCTCACTTCTGAAAACTTAGTAGTATATTGCCTCTTTAGGGCTGACAAATTGATAAATAAAGAAATTCTGTTCTTTATTTTGTTTGTATTAAGAAAATTACTGCCAGATCAGGAGGAACACTGAAGCAGGAACCATTTAGCCTTCAGCTCAGTTTTGCACATAACAGAGACACATACTCAATATAAATGATACATTCACAACCTCAGAACAGCATTAGTTGGCACTATGAACATGTATCAGGCAGTGAATGCTTTATAAAGGCAGTATGATTAGTTGCGGAAGACTGCAAGAAATGAGAGAGGTAGTGAAACAAAAGTGGGCAGAAGGAGTTCCAGCATCAGAAGGACATAAGACAGTGAGACAATCAAGATTGAAAGACCAGAAACAAAAGGAGGAATTATGCAGCTTGTCAATCTACAATTGTCTGAATGGTCACAGACACACACACATCCCCTTCTGCAGGATTTGTGGCAGCTCAGTTTCACCTGCAGAACAGAACTTTTGCCTCGATTTCCACAATTATCTCATCTCATTATATGGCTGCATTCTCTGAAGTCTATTTCTGGCTCAGGTAAATGATGAGGTTGCACAGCCTGAACTACACAGTAATAAAGGATTTGTATTGGGAAATAAATTGTTTAGAGGGAGAAATAAGAAATTACAAAGAAATCAACTCTCTGAGGTTCTGGCTAAACTAGTTATTCTACATTTAATATCTACTAGCTAATGACAAATTCAGGACAATCATATTGGGTGTGATTAGCATTTATTGCAAGACTTTTCATTATTATTAGAATCATAGAATGCTAGGAGTTGGACAGGATCCCAAGAGATCATCAAGTCCCACTCATTATTATTTGTTATTCCACAGGGTTCAAAGTGCTTGTATTGAAATGGCAGCATCAGAGGCAATTACGGTTTGTGCTATGGTCAGGCCATAAAAGGCAGCTGTACTAGACCCTGTGGTGGGACATGAGAGATGCAGTGTGACACTTTGTGCTTGATGAAGAGCCCAAAGCAACTCCCTCAGCTCTAGGAAGAAGTTACTCATGTTCCACTATACAAATAAAGGAAAAGTTGGAATGGTCTCCCCAGTACTGCCTCTCTGGATGAAGTCAGGTCGTCTTTGCCAGAATGAGCTGAGCTCAGAGACTCATAAAAATATTGAGCAAATATGTTTGCCTTGGAGTATGTGTGTTGCTGCCAAACAGCAATACTCTGAAGTGCTCCAACAGCCCTTCGTATCCCTCTCAACATGGAGATGCACTTACTCCCGCTTGTATGCATACACAGCATACACTTTCATGGAAAAAATACATTCTGCTCCACTATGGAGCAGATTAAATATGTTTGCTGATCAGGTTACACTGCTACTTCTGAAGTCACACTTGTGACAGAACACTTTTATTCAAACAGAAAACAAACTGAGAGACTCTGGAGTAACTCATTTCTGCTTTCACCAAGTCCATTCTCTTCCAACATACAGGGAATAACAACATGGAATAACAGCAGGGATAATTCTGCATCAAAATATTAGCACCGTGGATTGTCCCAAAGGGATTCTGCAAGATACATTTGCTATTTTCCAATCAGTAAGGCGTAAACTAAGGAACTGCCACATGAGAGAAAAGCTACATGCCTCTTTCCTGAAATGATAAATACTGAATGCTCTGAAGTTCTAAATACTCATGTATTAACTTGCTTGCTTTCTTGATGTGCAGTTTGTCTCTCTCTGGGTGATGTTCTCATAGACATCAGAAGACACCCTAAGACAAATTAAACTAAAATACAGCAATTACATGTAGGAGCCAGTTGGTGAGCACTCAATCCAGTTTCTATGCCTTTGATTTTCTCAGTGACCTGATTAGCACATCATCTGAGTGAACAGACCTCAGGGTAAAAAGCATTCAGCTGATCTGGCTGTATGTCTTAAAATGTACAGACAATCTCATGCAGGAAGAGACTCAAGCTGAGTCAGTTGTCTTAATCCAGTCCAGGGCAGTTTCATAAGGAATATATAGGCTGGGTTAGATAAAGCTTTGTGCAACTGCAGAGACTTTCAAGATTGTATTTCCTGAAAATATTTCAACAAGCAATCAAAGTGCACATAGCTCCTTACACAAGCAGGAGAACCATTAATTCCATATTCCATTTTACACTGAAGGTACATTTAGCCTGTAGTTTAGAAGGCACAGCCACACATCAGTCAGATCCCTGCTCTTTTAAAGGAAAATATATCATGGAACTGCACATTTTTGTGTAGATGGGAAATTACGATTTGTGAACCTCTTCAGGCTCATCAGCCAGACATTTCTGCAGCTTAGGTACACACTCTTGAGCACACTGACCCTGTCAATGAAGGAAACTCCAAGGAGCATGGATAATCATTGGGACAGGAACCCCAAGCTTAGATCCCTGCTGGAAGGTTACACTGTTGTTATTCAGCAAAAGCCTACTGCACATAGGTCTACTGGCCCGTGCTAAAATGGAAATACAGAATAACCATCCAGCATGTAATAGGCTGCATGATAAACCCAACTGTACTAACATATACACTACTCAGAAATAGTAAATGTGAAAATATACCATTATATGCTACGTATCTGCAACACAAACTACTTTCTGTTTGTGAATTTAGATCATATTCAGAGATCTCTGAATAACCACTACTGTTCGAATGACACCAAGAATGACCGATTACTAAAATTCCGAGAGAGAAGAGTAATAAATGCTGTTTCAAAAGTACAAACTGTAACTTAAGATGCTTGTAGCATAATAAATAACCAGAGCTACTTCTCGTTTGGAAACAAAAGAACGGACAAGCAGTGACACACTGATGCTTAGGAGCTAATTTAGCTTCACACTGCATTGCTGCGAACATTTGAAATCTCTGAAAAGCTAAAGACAGCAATGTGCCTTACATCTGAAAAAAAACAAGGATTCACCATTTGCACACGCCAGATACAACTAAGACATGCAAACCCACAGAGAGCTTTTTAACCTCATTCACTGCAGACAGCATCTTTATATATAAGAATCTTCTCACTCCCTTGCCAAGTGCTTATTCATTTCAGAAGCTCGTAGGGTCAGAGGAGAACCTGATGGCATTAAGTCAAAATTCATATGTCTATTTTCTGATCTTGCTGCATGGATCACATAAATACGTAACCATAAATACAGAAACAGATTCAGCTTCTTACAGGCCCTTCTGGATCCCCCCTGGTAAAAGATTACTAAGAATTACATTTAATTAACTTGTTTCTGGCTGTCAATTCAGCATGATATTTCTTCTCAGACGTCTCAACTGAAGCTGCTGTTCATAGGGCAAGCAATTTTGGGCAGGGAGAAAAGACAGAAAAGAAAAAATATTCTGGGCAAAAAGAATGCAACTGATATTGGAGAATATAATAGGAAAGCATGAACAAGACCCTGAATATATACAATCAATGACATAAGCAAACAAACACTATACAAAACACAGTTGTGATGAGCATCTAGGGGAGGTTGCTTTACTCCTGGGCAATAGCTCATCTATACTGGACAGGGCGTTTATGAAGTTACAGCTTCTCATTCTCATTTCCTCCACAAAAACAAAAAAAAAAAAAAACCAAAAAAAAAAAAAGGGGTAATGAATCCCACCTTTTAAATTTTTTTCTAATTTTTTTTCCTGAATTTTATTCACTACAACATATACTCAATGACATTTAAAAAAACTGATACAGACGATTAACTTTTCCAATATCATGATCCATTGACATCAGAAAAGTCTCATCAATTGTGGCATATTCCTCTGCACTTGTATTTCACTGAAATGCCACGAATAAGCCACTGAAAATCAGCAGTCACAGTCAGTGGTCAGCTTCTGCTCAGATTCTACCTTGCTGTTTTAATTTCTTCTCATAGCATGTACTTCTGTATTTGGCTTCAGTTTCTTTCCAGGCTCATAAGCAGTGCTAGTGTCCTACCATCTACTACTCTAACTTATCAGAAGGACAAAAGTGTAGAAAAAAAATTAACTCTCAACACATTTTGGTTTGGTTTTCACTGTGAGTAAATTATGTTTGTTTTTTTCCATTTAGATTGAGGGCAAGAGAGATTAATTTCTTTTTCACCCAAATGTACATTCTCAGCAGATTATGTTTTTCAATACAGTAAAAGTGACAGGACAGGACACAGAACTCTACAGAAATCAAATAATCATAGAATTAACCAGGTAGGAAAAGACATCTAGGATAGTCCAACCTATCACCTAACCCTTCTAATTAACTAAATCACAGCACTAAGTGCCTCATCCAGCTTCCTCTTAAACACCTCCAGGGATGGTGACTCCACCACCTCCCCAGGCAGCCCGCTCCAAATGGGCAATCACTCTTTCCATTGAGAACTTCTGCCTAACACCCAGCCTAAACCTGCCCTGGCACAATTAGAGACTGTGTCCTCTTGTTATATCACTGGGTGCCTGGGAGAAGAGACCAATCCCAGATTGGCTACAACCTCCTTTCAAGTAGCTGTAGAGAGCAATAAGGTCTCCCCTGAGCCTCCTCTTCTCCAGGTTGAACAACCCCAGCTCCCTCAGCTGCTCCTGACAGGGCTTGTTCTCCAGGCCCCTCACCAGCTTTAGTGCCCTTCTTCGGACACATTCAAGATAAACATTCAATAACACAATCCCATTACATGATACTCAGCTTTGTGGCATAAAACCAGAATCCTACACAAAACATAAGTAAATGGCACACAGATGTCTTATACTTTCTTATTACTTAAAATAACTTTATTTTGTATAATGCTTGCTTGGGGAAGAAATCAATCTGTAGCAGTCATTGAAAAACAGGGAGTACAGGACCTAATTTCTTCACAACCTGAGGAAACATCCCAATAACCACACACCATCTGTAGTCTTGGCTTTTTATTCTCCTGCCATGCTGTGCACTGCGTAATATATGTGTGCTTTTATCTTTTTTGAGACAGTGTCATCCCTTGCCGTGCATGAAATATCCTGAGGCAGTTCCAGTCTCAAGCAGTCTGCAGACAAGCCATGTATCAGGGCTGCCAGGAAAGCCCAGTTTCTTAAGTAATGAATTTTTTTCCCCCAAATATCAAGGTTTTAGTTCTGACATAGCCAGACCACAGAGGATATACTGCCCATGGCATCACAGAAAGGCCTTTACAACAGGCCATGACTTTCATGGGGTCATCTTTTTTAGCTCTTTCTGACTCCTAAGGGGTGAGCCTCTTCCAGGGACCTGCACAAATAATAAGACTTTGCAAAAGAACTGTCATTACATGCTTTCTCATAGCGTCTTAAGAGATCTCCAGAATTAGCTCAGTAAACCATTGTAGCACAGAGAGGACAGCAATCAATCCTTTGGCTATAAAATGCATTCCATGTTCTCTTTTTCAGGTGGTTAATATGTTGTTGTTCCAAGTTTGTGACAGCTTTTAAAGGCTCAAAAAATTTTGAAAGCAAGTTTTCTCTGGGATGATCTGCAATCTTAGAGCAGCTGATGACAATGAAGAAATTGTCTCGTCTCAAATAAATTTCGTCCCAATGAAAACTGCTTATGACTCCAGTACGGATCTGCTGAAAATAAGCAGAAGCACATGGAAAAGACATTTATGCAGGAAGGGGCTTTACCACTTTTCAGTTTGTAACAAAAGAGCAGTGAAAATTACTTTTCCCTTCTGAAGCATTTAAATCCTTTGTTGTAAAGCACATTGAGTGCTTTTCGTGGCATCGTCACATTTTTAAATTCAAATTGTCTGCCCTTTGACCTCATTGATAAACTAGAGAAAATCTGTTTTGGTTTTATAATATTCAGCAGAGAGGTAAAAATAAGAAAGACATTTTCATTCTTATTTTAATGATATTTTTCGTCTAGCAACCATACAGCATCGATCAGCAAGAGACCAGTCATAGAAGCAAGCTTTATTTCCACGAAAGCTATTCATCTTTCTGAGAGAATAAAAGTCTTCAGAAAAAAATCTCAGAAGCAGAGCCAGTGGAAAATAATAAATAATCCTTAAAGTTCTGATTGTAATACCTATTTTTTTTCCTGTAAATATTATAAGGAAATTATCTCTTTGCATCTGTACTAAGAAAAATGCTGACAGCTCTTATCAAAAAAGAGCAATGAACATTGCAATCTAGATGTAGACATAGTCAGGAATATTCAGAGCTACTGTAACCTCCCTCTCTTTGATGATGTCTCAGGAACTACAGCCTACATTTTCTAACTCAAATCCAGGCTCCAAAACCAACATTTAAGCACCTACACAGTTTCAGGCTAATTTTAGGTAGCCAAAAACTGAAAACATTTGGCCAATACATATTATGGTAATTTTGTCTCTAGAATGATGGATGTAAAGGCTCTGGGATTATGCCTAACACTACAGCTGTGTTGATGCATGACTGCTACAAATATAGAAGATAAAAAACCCAACACATCCAAACCCAACTTCAACACTTATTCAGCCATCAACGTATTTACTATCTCAGGACATAATTTTGCCCACAACTCCCCTTGATGTTTTTTCCCCACAGATCACCTCCATTTGGTATAACTATCTCAAAAGTTTCTGTCTTCTGTAGGTGGCAAAAGCACTAGTGTAAACCAGGATGACTATTAATATCTCTAATCCCTACACAAATTGTGCAAATGGATTCATAGTAAGGTCCCTTACTTGCTTGTTTCTCTCTGTGACTCAACGCTTGGCACATATTTCATTGCTTGTTTTATGCAACCAGCCACTCAAGTGTTTTGAAAGAACAGGCCAGATAATGACACTGTACACTGCCCACAGAGGGGGCTTTACGCAGAGTAGGGAAAAGCCATTCTCCAAAGCAGTAATAGTTCTTAATACAGCATTACTCACAGCTGCGTGGAGAAACAGGAAAATCTGATAATCTATAGCCACCCAAAAGTAAGGATGACTCAATTCAAGTGACTCATGCTTGTGACTAACCTGTTTAATAACTCTCTTTTTTAAAAGTCAGCCTTTAAATCTTTTATGTGTGTTCTTTCTCAGTTGCATTCCCTTCCATAACTTAGAAATAATCACCAGAGCACAATCACAGATCTAGGTAAATCACAATGATAGCTAAAAGCATCTTAGAGGTTTAAATAAAACATATAGTAAGTGTTAGGAAAGTGTATTTGTCTACAATCAAGCAAATATAAGACAAACGCAACTGAGTTCCAGACTGGAAAGGATGGAAGGTTGAGTCATCCTACTATCAGGTGCCTGCATCCTGCCTGAAGATGCTCTGCAATTCACTGCAGTTTTGCGCAGTGAATTTCAAGCAGAATAAAAAAGCATTCAAGTTTTTTCTCAGAAGCAGATGCAGCTGAGGTCAAGGAACAGTAATGTTTCCAAAGAGAGCTTGAGGAACACTCATCTTCTGACTAAAAAAAAAGTATTTTAAATCAATAGGGATAGTAAATTTACAAAAGAGAAAAAAGTTTAGAGTTCATTGATTGTTGGCCTGGTTTTCAATATAGGGTAAAACTTCCTCCTCATACACCATTAAAATGAATCCCCACTGTTTAAAAACATTTATAAAACCATACCTAATGTTTGGACCAGTGATGCAGAGAAGGCAAATTAGTTTATTACTATTGATTTTTACAAATAGTCCAGTGCCAAAGTTAAACAGCTAGTAGGCTGGAGAAAAGGAACCAAATGAAATCTATTCTTCAAGTGCATCCCCAAATAAAGCTTTTTAATTTCAGCCCTTATCACAAAATGTGCTGTCAGCCTCTGCAGCAAATGATGTTCATATCCACCCAGTGCAGCCAGCATTAACTGCAAAGGCTGTGAAATCAGCCGAGGAGACATACTGAAATTGCCCATTACATGGTGCTGTAATTCAGCTGCTATTCTGCTCTATCATTTGGTGAATCTATAGAGGTACCACATTTCAAAATTACAGTTACGTTTAAAACTACACATACAATAAATCATCCACCTAACATTTCCCAGAGTCTCTGAGTAGGTTTATCTGGCACTGCTACTAATGGAAAACAGGATTAATGGGGTTTATTATTATTTATTACCCTCCCCTTGACTGTTGTTGCTTTCTTCAAGTTGTTGATAAGGGCCTTGATCTGAATCCCTACTTGGAGTCTCAGGTGGGAGAAGCATGAGAAGGGGAACAAATGGTTTTGTCTGTCACTTGGGGGATCAGGCAGCAGCCAAATATATACTAAATTTGATCCATACCATATGCAGCTTTTTGTTGATTGATTAACTGCTGTAGACCAGTCAAACATCTCTCTCCACTGTCTAGGAGAAAATTTCCAGGTAATTTGTCAGAAAATGTTTACTTATGTGTGCTGATGCACTCCCAAGTTTCCACTATCCTCAATATCCTCATTTCCTTCCCTGTTATATTAAATATATTATATATGTATATATATATTATATGTAATTCCTTCAGGTGTTGCATCTTATGCATCAAAGCTGCAGAGGCTCTGTAAGTAATAAATATGCCATAGCACACATATTCAAGCTCTCATCCCAACACTTTCTGGTTCATAGCAAAATAAGACTAGAAAGCTTTTTTTCAGTTTATTTTTAGGAGGTAGTCATTTAATTTTCTGCCAAAATTACATTATGCAAAAGCTGTCTTAGGCAGGGCTAAATTTCATTAATATTCTGTTTGTTGGCAGAAGCCTGTTCCAATTTCCAAAACCCACTATCAATGATGCCCATGGAAAGGGTGAGTGAAAACACTGCTGCCACTCAAAATTACAGCTGACATGTACAAAAATAACTTTCTGCTTTAACAGAAAATCTTTGAGAAACAGTAAAACTGGAAACACCTCTTAGATTTACGCTTGAAAAAAATAGTGACATCTTTCCATTATTGTTTAAAAGCAGTCTTACAAAATGGGTTATTTGTTATCAGCAGCAATCTGCTTACATAGCAATACAAAGTACACAACTAGAATAACTTGGGACTTACTCCCTCCCATGGCAGTAAAATTATGTACAGAAAATTACATACATACCAAAGAATAGTGAGAATTTCAGAGCACTAGTGAGGAATTTCCTGAAGATCTCAGTTTATCTGGACTGGATGTTTTTATCTGGCTGTATTGCAGCAGCCTGCAAAACCTGCAAATGAAGGGTCACAGCAGCCACCCCTGAGCTTGATTCTTAATCTCTGTTACATAGTGAGTTACATGAGACTTCATCAACAACAGGGCACTTCCCATGCTTCACAAGCACAGGTCTGAGATATGCATGTAGTCCAATCATGCAGTAACTCTAATCTCCAACTTCATATATGCATTTTCCTGGAAAGCTGACAACTGTTAATGTTAGATAGAAAATTATACTTTGCTGTATCAATACCCTAAAATTGTCTTGCTGTCTCATACATTTTTGTTGTATTCTCTTTACCTCCTTCCTCTGCCACTTGCAAAGCTGCTAGCTTCCCCGGGCTCTCAGAAGGACACATCCTAGAAGCTGTTGCTTAAGTGTCTCTTCAGCAATTAAAGATTTTAAGGAAATAACCTCAAAACTTCTCATATATAAACATGTAATCTGGTTCTTTTTTCATAAATCATAAGGAGGCAAGCAGCAAGTCTGCTCCCAGCTTAGAACCATCGACATAACTTTGAAGAGTTTTTACAGCACTGACATAGACAGTGCAATCCAGTACTTGGTGCTGAGCAGCCATGAAAGATATAAAAGACTGAAGAATCACAGAATAAACCAGGTTGGAAAAGACCTCTAGGAACATCGAGTCCAACCTATCACCTAACCCTTCTAATTAACTAAATCACGGCACTAAGTGCCTCATCCAGCCTCCTCTTAAACACCTCCAGGGATGGTGACTCCACCACCTCCCCAGGCAGCCCGCTCCAAATGGGCAATCACTCTTTCCATTAAGAACTTCTGCCTAACACCCAGCCTAAACCTGCCCTGGCACAATTAGAGACTGTGTCCTCTTGTTATATCACTGGGTGCCTGGAGAAGAGACCAATCCCAGTCTGGCTACTACCTCCTTTCAAGTAGCTGTAGAGAGCAATAAGGTCTCCCCTGAGACTTCTCCAGGTTGAACAACCCCAGCTCCCTCAGCTGCTCCTGATAGGTCTTGTTCTCCAGGCCCCTCACCAGCCTTAGTGCCCTTCTCTGGACACATTCAAGCACCTCAGTATCTTTCTTAAATTGAGGGGCCCAGAACTGGACACAGTACTCAAGGTGTGGCCTAAACAGTGCCGAGTACAGGAGCAGAATGACTTCCCTGATCCTGCTGGTCACACTACTCCTGATACAGGCCAGGATACCATCTGCCTTCTTGGCCACATGGACACACTGCTGGCTCATGTTCAGTTTGCTGCCGACCAGTACCCTCAGATCCCACTCTACTTGGCTGCTCTTCAGCCACTCTATCCCCAGCCTGTAGCACTGCTTGGGGTTGTTGTGGCTGAAGTTCAGAATCCTGAACTTGGACTTGTTAAAACTCATGGCATCGGACTGTGCCCATCTATCCAGCCTGTCCAGGTCCCTCTGCAGAGCCCTCCTGCTCTCTAACAGACTGACACATGCTCCCAGCTTCGTGTCATCTGCAAACTTACTAATGGTGGACTCAATCATATAGTTCCTGTAACTCCAAGTATCGTCCAGCCACCTGTGTTGCTATATAAGTTTCCATGCCACACAGTTTTCAGATTATAGTTTTTCTGGGTTTTTGGGTCATAGAATAGCTTAGGTTGGAAGGGACCTTAGAGACCACCTGCTCCAAACTTCCCAACATGGGTAGGAATGCCTCTCAACTAGACTCAACTGCTCAAGGCCTCATCCAACAACAGTCTCAGGAAGGAGGCAACCACAACCTCCCTGGGCAGCCTATTCCAGAGTCTCATCACCCTCATAATGAATAACTTCTTCCTAAGATCCAGTCTAAAACTACTGTCCCTCAGCTTCAAACCTTTCCTTTTTGTTCTACTGATAGACACTCTTATGAAAAGTCCTCCTCCAGCCTTCTTGTAGGATTGCTTAAGGTACTGGAAGGAAGCCTTGGATTATCTTTGTGGCCCTACTCTGTGCTCCCTCCAATGGTGCTGTGTCCTTCTTAGGACAGGGACAACAGAACTGGATGCAGAATTCATAGTGGAGTCTCAGAAGAGCAAAGGGGAAGAATCATCTCTCTTGACCTGCTGACCACACTCCTGTATATTAGCAAGACATATGCCCTTGCAAGAAGAAACTGTTCAAGTGTAAGATTAGAAACAATCACGCAAGCTTGAGAATCTGAAAACATGTCATTAATCTAATAAAACATTCTTGCAAATCCATTTTAGATATATACACAAGCAACATCTGCGTAACAAAGTACCTTCCTTCTATCTTTCATGGAACCACCAATTAGAAATATGTCAGCACTATTTGAATGGAGCTTCAAAATATTTACTTGGATTTTTTTTTAATATGAATGAAATTGAATGTTCCTTTCCAATTGCTACTCAAAGGAAGATCAAAACTGAAAGGGTCTGGAGCCATAAACAATGAAATGGAAAAAATGTTGTTGCCTCCATAGGTATCAGTCTAATAGAACTGAGAGGAACAAAACTGAGATGGTGCCTGGCACATATGTGCTGGTGCTCTTGAATTTGCTACTAAGTCAGTAACCCACTGAAGTAACAGAATCACAGAATCATGTGTTGGAAGGCAGCTACAAAGGTCATCTAGTCTAATACCCCTGCAGTGAGCAGGGACATCCTCCACTAGATCAGGTTGCTCAAAGCCTTGTCCAGCATGATGGGGCCTCAGCTAACTCCATGGGCAACCTGTTACAGTGTTCTACCACCCTAATGATCAAGAATTTGTTCCTAACACCCAATCTAAATGTCCTCTTCTCTAACTTCAAACCATTGCCCCTTCTCCTATCACTCCAAGCCTTTGGAAACTGTCCCACTCCCTTGTTCCACCACTGTGTACCCATTTTGCAAGTGACCTATTTTTACTGTGCATTGTAAAGACACTGTCATGCTTGACGTTTCCAGCTGTAACTAAAAATGGGCTGTAGGCTCTCTGCAAACTTACAAATACAATTAATCCAGGGCTGAGCTCTGGGTCAGCAATTATGCTTGCTTTATTTTGTGCTTCATTCAAGGAAACTGTGGATGTTACCCTTTTTCATTTAATTAATGCTTGGAAATATGCATGACCATAAAAAGTCATCTGGCAATTTTAGCCAGGGAATCAAGCCCAGTCACTGCTCTTTAACCTTGGCACTTCAAATAGTCAGTATTTGGTGTTTATGGAATGGATACACAGACAGTAACATATGCAAATAGAAAAATGCAATCTGCATTCCTCTTCTTTGTTTATATAGTCATTAAACTGGATTTCTGCCTGTGCAAGTGGTTGTTTGGTTGCATAAGTACGTGTGCAATTCTTATTTGTATTAAACCATGATAAAACTAATGCAAATTATATGGGAAGTAGACTTTTTTTTTTTTTCCCCCACATGTGTCTCTTTGATCTTCTGGCTGACACTCTTGGAGTATTTATAATTTAACCTCTGTGAGTTTAAAATAATTATAAACAATTACAGAGCTGGTTAGAAATTCTATTAAAACTAAAATCAGAATTACTACAAAATTTAACAGATGTTTTTGTATCTACTTTTCTTTCGGGGTCTGACAAAGTTAGTTTGACTTTTAAAATAGAGTTTTCATTTATTAAAAGAATTGTATGCACCTTTTTTCATATGCAACTATTTCAGATGAGATTTACACTGTGATTTAAACTCATCCTCCACCAGATTTATGTTTTCTTCATTCTCTTTTGTTGTCAGCTCTAATTTGCAGATGTGGTGCACATAGACTTTCACTCTAAAAGCACAGTCAGTGTTCATAATGTGCCACAAGAATATATGGCCAGTTCCACCAAGGCATGCAGACTCAGAAGGGTGCCATGGGAAAAAACTCTGGAAGGAAGGGGGGCCCAGGAAAGCTGGTTGATGTTCAAGGATCACCTCCTCCAGGCCCCAGAGCAATGCATCCCAAAAAAAGAGGAAGGCAGGTAAGAATGCAAGGAGGCCTGCATGGATGAATGGAGAGCTCCTGGACACACTTAGACACAAGAAGAAAGCCTACAGAGGTGGAAGAAAGGACAGGTAACCTGGGATCAATACAAAGACATTGTTCGTTCAAGCAGAGATCAAGTCAGGAAAGCCAAAGCACAGCTGGAGTTGAATCTGGCTGGGGACATTAAGGAGAACAAGAAGAATTTCTTCAGGTATATCAGTGAGAAAAGGAAGACTAGGGAGAACGTGGGACCCCTTCAGAAGGGAAATGGAGAGCTGGCGACAGGGGACATGGATAAGGCTGAGGTGCTCAATGACTTCTTTGCCTCAGTCTTCAGCAGCAAGTGATCCAGCCATGATGTCCAAACTCCAGAGGGCAAAAGTAAGGACTGGGGGAGGGAAGACCTGCCCACTGTAATTGAAGATCATGTTCGAGAGCACCTAAGGAACCTGAACGTGCACAAGTCCATGGGGCCTGATGAGATCCACCCACGGGTCCTGAAGGAACTGGCAGATGAAGTTGCCAAACCGTTGTCCATTGTATTTGAAAGGTCATGGCAGACTGGTGAAGTTCCTGCTGACTGGAAAAAGGCAAATATAACACCTATCTTCAAGAAGGGAAAAAAGGACAACCCTGGGAACTACAGACCAGTCAGCCTCACCTCTGTGCCTGTCAAGATCATGGAGCAGATCCTCCTGAAGGCTCTGCTGTGGCAGATGGAAAACAAAGCAGAGGTGTCTGATGCCAACCAGCATGGCTTCACCAAGGGCAAATCATGCCTAACAAATTTGGTGGCTTTCTATGATAAAGTCACAGCAGCAGTGGACAAGGGAAGGGCAACTGATGTCATCTACCTGGACCTGAGTAAGGCCTTTGACTCTGTCCCACATGACATCCTGGTCACCAAACTGGAAAAACATGGACTTGATGGGTGGACAACTCGCTGGATAAGGAATTGGCTGGATGGTCGCACACAGAGAGTGGTGATCAAGGGCACAATGTCCACCTGGAGACCAGTGACAAGTGGCGTCCCTCAGGGATCCATCCAGAGGGACCTGGACAGGCTGGAGAGGTGGGCCCAGGCCAACTTCATGAGGCTCAACAAGGCCAAGTGTAAGGTCCTGCATTTGGGTCAGCGCAATCCCAAGCACAAATAGAGGCTGGGTGGTGAGTGGCTGGAGAGCAGCTCTGAGGAAAAGGACCTGGGGGTCTGGGTTGATGAGAAGCTCAACATGAGCCAACAGTGTGCACACAGCCCAGAGAGCAACTGTGTCCTGGGCTGCATTAAGAGAGGCATTACCAGCAGGGCAAGGGAGG
>VWZI01023529.1:151239-227192 GCA_013396835.1 Psilopogon haemacephalus
CCAGCAGGGCAAGGGAGGTGATTCTTCCCTTTTACTCTGCTCTTGTCAGACCCCACTTGGAGTACTGTGTGCAGTTCTGGAGCCCCCAGCACAAGAAGGACATGGAACTGCTGGAGAGAGTCCAGAGGAGGGCCACAAAGATGATCAGAGGGCTGGAGCACATCTGCTGATGACAGGCTGAGAGAGTTGGGGCTTTTCAGCTTGGAGAAAGAAGGCTTTGAGGAGACCTTATAGTAACCTTCCAGTATCTGAAGGGGGCCCACAGGAAGGCTGGGAAGGGACTATTCACAAGGTCTTGTAATGACAGGATGAGGGGGAATGGGTTCAAATTGGCGGAGGGGAGATTTAAACAGGATGTTAGGAGGAAGTTCTTTACAGTGAGGGTGGTGAGATACTGGAACAGGTTGCCCGAGGTGGTTGTGGCTGCTCCCTCCCTGGAGGTGTTCAAGCCCAGGCTGGATGAGGCCTTGAGCAACCTGTTCCAGTGGGAGGTGTCTGGACCCCCACTCTTGGAGTGTGACCATCTAGCCAATTCCTTTCCCACCCACTGGGCCACCTGCCAAATCCAGGTCTTTCCATTGTAGAGAGAAGGATGTTGTTCCGTACAGTGACAAATGCTTTGCACAAGCCCGGGCAGATGACAGTACACACACACACACACACACACACACACACACACAGAGGTATCAGCATGTCTAAGGCTTGCCAAAACCTTACAAGAAGGACAAATCTAGGCACTGCTCCACTAACCTCCTGGCCTACTTTATCAGCATCACACATAAAGGCATCACTCACCTTTCCTTCTTGGCCATTCTTCTCCATCTGGCCCAGCTGCTGGTGGACAAATTTTGGTTTTGCAGCGGGGTCAGTTCTTGCTACAGCCCTTCTGCTTTGCTGGTGGCATCCTCTGTCTCTTCATAATGCTTTTGTTGCTCTGTCTTCCTCCACACCTGATGTAGTTCCCTTTTGGCCTCGTCCAAAGCCTGTGTCTTTTCTTGATGGGCTTTCTGCAACTGCCCCTCCTCTATTTCCATCCTGCTCACTTTTAGTATGGCTTTGTTCAGTGGCTGAAAAAAGCTCTGCCTGATCTCATGGATCTCTCTGATGCCCTGGTTGAACTTCTCTTTAAGTTGTAGCCACTGCTCTGAGTGTCTCTAAAACTTGTCAGTGGGCTCAGGAACCCAAGGCATTCCAGGGTGGAGACGGTAGTCTAGAGCTGGCTCATCTACAGTAAAAGCATACATTTTTTTAATCAGAGGGAGCTTAGACAGACCCATGATGCCTCGAGTGCTCTGGGAATCATCCTACTTCCAGAGATATCCTTGGCACACACATGTGCCTCAAACCCATCAGATCCCAGTCAGCACCCTGCCAAAATGCTGATTCCAAATGCAGCTGGATTCCAGCTTGGCAGTTTGTGTTTTGGAGCACACAGGACTGTCCCACGTGCCATGGAGATCACTCCAAGTGATCAGAAATAAGCCCAGAAGGAACCAGCATCTCCAGAGTGCCTGGCAGGGCATTTTCTCATAGATCATTATCACCACCCACATCATTGTCCCCAACTATCCCACCCCCATAGCAGACCATCCAAAGGGCAGCTGACAGCCTCGTGTCCATCATCTTCTCCACACTGCGGAGTCCTACCTGCTCTGCTTGAAGAGGCTACATCCTTCAGACCTCCAGTAGCTTGATACCAAGCACAGTTGGTGTCATGCTGCTGGCCTTCAAGCTGGAGCTCATCTCCACTGCTGCTCCTAGAGCATACAGGCCCCTCGATGCTCTCCTGCTCCGCAGGAGCCACCAGATCCTCTTCATGGCCCACCATGAGTTGTATTAGCTCCACCAAAACTGCTACCAGAACCACACCACCAGAGGCACTCCACCAAACCCACATCTCCAGACCCACACTGCCAAAACCTTACACTAGAAACACTCCACCAAAACCACTCCACCAAATGCAGACCAACAAACCCACATCACAAACATCTCACCACCAGAAATGTCCCACCAAACCCACCCCAACAAAAGGAACCACTAAGAGCACATCACCAGAAAGACACAACCAAAACCACACCACTAAAACCACACCGGAAGCAGCACACAACCAGAAGCACACCACCAAATCATGACTCCACCACACAAGGTATCCCCAGATACCGAGTACACAGACAGTTGCCAAAATGCCAGAACTCAGAAGTCCAGCTGCTGACATCACAGGGACCCTGGCTGAGGACAGCAGCAGAGGCCATTGGGTCTTCACAGATTCCTGGAGTGACTTTTGAGATGTCGCTGCACTCCTGACTGTGCATCTCATCTGTCTCAGCATCCCTTTTGGCACACCCTGCATCTCTTGGCATTTTACCATTTTGGAGTGCACATCTGCTGAGTGTGATCACCTGGAGATCACCTTGCACCTTGCAGAGAGCACTTTTGCTGGTGATGCGCTTAAAGAAGAAGCTGAAAGTTTCCTTTTGGGCTCCAGGGGATACCCTGCCCTGTTACAGCACTTCAGGAGTATTGTGTTGCAGGAAATTAAATGGATTTCCAAGGCTAATAGTGACATTAAATAGCCTCTGAGCATCTTCACAGACACATTCCACTAGATCACATTGCTCAAGGCCCCATTCAGCTTGGTCTTGAATGCTTCCAGGGAGGGGACATCCACGACCTTCCTGGGCAATCTCTTCCATTGCCTCACCACCTTCACTGTAAAGAATTTCTTCCCAATCTCCAGCCTAAGTCTCCCCTCTTCCAGCTCAAAGCCATTGCCCCTCTGTTGTCACCACAAGCCCTCCTAAAGAGTCCCTTCCCAGCTCTCCTGTAGCTCCCTTCAGCCAGATGTTATTTGAGATGTTATCCAAGTACTAATGTATTTGGAAGCTCTAAAGGAGTGTAAAGGAGTAATTTTCTCATTAGAATACTTCTGTCCATCCGGATCCAAATATTTCAGTAATACTTCTTAATGGATTGAATTATTTTCTTTTAAAATGTTTGATTTTTGTCATATGCTAACACATGCAGTCAAAACACATCCAGATCATTTAATACAGTGCGTAAGAGCAACTCTTGTATAGGTTTCTAGGACTAAACCAAAACCACACTTGTTCAGAACTCCATTAGTTAGTTGACAGTGACAGTGATGAAAAAAGTACCAATACAACAAATATTTTTATCTAAAATAAAACTTTTTAAAGGAAAACAAATTTTTAAAAAATACTCTCATCCAGTGACTCACAAACAAAAAGTAAGGAAAGAGATGTTTACTCTCTCCCCATCCATTTTTTCTCAGTTTCTCAACTTCCTACCGTTCTCCCAATTTGTGCACAAATGTTACCAGGAATCACAGCTCAATCTGTCCTGCAATGTGAATATGAGGTTTGGCTGTTCACCTCCAGTTTACCCCAAAGTGTGGGCTAGAGAGAACTAATGTTAAACTGCTGTAATTTGTACCATAACTCAACATAAGGGAGGGTTAGAAGGGACAAATATCTTAATTTAGTGACACCCAATTGCCCAAATAATCCCACTGCCAACTTAAGCATTATAGAAATGTTTCAAGGAACTTGGAAAATAAATACTATTTGGGAATTTAGGGACTAAACATTTCACCAAATGCAATTTGAAAAAAAAAAAAAGCATTTTTCAGTCAGTACATCATTCTATTTACAAGACACAGTAAAGCTCTGCATAAAATATATGTTACTAAACAGAAACACAGCCAAGTTAGCCTCTGGCTGCAGATGACCTGAAATTGATTCAAATATCCTGGCACAAATTATTTCTCACTGGAGACATAATGACAACCAACAGGATAGAGTAGTTCAGGAGCTCAGGTGTCATTCTGTTTTCTTAATGCATCCTCATGTATGATGATGTTCAATAAATGTGCTTGTCACTTGAGCAGAGGGATGTCACACCCTGAGTTCCTCTCCTAGTCTTATCACAGCAGTGAAACAAGTAAATATTCTTCTGGAGGATGACACAAAAACATTTCTATCTTTTTCCACAGCAACTTTGCCAGAAAAAAATGAGGAACCCAGTGCCACTCAAAGGAGCTACTACAAAACTCTGCAGAAAGATCCTAGATCATATAATTTGTCATCCAAGCCAAGGCTCCTCTTTAGAGTAGCGTGACATAGAAAGTCGTTAGTCCAGTTCACCAATGCAGTTGCATTACTTCTAGGCAGTCATTGCATGGACAAAGTAAGGACTGTCACATAAACAGGTATGTATATACATACATCCAATTTGAGTTTCCAAAAGTAAAAATTAGAGGCATCAGATATTTAAAACTCACACCAGAACTCAGATATTTCAATGGCACCAAGTTCAATATTCTTACCTCTTGCAATAACATTCAATGTAATTTTACATGAAATGCTATGAATCAGAATACTAATGGCACTCAGTTGTATCAGTGTGCACAAAGCGTGTTAAGGCCAAATCCAACAGACATTCACAAATCAAATAGAATGGTCATAAAGTGAGAATCAGTTTGAGATGGAAGTTTAGTTTTGACTGACACAAATCAGAAGTGGTGGTTAATGAATTATTCCCAGTGAATTAAATAAATGAGATGTTCTTCCTGCAATTGTGTACTGTTGGCATTTTCACTTAATATTTCACATTAGATGGATGAATCACATGTATCTTGGTTTTCCCAGATGGAAAACCTTGATTCATCTTCCAAGCCACTACTAAAAACCATAGCATAACTCTCTAAGCATTTATGTGTCCACAAGCATGGACACATAAATTGATTTGCTTATCGACAGATACAAATATTTTTAACTGAATATTTGTTTAAAAAGGTGAAACCAGAAGCAATATTCTCTGGAGTCATTTAATGTTACAGCAAGCTATACTAGACATATCGCCCTAGTGGGACCTAATGAGAGTGATGTGATCTGCACAGTCCTGCATAGCCTCGAATCACCTGCAGGCCAACTGACACTGTGTTTAGGTTCCCAGAGCTACACATCTCTTTGCAAACAGTTGCATCCGATGTAATTAGAGCAGAATTGCTGCCATGTCCCTCGGCTCTAACATGTCCAGCATACTCTGGGCTACCAGATGCTGCAATGCAGATCTGTTTTGCCTGACTAGATGCTCTCTGAGAAACTGATTCAGCTAATTTATAGCTTCTGCACTGTCAGAGCATCACAGAGTACTTCTTTCTCAAATCCTAGTGATGGGCTCTCATTAATCTTATTGAAACACAAGTCTGACATTTGATTTTTGATCTATTATTTTGACAAAGCTGATAATACTCAGATATTTTTTATCAAGTATACATTACTTTCTGCCAGGGTACAGTATATGTTCTATTCCAAATTATAGAAATTGTCCATGCAAACTAATGATATAGTATCCCCTGTGACACATTTATGTACAAGAAACAGTCCCAGAGACCCTAAATTATTCATCCCAATGTGCTTCAAAAGCAGAAATTGCTCAGGTAGTTCTGTTTAACACATTCCCCAGGCAAGTAGAGCTCATTTGGTTAACTTCATGCAAAAGAAATGTGCGTTTTCTTTTGGTCCTCACTTTCACACTTCAAACTAATTTAGGAGGTTCAGATCACACTATTTTACCTTCAGTTCAAGCTTCACAAATAAGCACATCACAAAAGGAACTATGACAGATGACAAGTGCTGTGTATCTGAAGATAAAGAAGACAAATTAGTTCCATGCTGGAATGAATTGTTCAGGAATATTGCTCAATCTCCATATCTGGTAGAGAGATCAGGTTAGGCAAATATCTGTAAGGAATGTTTTAAGTGGAATTTACCTTGCCTTTGGCCAAAAGTATAGCTTAGATGAATTCCAGAGGGTTTTCTCAAATATCTGTTTCTGTGTAGTAGCATTAGTCACTGTCTTTGGAGAAGCCTTCATGGCCCTTGTGACTCTCAGGGTGATGCTGAAGAAGAACTGCAGCTATTATAGCAACATCACAGAGCTAGTTCACTTTTTTCTACCAGGCAAAACAGTGACAGTCAGTAACAGTTCTGAAATATGCTGGTTTGAGGCCAATTGGAATATTTTAATGAGAAGAATTAGATTATAGGCTGTGAAAAGAAAACAATGGTGACGTCTACTTCACTCACAGGTTTACTGAGATGTATAAAAGCAAGGACATAAACACAGATAAGATGGTGTCTGAGCTCTGTCTGTCAGAGCCTGTCTCTGCCTGATATCTAGTTGGAGCTGTGTAACCCAACTAATCAATTCTGCTTATAAACCCACCTTGCTGATCTTTCTGATGCACATAAGGCAGATTCTGGGATAAGATTTGGAGGTGGAGAGAAAGTGGAAGGGTGGTTGGCAACCCCTCTTGGGGACTCTGATTTCTGGGAGGGGTATTGTGTTTCTGTATTGCTTTGAACTTTTATATTTCTGTACATAGCTGTAAATATTTATAATATATTGTAAATATCTTCTTGTATATTGGTGCTAAGCAGTGAATATAAAACTTCATTCCTTAACTTACAGCAGGCTGAGTCTAGTCTGGTTGAATTCATAAAGTGTTGGGGGTGAGGGGTGGGGGTAATTCCCAATCCGTCACATGAGACTTGCTATAACATGTGCATTGTTTTCCTTCAAATGACTTTATCTCACTAGATAAGATAAATTGTTTCACAGGATTTCAAGAACAAGCTTTCTAGTTGGCTAGCAAAACCTTTAAGAGTCATCTGTTGAGAAGCAAAAAGCAATGTACTTCCAGGGTTCAAGGAATGAGTTTGAAAGCTGCTTGAAGCAAAGAAGTACTCAAAGAAGGCCTTCTGCATCTGTAGGTTCCTGGCCCAAGATCATCTGTGTGAATGCCTGTGGGAAGAAGAGCTTTACCTATTCCAGGTATTGAAATGTTTGTTCTCCTGCTTTGGTGCATTTTTGTTGATCTCAAAAGCCCATCACCCTTCAAAACAGCTCTTGTACATTAAAATAATTCTATTTTAAAGTTTCCTTAACAGGAGCTACAGGATGGCAATTACTGCATGAAACTCAGACATCCATTTTTGTCACCTCTCCACTGCTCATCTCCAGGTCAAAAACACATTTGAAATTCTTTGTTAGAATCCACAGTAAACCTTTTCTGGGAACACACAGCTCTGTATATGCAAGAAATCCAGAGACACAGGCAGTGTCTTTGTGGAGCAGCTAGACAGAAACTGATACTGTAGTCCTTGCATATTTTAGGGGGAAAAAAAAAAAAAAAAGAAAAAAAAAAAGTAAGTTTTAAACTAAAAGTGGTATTTCTTACCCTGAAGCTGTTACTTTAGTTATACCCAAAGTATGTCTTGAGGCATTACAGCCAAACTGCAGGATAAAATATTTCCAAAGTTTTTCTTCTTGCACCTCAAAGTAAATGACAGCTGATGTAATAGAAAAATAGCCTGGCATATTGAGAGAAGCAAAGAGGGTGCAATTTGGAGGGGAACAAAACAAAATAGTACTTGCATTTTATTCTTCTGGCTTTAAAGTGAACACTTGGCTGAAACAATATGAACTATCATTAACAGAACAGTCTGCATTTCCTTTCTGTTTGTAAGCTGATTAGTCTCAAATTTCAAAGAAAGAATAAGTCAGGCTGCAGTAACAAAAGTGTTTTGCCACGCTTCAGAGCAGGCAAGGGAGGTCAAAGCAGCAGCTGCTTTGTCAAAGTAACAGATACAAAACTATTGTGAAACACATTTCATTAACATGAATATCACATATGTTTCACTTTTCTATACATGTTTGGAGGTTATTTTTTCCTTCTTTTATAGTTAAAACTTTTTACTATGAAATACTCTGATTAAATTAATCTAGTCAATTTTTAAAGTCACTAAGATGATTCAAGGGCTGAAACGATCCCTCTGCCATGAGGGAGCTGGGGTTGTTCAGCCTAGAAAAGAGCATACTCCAGGGAGACCTTAGAGCTGCCTTCTAATACCTGAAGGGATCCTATAGGAAGGCTGGACAGGGACATTTCAGAAGGATCTATAGCAACAGGACAAGAGAGAATGGTTTGATGCTGAGGGAGACTAGGCTTAAAGTGGATTTTAGGAAGAAGTTCTTCAGTATGAGGATGGTGAGACTCTGTAATAGGTTGCTCAGAAAGACTGTAGATGCCTCCTCCCTGGGAGTGTTCAAGGCCAGTTTGGATAAGGCCTTGATCAGCCAAGTGTAGTTTGAGAGGCATCCCTGCCCATGTCAGGAAGGATGGAGCAGATAATATCTGAGATTCCTTCCAACATAAGCCATTCTACGATTCTATGAAAACTAATATATATGACTCCCAGGACTTTTAAACTATTATTTATTTTGTGGACAGAACACAGATTGGCTTTCAGCAATGCTTAAGATACTTCACATCTGAGAAAATATGTACAAAGTAGAATATAACTTTTGAAAAGCAACAAAGATGACATTCCAACAGGCAGTAACATAAGGCATGTCTTTCAATAACACGAAGTACAATTGCCACAATAGCTAAAAGCAAGAGCTGTGCTACACCATTGCAGCTGGAATACAATGTATTTCTTACTGAGTTTTGCATTGCTGTACCATACAAATGATTTCAAGATAGAAAATATCTTGAGTACTTTTAGGATCAGAGAGACTCAAAGCAGTTCGGTATAAAATTTTAGAAGCTCATAAGTCAGCTAGTTATTCAGATTTATTTATCTGTCATTGAGATTTGGGCTATTAAACATCTATCAATATCAGTTTTTATAACAGCACTTTCTAGAATCTGTCACCATGCGCTCCAGAGCTGTAACTCAGCCCTAGAGCATACAAACACCCACATCACCAGCATCAAACCCCTATGTTGCAGACTAAATGGCAGCAAGACTTGAAAGGTCACCATTCTGACTGTTCAGTCTCATTGACCAGGTCTCCTCTGGAAGGGTCCAAAGCACTTAATTTCCCACTCAAAAGCATGGCAAAACTTTCCTTAATGCAACATATGATGTTTGCCTCTCCTTTCAACATTTGGTACTAGTCAGCTCTTACAAACAAAAAAAAAAGTAATGACACAAAAGACAATTGAACAATGTCTGTCACACCGTCACATTTGCAATAAAGAAAAGAAGAGAAAAAAAAATTTAATAGATTTCATGCACAATGAAGAAAAGAAGATTTCAAGATATTGCCGATGTCTTTCTGGTATGCCAGCTCTTGGAAAGCTCTTCAGGCACAAGGGCATGTTTTTCTATCTAGCCGTATTTGATAACATCTGAGAAAACCTTGTGCTGCTGATCATCAGACATAAACCATACAAGGAGAACAACAAGGTCATGTCAATGATAAATCAACACTCATGATGAGCAGCAAACAAATATCAGATTTTCTAAGCAATAGGAACACAAAACAAGTGCTGGTGGACATCCTAGTGTCACATATCTCAGATGTTAAGGCTTATGCCAACATTAATAATAACGCAAAACTAATAATGTAACTTCTATAGTATCACAAACATCTATGTCCAGAATAATATAGATGGTTGTTTTGCCCATTTTGTTTTTCCTTATGAACAGAGAAACAAAAGCATTTGAGCTGCAGCAGTACTGCCTTTTATGGTTTGTTGCTATGCTTCTTGGATTTTTCCTATTTTCATTATCTAAAAAAAGAACAAACACTGACATCTTGAGACCTTTGCTGTTGCCCTGGAGTCATTAATCTTTCTGCCTGACCTAATACAAACAGCTTTTACTTATTTTTCTCTGATACCTGGTGATAGCCTTGCACATACTCTTGATGGCAAGGTCTTATTAATGGTCATATTTATTTCAGAGACGATGAACTGTAATACTAGAAATAAATCACTTTCTGTTGAAGACAATTTCAATCAGTACCATATTTAAAATGTGAAACCATTTCAAAAGGCATACTATCCTCCATTACCAGTACCTTGAAGAAAGTAAATTCTTCATGCTTTAAGTGGAAGCTAAAGTGGTAACTGTCATACAATTACAGACTCACTGGAATTGCACCAAGAGGCAAAATAATAAATATACTTTAAAACAAAACTTCCCTCTAAGCAAACTTAACCTTGATAAACTATTAGAAAAAAAATCTTGTTTCTTAAAAAAAAACATTTTCTGGATTTGACCTTTAGATATTCACATTCTGGGCCTTTATCAGTTTTATTTTTATATAAACACAGACATGTTGGAGAACACATGCAATACAGTTATACCAGTTATAGAAGCATTTTTCAGTAAACAGATTATTTTCCATGCCTTCTTTGTGTGAAAGTACCACCTACAAATGTAACTTCCTATAGCAGGTCCTGCTGTCTCCATGGAAAAGGATCTCCTATCCCTTATCTGATTTTTCCTCTAGTCCCCTGCACAGACTGCTATATATGTGAGAAATACACATAGCAAGACACTGCTCAAAAAGCAGTAAAAAAGGATCACAAAATAACAAAGGAAACTATCCCAAGATGAACTATTTAATGTTCAGTTCCAGCACTTGCATTTCTCAGTACCGTCCACCCAAGTCTTGATGTTGGTTTAGAAACAAGTTTTACTAAAACTAGAAATCATGTATTGGCTAAGGACAATCCAGAAGAATATACGCACAAGTGTAAATTTTCCCCATTGAACATTTATTGCATACATATTTTTAAGTCCTCAGATAAAATGTTGGGAGTTTTATTACATCCCAAATACTGAAGAATCAATTTATAGCTCATTAATTTTAGTGCTTGTTAACTGCAACTCAACCAACATATCTGCCTCAGTGCAAGAAAGAGCAAAATTAACAGTGAACTTAGCATATAAAAACCTCACACCAATAATTTAAATCAGCACACTTTGAGGAAAAGAGAGCAGAAAAGGAATATGCTATGAACCTGTAATTCTATTTGCATTATTTTCAGATTAAGAAAATAATGAAAGAGGAGCAACCACCCAAAAAAAAAAATAATGCACACACACAATATTGTGTACTCGAACATTATTAGACAACACTACCTCAAGGATTTTTTACCATCTCAGTGATATGGGAAATATTGTGGACTTCCTATGAAAAAGTCCAATGTGACCTTTCTCACTATAAGAATCTCTGTGCAAAGGACTTGCCCAACAGTGACTATTGGTCAGCCCTCTAGAAGGAGAGCTGTTCAAAAAGGCAAAGGTTTTTACTCTCTGAGTAAAAAAAAATTCTGTATGGTTTCAGCTTGTGTCCAGCCTGTTGCTCAAATTTGGAAGATAAACTGAACTAGTTACAGAACTCTTTCTGTGAACCAGTGTTGAGTCACACTGTTGTCAACAATAGCAGGTGGCAGGTGTCCTTGCTCTTCAGTTTATATACTCCTGAAGCTGCCTGAGGCAAAAATATGATAACAGACTTCATGGTAATTCTAGATATGACAGAATTCAAGTCTGCATGTTTGGGGAATTTATCTATTTTACATACCAACATAATTTATTTCAGTGTGATGCTTTTTTCTTACTCTGTGTGCTGGTTTTAGGCTAATTGGAATATTTTACTGAGACCAATTAAATCCTTGGCTGTGAGATGAAAGAAAAATAACAGTGACCTATATCGTTCATTCTTCTGCTGAGAAACACCAGTAGTCAAAATATAAGGTAAGACACTCACTTCTCACACACTTCTCAATCAGTTCTTACTGCGAGGGAGCTGGAATCAATACTGCTGAATCAAATGTGATTGAAGTATTGTTCACTTTATTAGGGACAGCTCAATGCTTTTATACTGTTCATCAAGAAGTATGCTAATTGGCTGGTACAATCAAGGACAATCCCATTCATTAATATTCATGACAACTTGTTAGCCCAAACCAGATGTTTCCCTTATCTCTTTTACCATGTGGGAGGAAGCTATTGCCATGGGAAACCAGAAGCCTAGCCAGGCCACTTTCCTCTACCCGTGAGATCCAAGATCGGCTGCCTTCTATCTCACCCCAACAACTTCTCACATGCTTCTTCTCTTTCTCTCAGGTGTGTGGTTACATCTGCCTTAATTTTTTAATCCCGTCTATCTTTTTCCTCTAACTTCCTTGTCATCTTTTTGACACCTCACCTCGGATTTCCTCAGATTTATCACGTGAGATATATGGGGTTAGATATGGTTATTTCTGAAGGGAGGGAAAGGGGGGAGAGGATGTTTGGGTTGGGAGCCTCCTGGCAGTCTGATTGTTTCAGGAGGGATTTTGTGTTCTTGTATTACTTTAAACTTGTATATAACTGTAAATATTTGTGTCTATTGTATATATTATATATATATATATATATACACACTTGCACATTGTGCTAAGCTGTAAATATAGTTTCCTTAACTTCCAACCAACTGAATCTAGTCTGGGTGAATTTGTGGGGGAGCGTAACTCCCAAACCATCACATCTTATTTTGGCACCCAACATGGGGCTAATTCAACTTGATTGATTACTAATTAAGTCTGGAAATTAAGATGAAGCTATTAACTTGGGTGGTTGCCTGGCCAGATTTGTTTTCTACTTTAACAGTTGGTTTGACTGTCAGAATTGGTTACTTGATCTTTGATATAATGTGGAGAAAGATTAAAGGAATATTCCTGGACTTCGAAGACTATTTTCTCAGCTGGATTGGCTTTAATATTACTGAAATTATTATCAACTCCGCTTTTAATAAATCGGGAAATACTACAACTCCTTTTTATCCACCTACAGCATTAATGCGAGTAATTCTGCCCCAAACTGAACTTCCAGACCTGTTCTACACATATAATACAGTGGTATATTTATAATGTGAGATCTCAGCCCTAATAATCCTGAATTTAGGTCTAATTGTTGCATTATGTGTCAAGAATTTAGCTGTCACCTCCTTTGAAAAAACAGCTTGGTAGAGGCAGGAGGCAGAGCACTGAGAGTTTGCAAACCTTTGCAGAGATAAACTGAGAACTTGGCCAGAATCCCTGGCAATTTTCTCAAAACAAAACCTGTTCAAGGGGAGAGCAAGAGGGGGCCACCACTACACATCCTCCCACAGGTTCTGGGACAACTGACAAAGTCTCAGTTGTTGACAATAACATGGCAGGCAGCCAGAGATCAGGTCCATCTGTTCAAGGCTTTGCTGTTTCTTCACCTAGTTCAAATCCACGGGCAGCAGTTCAGATCACCAAAAATTCAGAACCACTAGAAGGAACATCTAAGGCCTTTCTTGCTCCAGCAAAAGTGTAATCTAAATCCAAATATTTGACATAGAGTTATTCAAGAGAGGATTTAGGAGAGGGCACCTCTGGTACACAAGAGGAAGAAGAGAAGAAATACCGTTTAAGAGATTTAGCCAATATACTCAGGTCTCAGTACTCCAACAATAAGAGCTATGTGAGATTGGCTGCCAAGGAGGAGGATGGCTCTGAGGAGATTAGGAATGCTCTTAGGAAAGTTCTGTTTCTAGTCCAGGGACAACAAGGACAACCAGCAGAAGAGGAGGAGGATGATATCCAGGATCCAAATGATCCCCTCAGAGAGATCAGAGAAGTTAGAAAGGAATATTTAAGGAATCAGGAGAGCCAATCCTAAACTGCCTGGTGAAATGCCATACTATTGGTGCAAATGCACTACAGGTAGGAGACAAGTCTGCAAAGTGGTCAGGGCCACTCACAAAGGAGAGTGGAATGGACAAATACCTTGCAAGCACTCTCAGTAAGGTTAGCTTGTGGATCCACCTCCTCTTGGCTATGGTTATGAGATATTCTTCCCGAGATGATTTGCCATAGGCAGCTAGGAAGTGGAACACAATTGAGCAGGGAATTAAGCTTCTGAAGGAGTTTTCTGTGAAGGAAGTGCTTTATGGAGATCATGGTACAAATGAGCCTGATAACATTCCTCTTGGGATAGGTCCCACAAAGAAGCTTATTAAACTTGCTCTTTCATCCTATGCCAACATCCTGGCTAGCAGGTTTCTATCAAGGAGTGATAATGGAAGGCTTCTCACTGTAGGTGAATTCAGTGACCAGCTGAGGCAGATAGATGACAGTTTATTGCATTCTGCCCTAGTTTCTGCCATAAAAACTCTGAGTACAGAGATAAAAGATGGCATTAAAGATATCATGAAAGAATGGAAGAAGGAACTTAAAACTTCCATATCCAATCTGGCAAAGGATATCATCCCTTCAGCTTCTGAATAGGTGCATGTTTCTGCCCACCCCTGTAAGGCAATTCCAGCCCAGGAGACAAATTCCACATAGACATCAGCAATCACATGAATCACTTTGGATAATCCTGTTTGACCAGTCTGGTGAGAATATGAACAAGTGGAATAGTCAACCTACTTCAGTTATTTTGAAAAGAGTCAGAGAACTGCAGAGTGGCAGAAACAGAGGCAACAATGTCAGAAAAGTAGCTGTCGCTTCTTCAGCTTCCCAGAGTAATTGCAATTATTCTAATAATTGTGATTTCTCTCACAAAAACACCAATCATTGTGTACATCCCACATGCCATGTTCAGCATTAGGGGCACATTTCCTCCAGCCAGGAGGAGAAAAGGGATAGTGGAGAAAACTGAATCTATTGGAATGTATTCATTAGGTGGCCGGGCAATTCAAAAGTTCGGAAACACAGGGCTTTAGTTGATACAGGTGCTCAGTGTACTTTATTGCCTTTGAGTTGCAAAAGGACAGTCTGTAACTAATTTTGGAATTAGTGGCAAATCTCAAGAGTTAATTTAGTTGCAGGCTGAAATAATTTTAACTAGTAACGAGTAAAAGAAACATCCTATTGTAACTGGACCTGATGCAGCTTGCATTCTGGGAATTGCATTTTTGAGACAAGGTCGTTTCAAAGATCTTAAAGGACACAAATGGGCTTTTGGAATAGCATCTGTAAAAACTGAGGATGGTAAATTGAAATTGTCTATCAGACCTGAACTTTCAGGTGAATCTGCATTTGTGGAGACATTATGACATAGAGGATCTGAAATTGCCAATTGCTATTCAAACTCTCCACCATAGGCAATACAGAACTAGCCATGACTGTTGCCCATTCATCAGCTGATTCATCAACTGGAAAGTCAGGCTGTCATTGAGAAAGCTCATTAACCTTTCAACAGTCCAATTTGGCCCGTGTGCAAGCCTAACAGAGGTTGGTGTCTCACAGTAGACTTTTGTGCCCTCAACAAGGTGACTCCACCCCTGAGCATACTGGAGTATGAGCCGGAATCAAAGGAGGCCAAATGGTATGCTACCATAGACATTGCTAATGCTCTCTTCTCTATTCCCATAGACAAGGAATGCAGACCTCAGTTTGCATTCACTTGGAGAGGAATCCAGTATCAATTTAACCGTCTGCCTCAGGGGTGGAAACACAACTCAACAATCTGTCACTCAGTGATCCACAATGCATTGGAAAAAGGCAAAGCTCCAGTACACATACAATTAATCAATTACATCATTGTGTGGGGTCAAACTGCTGAGGAAGTCTTCAAGAAAGGTAACAAAATAATTGACATTCTGTTGCAAGCAGTTTTGCCATTAAGACAAAGTCAAAAGACCTTGTAGAGAAATTCAATTTCTGGGAGTGCGGTGGCAAGATGGTCGTCATCACATTCCACAGGATGTGATAAACAAAGTCTCCACCATGGCAGTTCCCGCAAATAAAAAGGACACTCTATCTTTCTTGGGTGCAGTGGGATTTTGGAGACTGCATATTCCTGGATTTAGTCAAATTGTCAAACCTCTGTATGATGTGACTCGTAAGAGAAACCATTTCGAGTGGGGACCTGAACAACAAGCAGCCTTTGATCAGATAGAATAAGAAGTAGTCCATGAATGTTCAAATTTGTCCAGACATTAAAAACATTCTGTATACAGCTGCAAGTGACAATGGTCCAACTTGGAGTCTTTGGCAGAAAGCTCCAAATGAAACATGTGGTCATCCACTTGGTTTCTGGTGTCGTAGATACAGAGCTTGAGAGGCAAATTACACTCCAACAGGAAAGAAATACTAGCAGCCTATGAAGGAGTGAAAGCACCTTCCAAAGTGGTTGGAACTGAGTCACAATTGCTCTTAGCTCCTGGATTGCCAGTTCTAGACTGGATGTTCAAAGGCAAAGGTTCATCACTGCATCATGCCACAGATGCAACCTGGTCTAAATGGATGGCTTTGATAACCCAACAAGGACAAATGGGTAATCTCTATTGACCTGGTTTGGTGGAAGTGATCACCAACTGGCTGGAAGGCACAGGCTGTACAAAACCTCCAGAGAAGACAGTAATTCATGCTGATGAAGCTCCTCCTTATGGTGATCTCTCTGATTAGGAAAAGAACTATGCTTTGTTCACAGATGGTTCCTGTCGTCTTGTTGGGAACAAGCAAAAACAGAAGTCATCAGTCTGGAGTCTACCAGGAGAGTTACTAAAGTGAGAGATGAAGAGGGTGAATCCAGTCAATTCACTGAGGTAAAGTCAGTCCAACTTGCTCTCAATGTGGCTAAATGTGAAAATTGGACTATCTTTTATCTCTACACCAACTCATGGATGGTAGCCTATGCTCTATGGCATTGACCAAAGGACTGGAAAAAGAATGGTTGACAGAGAAAAAGAAAGCCTATTTGGTGTGTTGATCTATTGCAAGACATTGAGGCATGACTGGAGAGAATTCCAGTGAAGGTGCAGCACATAGATGCACACATGCCTAAAAGCAGAGCTACTGAGGAACAGCAATAACAACCATCAGGCAGATGAAGCTGCCAAAATTTCTAAACTTGATACAAACTGTGATCTTGACCTTGATTGGAAACACTGAGGTGAGCTGTTCTTAGCTCGGTGGGCCCATGATTTGTCTCAACATCAAGGCAGAGATGCAACCTACCAATGGGCACATGATAGGTCAATTGACTTATCCATGGATGCTATCACCCAAGTCATACATGACTGTGACATTTATGTTACTATTAAGCAGGCTAAACGAATCAAGCCTTTATGGTATGGTGAGAGGTGGTCAAAGTACAAATATGGTGAAGCTTGGCAGATTGACTACATCACTTTACCTCGTTCTTGTTCTGGCAAGCAGTATGTGCTAACAATGGTAGAGGCAAGCACTGGATGGCTGGAAACCTATCCAGTTCCACATGATGCTGCACGTAACACCATTCTTAGTTTGGAGAGACAAATCATGTGGAGACATGGAACTCTACAGAGAATCAAATCAGACAATGGCACTCTTTTCAAGAATAATCTTGTGAAAAACTGGGCCAAAGAGCACGGTATTGAGTGGATCTACCACATACCCTACTATGCACCAGCTTCAGGAAGGAATGAATGCTACAACAGCTTGCTGAAAACCACCCTAAAAGCCATGGTGGTTAGAACTTGAAAAACTGGGACAAGCATTTAGCACAAACAACCTAGTTAGTAAATAGTAGGGGTTCTGTAAATAGAGCAGGACCTGCCCAATCAGATTTGGTACAAACAATGGATGGTGATAAAATTCCTGTTGTATGCAAAAATTATCTGCTAGGAAAAACTGGGTATTTTCTCCTTTGGGTGAAGGGAAACCTGATGGACATGACGTTTCTGCTGGTGGTTTTGCATCGGCAGAAATTCAGAGGCTAGTGAGCACAGATGAATCATCACCACTCACCAATGTGTCTTAATGAGGGGCACTTATTTTCTGAGTGTACAGTCAGATATTGAGATGATTCTCATTAATTTAGTGACTAGAAGGAGATGTATGTGACATCTTTTGGTATGAAGTGTGATTTAACAGCCTGCTATTGACAGTGGCATGTCTGGGAGACATCTATATTAGACAGTCTTGCCCAACTGTGATATAACATGTATATTTTTCTAACAAGATACAGTTTTACTGCCTTACTTTTAGACAGCAGATTAGAAATTTTCAGCAAGTTATAAACTCCTCGAGCTTGGAAGAGTTCAGAAATAAAAATACTATTTTCTCGGGGAGAACTATGTCATGGTGAGACTATTTTTAGTTCCTGAGAAAACTAGACCAAACATTACATCAATCTGAATAGGAAATACCCTAAAAAATGGCATATTCTGAATTTTTTCCTCTTATCTTTTCTGCTACTCATACTATTGACTATCTTCTAGCAGAAGCACACATCCAATGGAGCTCAGTCTCTGGGAAACAGGAAACCTAACCTGTTCAAAGCCTTGTCTCAAATTTTTAATTTCCTGCATTTTCCAACTGGTTCAGTGTACAGTGAATAAGAAATAAAGCATCCTTCCTCCCCCCACCACTAACTTTGTTCTCCTTGATAGATAATGGTAAGACAGAATAAGACACTGAACTTAGTAACACATGTACACAGTTTCTCCCTTACTATCCATTTATGTGGTCCCTTACTATTCATGGCATTTATGCATGTGTGTTTTAACAGGACAATTATCCACCCCAATGTTCTCATTCTGCACCATTTTGTGTACTCTCAGAGCATAATGGGAAGAAAAAGAATAGCATAGCTTTGGGCCATTAAGATCATACTCATCATCCTGATCTCTTGATGGCTTGAAACAGTGCCTGAGGTATGAACTTGCAGTTCTTAATCAAATTTGAACTTCAGGTAATCACAAAAATGTGAAGAGTATTAGAAAAGATGTTACAGTAAAATACAGATTGAACAATTAAGCAAGTATTTAAGACCTCACTGAAAGCAGAAATATTATATCATCCTAATATACAGAAGAAAAAAAAAAGCTGCAAAAACTGCAAATACATTGAAGGTATTGATATATATGTGTGAATACTGAAATTCACTGTAAAGGAACAAATGCAGGAACTTGTCAATGCTCAGAAATGTCATCTCAAATTATGCAAAAAAGACTTCCTCATCTCTTAATGAAATGGTTCCTTTCTTGTCATGAGGAACCACATGTGAAAGAGTCTCTTCTCTACCAAAATAAATTTGTCCTGACTAGCAAAATTTGGCAATGTAATGAACACACAAAACAAGAAGCCCAGGATGAAGATAGATGGATAAATATATCACAGAATCACAGAATGGCTTAGGTTGGAAGGGACCTTAGAGATCATCTGCTCCAACCTCCTGCCATGACCAGAGACACCTCTCAACTAGACTCTGCTGCTGAAGGCCTCATCCAAACTGGCCTTAAACACCCCCAAGGAGGAGGCATCCACAACCTCCCAGGGAAATCTAATCCAGTGTCCCACCACCCTTGTACTGAAGAACCTCTTCCTAAGATCTCATCTAAATCTACCCTTCCCCCCTGTCTCATTGCTAGGCACCTTTACAAAAAGGCCCTCTCCAGCCCTCCTGTAAGATTCCTTCAGGTATTGGAAGGCGACTATCCTTATGCTCATATCCATATATATGTCACAATATGAAAAGGAGATTGTACAACAAGATAAAACCTTCCCCATAGTCAAAACGAAAGGTTCACTTGAGTTGTGGGACATCTAGTTACTCAGCAACAATAAATGCCATCTCTTCGTGACAAAGATAAATTTTCCTGAACATTGTTATTTGAAATACAGAGAAAGAAGAGCACCAAGCAACAGTGAGTGATCAGCTCAGGTCCCTGTGCTAACCAGGTAAATAAGCTGAATATATAGCAATATTTCAGCAACATTCTAGATAAGAGGAAACAGCAGATACCAAATGAGATGCTAAAATATCTATCCTAAAAGAATGCAAAATTGTCAGCCTACTTTTAGATAAGCATGAAACTTCAGTGTTATAAACCAGCAATAAAGGAGCCAATATCATTTTGCCAATTCAAAACAGAACTGGGAAAGATTTCTGCCAATAAAATTAACCACATAAAATAATCAGCTTTCTCCAAAAGAAATTTTGCCACCCTCTTAAATGTTGTCAGAGTACTGCTCTCAAATTTGATATTGGCTTTGTGGAACAGAGCAAATTATGTTACTACTACATATTTGATTTTTCACTCAGTTGATATGAAAATATTTGTACTTTGAAACAACAAGAACAAAAAAAAAAAAAAGTCAATTTATACAGAAAGCTTAAAAAACTAAACATAAAGGTTTATAATTTGGTTAAAGTCTTTCTCGAATAACTTCCTTGGGAACATGCAACCATATCTGCTGTGATTGGTGGTGCAGCTGTAATACAGCATGTAGATAAAGCCAAGCTAACTTTAAACTAGTCAGCTCAACTACTTTCATTGCCGTAGTAAGGCCAGAGCTCAGCATGGGCTTCTTTTCTCAGTATTTAATAAACTCCTAGCTTGATTTTTATAACTTACATGAGTCTCTACAGCCACACTGATGGTAGTTAGCTCATCTGAGTTAAGTAATCCACTCTCTATATATAAAATACAGTTAATATTTTGCTGCTTTGAAACTGTATTGAAAAACAAAGTTGTTTGTTTGGTTTTTTTTACATTCATCTGAGTGAGTAAACATTTTCAGGAAAGACTGAAACAGACAAATATTTCCAAGAGAAAGGATGAAGTGAAATGTTGATATAACATTTGTAAGAAAGACATATTTTCTTGGTGACCACTTCATAATATTTTCATTAACCTGCTTCACACCTTTCAGCTCCATTGAAGGGAGACTAAACAAGTTGTCAGCCGCATATTAAATTGCATGCAAAGAGTGCCTCCTTGCATCCTGGAGCTCATATGATCACAGAACTTGTACACTTGCTGCACCACTGGCTCAGTGCAGCCCTTCCTTGACTACAGCACAGCCTTGCCAGGAGCAAAGTGTAAATTTACTCCCTATCTGGCAGCCCAAATATATGTACCAGCATCACTGCAAAGCTACCCTGTATTTTCGCTAGAGCTTCGTGACACCTGAGACTACGTGCTTTTGATGGATATTGGAGTCCACCCACACTGTACTTGTACCATCTGCCTTCCCAGCATAGTCATATTACACTTTTAGAAGTCTCTTAAAATCTTCTATCATCTTTCTAGGTGCTCAGATGTGACCAGACTGAGGGCTTAAAATATTCTCCAAAAGCAACATTCCAGAAATATTTTCTATTTACCATTTTTATTCTATGCAACTTATTCAAAACCCAGTTTCCACTTTTCAGGACAGTCCTTGATATTCTGAACTAATCTCTTAAATAAAACATAAGAAAATATACTTTTTAAAAATCATGACATAATCCAATCCCAAAGGATGTTATGGACCATAGACAGAGATGTTTGAACCTGCTTTAGTGGAACATGTCCCTGCCCACAGCAGAGAGTTTGGGACTAGATAATCTTTAAGGTCTCTTCCAATTTATGAACAGATGAGAAAAATTAGAAGTATTTTTAATAATGATTTAGAAAGACAAAACAAAACCCAAAAAACCCGCACCTAAATATTCTGCTTCAAATAACTAAGAATACACTAAGAATACAATATTCAAAACACAGCCTGAAGGAGTGAAGGGCATTCTGGCTACTGCCCTGATAACATCTAGTAATTCACTTCTCTCCAGGGCATTGACCCAATTTTAAGGGAGGGAGCATGGAAAATAAAACGTAATATTTTGGCACATGGAAGATTTTACTGGAAAGATAGTCATCCATAAGAAAGCATCTGCACCACACAGTTTTAATGAGATTCTGTGTCTTTGTCACTAAATTACATTTTTAATCTATAAATGGTAAAGGATGAAAGGCCTTAGCTTTTTTTGCCTTTTGTTGTTTTTTTTTTTTGTGAAGGAAGAATACAGTCACAAGATAGCAAAATAAATCTAGGGTCTGATTTTCAGACAGGATATTGTTTTTCCTGTTATCAGTTTTCTATAGTCTCTAGAGCAATGAAGTTGGAAATGTAAGCAGCAGACATCTCAGAGCTTCCTCTGAAATAAACAGCTAGCTTTTTTTCGTGCTGAAACTAAACCCCAACAAGATCATATCATGGGGTTTTTTTTGCTTCACAAGGCTGTCAAGAAAAGAATTAACACATTTTTTCATTTGTGCTCACATTAAGCAAGTAAAGATCCACATATCAAGTCTTCTGAAAGTTACATTTCTCAAAATCATCCAAAAAATCAAAAAAGTTAAACAGCACAGCTGATTTTAAAGCAACCTTTCAGCATTGTTGATTGGAAGCTTGCCTGCTTTCAGTGTAATCAGCTGTTCTTTCTTTTTGTCATTTGAAGTCTTCCACCTGCAGGCTAGTAGCTTTAGCACTTTGCAGAGAAAGAGTCAAAAGAACTGATAAACACAAAATACCAGTCATTTTTTCCCAGCTAACAGAAACATCAGAGATGGCATGCAACCTAGCCAGTATGAAGTAGCTCGGCATGAGTTTTCCATTAACTGAGGAATATGCTGTTTGTATGGAAAACTACCAAAATTAAAATCTAGGAATATAAATTCTGCTGCTGCCATATCCATTTCAACATACCACAATGACACCAAAACAGAAATACAGAGAGCTTTCTTTTATGAAGTTGATAGTGTGAAAGGACACTGAGTTGTTTATTGGTTTTCCAGACTCCACAACCTCTCTGGGCAGCCTGCTTCAGTGTCCTGTCAACCTCATGGTGAGAAAGTTTTCCCTTACATTCATGTGGAACCTTCTCTGCTCCAGCTTGCACCCATTGCCCCTTGTCCTATCATTGGGCATCGCTGGCAAGAGCCTGGCTCCATCCTCCCAGCACTCACCCTTCACATATTTATAAACATGAATGAGGTCACGCCTCAGTCTCCTCTTCTCCAAACAAAAGAGACCCAGCTCCCTCAGCCTTTCCTCATAAAGGAGATGTTCTACTCTCTCCAGCATCTTTGTGGCTATGTGTTGGCCTATTTTAAGCAGCTCACTGAGATCCTTCTTGAACTGAGGGGCCCAGAACTCGACACAGTACTCCAGATACAGCTTTACCAGGACAGAGTAGAGGGATAGGAGACTCTCTTAACCTACTAATGCACCTCAGGATGCCATTGGCCTTCTTGGCCACAAGGCCACATTTCATACAAAAATCACCAACATCAGAGGAAATAATAAGCAGTCACTGAAAAAAAATAGCCTTAACAATTGCAGATTGACCAAGATACAGTACTCACACACTCAGGCACAAACCTGTCTTACTCAGGTTTGCCAACAGGATGTGTGGTACTGCCCACTACATGGGACTCAACAGTAGCACAAAATTAGGAATCCTCTAAGTCATTGTGACACTTGGAAAAAAGGCTGGAAGTGGCATTCACTAGGGAACAGGCTGCATAGGTCTGAAAAATAATTGAAACAATTAGCATTAAAAGGATGACAACAAAATAGCCAATATATGCATTGGTGTAAAATCAAAACAATTTCTGCTTGCAAAAGGGCCTTACTAAAACTTGCATGGTGCTTGGCACTGTTGCCTTTCCTGTTGTCCCAGGTTGGGAACTATACGGTTAAAAAAAATCCTTTAGGGACTAGAAAATTGTTATTCAATCCCATAATTCTGCTATCTCTATACAAACTAGTGGTGAGGCTAACTCACCCTCCTTTCCTCTCCCTCCACCATGCTGTGTCTGGCAGGAGCTGCTTTATCGGGACAAACATGTAAAGAGAAGGCACGTTTTGGGGTCTCCACTGGCTTTCGTTTAGGCCTACGGATGACAGAGGCGTTGAGGGGGGAGGATGGGAGCACTGGCGATTATAAATTTAGTTTTGAGTTGGTGGAAAATTCAAGGGGGCCACTATAGATTTTCTCTCCTCTTTGTTCTGTATTTCTTCCTGTATCTCTCTTTCCAAATGTATTTCTATTTTCTCTTGTGGTGGTTTATCCTTTGCCAGATTGGATATGGAGGTTTTGAGCTCCTCCTTCAGTTCTTTCACGCCATCTTTAAAGCTACCCTCTAGCTTTGTAGTCATACCTTTTAGTTCTGTAGTCATAGTTTGCATGGCAGACACTAGGGTAGTGACAAGCTGTCCTCTATCTCCCTCACTTGGTCAGTGAACTCACCAACAGTGAGTCTTCCATTACCACCCTTTGATTGAAACTTGCTAGCTAAGATGTTAGCATAGGATGAAGGAGCAAGTTTAATAATCTTCTTCATGAGACCTGTCCCAAGAGGCTCATGTATGCCATGATCTCCATAAAGCACTTCCTTCACAGCAAAATCCTTCAGAAGTTGAATTCTCTGCTCAACTGTGTTCCACTTCCTAGCTACCCATGGCAAGTCATCTCAGGAGGTGTATTTCATTCCTACAGCCAACAGAAGACCTGTCCACAAGCTAACCACACCCAGATCGGTTGCCAGGTGTTTGTCCACTCCACTCTCCTTTGCAAGTGGGCCTAGTTGCTTTGCAGACTTGTCTCCCACCTGTAGGGCATCTGCACCAATAGTAAAGCATCTCACCAGCCAGCTTAGGATTGGCTCTCCTGATTCCCTTGACTATTCCTTTCTAACTTCCCTGACCTCTCTAAGGGGATCATTAGAGCCTTGGATGTCATCCTTCTCCTCTTCCTGCTGGTCTGCTGGTGCCTGGCCAAACAAAACTGTCCTAATAGCATTCCTAATCTCCAGAGAGCCATCTTTTGTCCTGGTAGCTAATCCTACGCTGTCCTCATATTTAGACCTAAGCAAACCAGTCAAATCTTTGAGGCTAATTTTTTCCTCTTCCTCCTCCTCCTTGGATGTCATCCTTCTCCTCTTCCTGCTGGTCTGCTGGTGCCTGGCCAAACAAAACTGTCCTAATAGCATTCCTAATCTCCAGAGAGCCATCTTTTGTCCTGGTAGCTAATCCTACGCTGTCCTCATATTTAGATCTCAGTAAACCGGTCAGATATTTAAGACTAAGTTTCTCCTCTTCCTCCTCCTCCTGGACATCAGAAGTACCTGTTCCCAAGTCTTCTTTTGACCCATGTTTTGACCCAATTTTAGCTTTCATTTTGGCAGGGGCCAGTTTAACAGAAGATGCAGCTTGTAATGGATCTGAATTTTGGGGAACCTGAGCTGCTGGCACATTAGAATTGTCTTTTGCATTGGATTCACAAATTGCTGTCTGAGAAGTCAAGCTACCTGCAGAAAGACTTTCTGCAGCCTTATCATTTGTTTTGGTACATTGTCCCTGATCTATGTAAACAACTGCAGGATTGTTTTGAAAACATTGTCTGGGCACACAGCCAGACTCTGGCACTGTTTGAACAGAGATGTTATTTCGTTTTTGTTTCCTGGCACAATCTATCTGTTTTTTTAAAGTGACAGCAGACTTTTTCAGGCTCAGAGCAGAAATTAAGAATAAAATTATGATTAATAAGAAAATGATGACACACGTTAAATATATCACCATGGTCTTTGAATAGAAATTTTGACAAGGGTCAAGAATACTGCTCTCTGGTAAAATAACTTGTACCAATGCTGTAGAATAGTTCATTTGATTGCTAATATTTTCTGATTAATTAAAAGCATCAAAAACAGCATTTGAAGCTATCTCAGTTATATTTAAGCCAGCGTAACCCAAAATATAGTTACCATGATCCAAGACCATCTTCTTAAACCTTTTCCATGCCAAATTCCATAGAAAAACACCAATTTTGGCCACAAGCCATCTATGTAAAAAAAAAAACCCACATAGACATAGAAGGAATAATCAAGTACAACAGCCAGGTCAGCTTCATTTTAACTTCCAGAATTAATTAACAATCAAACAAATGTAATTAAACCTCAAGCCCCACATTGGGTGGCAATTAAAAATATGTGGTGGTTTAGCAGTTACCTGNCTACCACCTTTCCCCCCTTCCCCAATCTTATCTCACCATCTGTTAATGTAGCAGATAGGCAAAGGTAGATTGGCCAGTGGGGTCAGCAGTAGAAAAGAAGTTAGTGGAATTATTAAGAATCAGCTACAAAAGACAGGGACAAAGGAGCCATGCAAAAAGCGGCCACAGCCCAGAGAGGCCTGGAGCGGTCTCCCTTATCTATATTTGGGTTACAACTCTTAAAACAATTTTTTTTCTTTCTCAACAAAGCTATGAGTGAAGTGACACCGTGTGTTTTCATCTCTCAGCCTATAGTCTATTTTTCTCACTCAAATCCTCCAATTAGTTCAAACCAGCACATCTCTCCAATTTATTTGAGAGTCTCATTCTGTCAGCTCTTTAAAAACCATGACACCCGTGCAGCAGTACCACCTGTGGGTGAAAGGGCATGCAGGGCTGAAATCTAAAGGAAGCTTGGGACACCAAAACCCTGTTAGATGTTAAACCAAACATCAGCTCCACGCATTAGGGAAAGTTTTTGCAATCTCAAAGTGGTGTTCCTGAGCACTGCTGGCTTCTGATGCTGACCATCAGAGTGCTACCCAACACAGCACACTTCCAGTATGAACCAGAACACAGCCATGAGCTCTGTCCATCCCCAGATCTGACCACAAAGCCTGAATAACCAACCCATAAGCCCGGTATATTTATTACAAACAGCTAGATAGCATCAGATTTGTCTGGCCTTGCTTAAAAAGAAGGTACATGTGCTTCTTTTGAGGTCTTCCAATCACAAAAGTAAAAAACGGAAATACTCAGAATTTTCATTCATTCTATACAAGAGTAACAAGCGCTGCACCAAAAAGTAGGGAAAATGGGTTTTATTCTACTATCTTTTCCAGCAGTGGAAGTTTCCTCTAAAGACTGCAGACAAACTAGGATCAGACTTTCCTTTCTCAGTAGTACCGTAAGAAAAGTCAAAGGCCAAGGAGTACAAACACTTCCAGAATCCAAGCAGTGTACAAAATGGCACTCTAAAACAAAATCGAATCTTTTGCCAGCTGCCAATAGTCTCGTACTGGAAAGGATATCTAAAAGTATCAGTCCATCCCTGCAGATCCGTGTTGGTGAAACTTTACATCGTAACAAGCTCTGATTGGAGTAACACAAGCATGACTCAGATGTTAGATGATATTTAACTACAGAGTCACTAATTAATTTCTGACAATGACCATGCACAACAAAAGATTCACAACCACCTAAAACATGACTGTTAGTGCTTGCAAAACTCTTCTCCTCTAGTACAGAGCTTGCTGGAAGCTTTTTTAATCTAAACTCAGAGAAATGTCACTGAAACACCCCATACCATCATAAATAGACTACATTCAGAGTGATATTTAAGAAAACTAATTTTTTAATTAAGTACTCTGATATAATGCGGCAGGAGGATGTCCTGCTCACTGCAGGGAGGTCGGACTAGATGACTTTTTGAAGTCCCTTCCAACCCAAACCATTCTATGATTCTATTCTACGAAGAGAACCACCCAGAGTGATGGGAAAACACAAAATTCTGCTGCGAGAGTAGAAAACAGTCTCTCATGAATAAGTGAACCTCTTGGAGAACTAAAATTTTACTCCAAGGCAGTGAAACAATTTCTTTCTCAAGCAGAAATATTGAAACTCAACAGAGGAAGAAATAGTTTTATTTTTAAAATCTACAGCATAATCACAGTAGCAGAGCTCAAAGCAGAGAGCAGAACAGGAGTGGGCAGAGGAAGAAGCATCATTTGCTTAGGACTGCTGCCTAAGCATCTAGACCAGCTAGATGTGCTGAAAGAAGCTGACTGCAAAGGTCAGACTGAAAAGTCTCTGCTCCAGATTAGAAGATGTGCCTTCGAGCAAAAGGATGAGAACAATCCTGGGCTCCTTTTGCCTATCAAAATTCAAGGAGCAGCTGGACAATTCTAGTCCTATGATTTAGTTTTAGGAAGTCCTGCCAGGTGATCCTTATGGGTCTCTTCTGACTCGAGGTATTCTATGATCAGAGAACTGGGATAGGGCATAGATAGGGACAATCTTCAGCTGTCTCCTTCAGGAACCACACATTCCTGAGCAATTAGGACATATCAGAGCTTCCCTAGGGCACCTGCAAATGCTGAAGATGCAGCACTGATCCAGAGTGCAGAGGACCAGCAGCCCTGAATACTGAAGAGGAATATTTGAAGTCCAGGCAAATTGCAATCTAAAGAGACCAAAACTGGGAGCCCTCACATACCCAAAGACCTGGTGTGGGCCAAGGAAACCTGTGAGAGAAGGAAGATTGGATGCTACACATAGCAGTGTCATGGGTATTAATCTACTTGGCAGCAAAGAGAAGATTTACATGCACATCACAGCCCATGTTCTCTTCTGTTGCCTGCAGCTGTGCCATCTGCATGGCAGTCTTACAGCATGGATCATGCATTTCCCCACAGTGAGAATTGGAACTGTTACTGGTATTTACCCTTACCTCTCCCAGGCAAAAGCCTGTGCCACAAGAGTGCATTGGGATATTTACCTAGTCACAAAAGTTCTCTGAGCCTTTTCCGCAGAATAAAAGCATTGCCTTCAAATAATCCAAGTGGTAAAAACACACCCCATTAATTGAAGGACTATCCACAGCATTAGCCTTTGGTGATACAAAAACTTTATAGACTTCAACCTTTTAATTACCCTGTAATGTTCAGGACTGTGTAGTGAACAGCAACACCAAATAACTTTGTTAGCTAAAAAATTATTTCGCTGCCTCATAAAGAGCCAAAATTTCATAATTCAAGTTAACTATAGTTGAATCTTCAGACAGTAAGAAAGTCAAAGCAGTCAGCATTTCAAGCCAATATGCAAGAGATTCAAAGAAGTTCAAATATTAGAGCAAACTAGTAATTGTTTTGTGATTTATAAGGCAAAACCAGAGTCTTTGTATGTTGCTATCAGAATTATTCTCAATTATTATGTTACTCCAAAATAATTAAATAGAATTAAACAACTAGGTGGCTTGTGATATGAAAACATTTTTTTCACAACCCACTGAATTTTTGTTCTCAGTAATAAAGCAAATCTGATCAAGAGTTATACTACAGAGCAGTAGCAATGGAAAATAATATTACCACTGGTTTTATGATGATTCATATCCTCTAATTTTCAAATTCCCTTGACAGTGCTGCTGTGCCACAAACAGTACTAATGTCACGCTAGAAGAAAACCACAGATCTTATGTGCCATTTCTGAGAAAGAAGCTGATAAAATTAATAATCTGTTGTTTTCAGGCTCAGCCATTGTCAAAGGTATATCTGCAGGACAGTAACAAAGTCAGAGGTCTTCAATATTTCTCAAAGACCACATAAAGTGCAAAACATATTTGACCAAGAAAATAAAAACAAAATCTAAAATATTCCATACTGACAGTACTTATTTTGTGAATAAATCTTTGCATACTACCTTTCCTGTACAGTCTGAGTCATGAAAAATGTAAGATGTTGAAGCTAGGGTAGAAAGCTAAGATCAGTTCAATTCATTGCAGAGTTCTTTGTTTCAACAGCGAATAAAATCAGTTATAAAGCACTTTCTCTCATAGTTTTCCTTTCTGAAGAAAAATTTACTCATTAACTCCCTCTTAAGCTAGGGAATTGCTCCAAAAGCAGAGCCCAGTACCAGGCTGCCTTGCCACAGCTGCTTACACTGGCAGGATTGGTGCAAAAAAACCTAAGCATTCAGCTTTCCTTCCCCAGTCCTCCTAATGCCTTTGTGATGCCCATTAACACCAGGACGACCTTGTCTCTGAAGACCACAGCTGGTCCACAGATAGTCTATAGAAATAGTACATGCAAAAAAAAGAGTTGGCTATTTATATATTTTGCATATGACTTAATTACACTTTCCCTACAGCACACAACAGCAACATGCTTTATAAAGCACTGACAAATTTTATGGTAATTAGAAAACCCAATTAGCAATTCCCACACCATAAGCAGATTTTGTTCGATTCAGCAACAGTCAAACAGAGATGAATTCAGAAGGAAAAAAAAAAAAGGCTTAAAGTTATTTGAAGTTACAGAGGAAGTTAAGTCTGTAATTTAAAATATAATTTAACATGTTTGAAATCTGTTCTTCTCAACAAGGGCTCTGACTTGGGAACATGCTTCTTGATTCAATTCTCTAGCATTTTTTCTCTCATGGACAGAACTGGCTTATAGTTGCACTGGAAAAATGATTTATCCCCAAAGAACTATTAACATCTAAGAGCAAATGCAACTTTAGCTTAGCAACTAACACACCAAAATAAAACATTTCTGAATAGAAAGACAATCAGCAATTGTACTGGTATAGGCAATAGCCAAACGAGTTACTAGTTACTTCAAAATGTGAAAAAAACCCTGGGTTTCTATTACAAAATACTTCCCTGGGGTTGTTTACACACCTTTCATTCTTAAAGTATCTATACTGCCCAAGGTCATCCTATTCAGCTCCTAGTAAATATACATCACCAGAAGCATAGCTCTGTTATTCTAGAACGATTTAGAAAGGTGCCCAAATACACCGGAATTGAACCACTTCTCTTTGATATGAGAGATGGACTGTGTAAAATGAAAGTAAAGCAAGATTAGCCTCAGATTTGGGAAGAATTCTGTTTTGGGTTTTTTTGCTCACTACTGTCCCTAGTGTAAATCAGTTTGGCTTCTTTTTTTACATAGACTACCCAAAGCTCTTAAGCTAAATACATTCTGTTTTCATAAGAAATTAACAGGAAAGAAGTTAATGTAATTCCATTTCTTCAGCTCCACCTGTGCAGCTGATATGACTCATGATCCTCAAAGCTGTTTCAGCTTTCAGGGCTATTAGTACTTGCCTCTGTGAATTTACTGTGGTATTAGTTATACTGAGACACAGACACATGCTTTACAGCTGTGAGAAAAATGAGCTACTTGACAGTAACTGAGGTAAAACTTTGCTTTGGCATAAATGCTGGAAAACTGCTATTTCCTCAATCTGTCATACTCCCTGAAGAAAGGGTGAAACACTACCAAATTATAATGACTGCTCTTAAAGAGAAATGAGGGAAATTCAGGGAACCATACTTGCAGATCAAGATATGGTAACCTAAAACTTCTCTAGAGTTCTACTGTCAAACCCCCAACCCTTCAAATTAACACAATGAATTACAACTTAGAATGATTGCCACAAACGCTTCCCCAGGATTTTGCACACATCACTTGTTATTGGATTTCATTTTACTTGAGACTGGATTATAACCATTCTCTTTCACTTGGACAATACTGGCAAATTCCTTTTTTTTTTTTTTTTTTTTTTTCCCCCCAACAGTGAGAGTCAGAAATGAAAGCTTGGCTTTTGGCATAATACCTACTTAGAATGTATATTTGCATAATTTATGTCTACATGCTCATTGAAACCACTGGACTGGATGACCTGGAAAGGTCACTTCCAACACAAACCATTCCATGATTTCAAGAAATATTCCCTGCTGCTTACCCTATATCAACATACAGGGCTCAAAAGTGCACACACAAAGGACATGGCAGAACTGAGCTGGTTCTGGAAAGTGGATTACATTAGCTATAATTATTCATGATGATCTATTAAAGAAGATGTGATTGCATCTTCTTAATCTGGATCTATCCAAAATGACTGGTTTTCCTTCCTGTTGACCAGCTTGATTGCTTAAACAAAAAGATTTATTGTTAAAAATATTACTGTAAAAGAAAAAAGAAAAAAAAGCTTTAAAATATTAATGCAATAACAGCAATGCAGAGATCTTCCTTAGTGAGGGGTGTTCAAGGCCAGGTTAGATGAGGCCGTTAGCAGCCAAGTCTAGTTGAGAGGCATTCCTGTCTGTGGTGGGGAATTTCGAGAAGATTATCTCTGTGGCTCCTTCCAGCCTAAGCCTTTCTATGATTCTATGAATTCATGTCTTTAAAACACTTGCACACAAGATGTAAAATGATACAGTGTAGTGGGTTTGCAGTGACCTGCCCCCCCACCTTTTAGAACCCCGGCTAAAACTCAGATAAACACACTGGAAGTTAATAAATGAAGCTTTATATTTACAGCAATGCAAATATACAAGCAAATATTTACAAGATATAACAGATATTTACAGAAATATACAGTAAAAAAGGAATACAGACACCACACCCCTCCTGGAGACCAAAATCCCCAAGAGAGGGAAACCAAACCCCCCTACCACCTTCCCCCTTCCCCCCAGCTTTATCTCACCACTTGATGATGCTGCAGATAAGCTGAAGATCAGGGAGATTAATGATAGGAGGAAAAATTAGTCGTTTTAGTGATTTAAACTCTGAATTAGTTCAAAGGCAGAGAGACAAAGGAAAGAAGCTGCTGAAGCCAGAGCGGACCCAGAGCCGACTGACTGCGCAAGCACACTGGCTTATCTGGATGTTTTGGGAACATTCTCAAAACAATCCTCTTTCTTCTCTCTCAGACAAACTGGGTGAAGTGACATTGGTGTTTAATTTCTCACTCTCAGGCAACAGTCTAATTTCTCACACAAATTCTCCAATTAGCTCAAACCAACACATACAGAAAAGCCAAATGCATTTGCTGATTTATATGCCTTCACCACAGACCTCACTACCAAGATAATATCAACCCCATGTGTTTAATTTCCAATATTACATACACGTGAAAAAAAAAATATCAAAAATTGATTCCAGTATAGCGTAAGATACATTGGTATCTGAAGACTATTGCATAGACACAGATTTCCAAATCCTGGTCAAGTTTTCTAAATTGAAGGTAAAAAAATCATGTTATCATACAGTGTGATCAGAAAAAATAATCTGATCAAAGTACTCTGGAAAGTTTGGTTATACGCTGTGGAGAGCTTTATAGAAGAGTGGTTAAAGGACAGAGGGCATGATTGCATTGAGCTGGTTGAGAAATAGCATGGACACTGTGCAGGGAGGCAGTAACCTTGAAGGAGAAATCAGGCAATAACAGGATGCAGGTGCAAAAACTAACCCGTGTAAAACAGAATCTAACTAGCCACAAGAATGTAAGTTATGCTGTGAGAAGGACAAGGGCAAGAGATAACAAAGAGCCTATGAGGAGCTTCGCTTTGCAATATGTATGAGCTTCATTAACGCGGCTATATAACTGTGAGCTTCTTATCAATAAACTTGAGGCTTGTTGATCATCACCGGATGTGCCTGTCTCCCATCATTTTCCCACAATACGCTTGCCTTTGCTTGTTGATTTTGCCATCTTTGATCTTCACTATAAATTGCCATTTGATTGCATATTTTATGAAAAGTACACTAGGAGAGTGAAGGAGGAAAGTGAAATATCAGCTTTGTGATCCTTTCCTTCAGAACACAACTCTCCATGTCAAATTTTCTTTGTGGAATTGCTAGTTTGTTAATTCCTAGATGGTTTCTGACAAAACTTTCATGATAGGTGGGCCAGTATAGCTCAGTAAATCTAGATGCTTTGCACGTGTTTTTCAGGAAAGGTAAGAGGATTATTTTGGCACTGGGTGATATATAATGGAGCCTTCCATAACAATAACAGTGTTTTTGTGCTTACTACATTCAACAGTATTTAGCATTCATACATTCATATTAGTGACTCTAACCTGGTTACAGTGTGGTGCCATGGAGCATTCTTGCAGCTGAAATTAACCAGCAGTTGGTAAATCTAACTATATTTATCAGTTAGCTTTTACATGAAAAGAAGAAACAAACCCCAAAGCCCAGTAGTTGAATTTGCCAAACTCAATTCTTCACAAAACAAAAATATCCTACAGCATTTCCAGATTCCTATATGCATTAGTAATCTGTCCCCTCGAACCAAATTTAATTAAAAGAGATTAAAATTGCCTGGCTGAGCGTCCTGATAGACATCTATCAAACACATTTCTGTATACCAGATTCCAAAGCTGACAGATTTGTATATGCAATCAAATTTAGCCTCTGTGAAACAAAATAGCAAGTCAGTTAATAGGTGTCTTGTAGTATTTTACTAATTTATTTCAGAAGGCCATTACACTAACGCAGCTGACTGAAAAACAGTTACTGTTACACAAAACTAAAGTAAAAGATTTCTAATCTAAAGTGTGAGTCATCCTCACTTTTCCATGGTAAAAGGAATACAGTGAAAGTTGAATTACCAGGACAAGTTTTAGTTCCAGAATATAAGAGTGCAGAGTAACTGAAAAAGGGAAGCATCATCCAGTCTCATCTGAGACTGCTTATATTAGAGAAGAGATAGCCACGAATTTTGGAAAGCTAAAGTAGATTTACTCTCCCTTCCCAGTCATGCGCTCTTCACAATGCTTTGCTTTACTGATGTATTTACTGAGAAACTTTGCCACACTTAATTGTGCTTAGACTTAACAAAGAGGTTATTTAATGGCAACCAAATACCTGCTGATCTTCTCTAGACCTTCCCTGTGAAAGAATGAATACCAATGAACATGAAGTTCTTCAAGAAATGTGCATCTTGTTATCCCAAGGGAACATGAATTCAATTTTCATTTTCTGCAGAAATTTCAGTTAGCAAGACAAAACCATGGGAAATGGATTCACAAAAAGAAATACTTAAGGATGAGATTATTATATTGTCTTTTAATACAAAATGTATGGCACAAACTCAAGACTTACCTAATGAATTTGAACTTAAATCCTTGAAAATAATCCCTTAATTAATTAGGGCTGAACCTTAGCATTTCCAGTCTACTGTGTAAGATAGGAAAGACTTAAATGCAGTGTGATGAGAAAAACACAGTTGTCAGCTGTTCCATTATGATCAAAAATGTAGGAAAAACATCCAGAATTCCTACTATCTTCTGAACTAGGTAGCGTATCTCAGATCCAGAAATGATTTAGGAGTAAACATAAGTCCTCCCACAGACCTAAATAATCAGTATGATATAGAAGATGCCCTTCACAGAGTAGATGATTATTGCGACAGAGCTTGTAATTTCTGTGGTGATAAAGACTCGACACTGGAGATACTATCTGCTGGCAAACAGAGATACTATCTTTTGAAATCATCTCCCTTGTCTTTTGTCTCTCAAATGATGTATTATACTTTCTTATTGCGCTACCAGTATTTCATTTTCTTTTGGGAAATGTCAGCTTGTCTCTGCTTCAACAGCTTTGTCTAAAACCTTGAATTATCTTTCCTAGTTCTCTCAGAATGCTATTTCCTAACTAATGTGGTTTATTAATCTGCTGCGTTTCTGGCAAAGCAAGCAGAATATTAAGTGGGATACTACATCAGTGTCTGGCGTTACAAAGTATCTGGGAAATATTTGAAATTTCTCAGAACTATAGCATCTTTTCCTCAGCTTTTTCACTGCAGAAAACAATTAACTTGGTCTCCATTGTGGTTTTTAAGTGGAATCTCAGAACAAAACTCTCAAAATCTAAAAGACTGGCAAATATACAATGAATGTTCAGTGTCTATTAGCTTAGTCCATGTATTTCTACCCAAAAATGGAAATATGGGTAGGAACATATTATTGTGTTTTACATGCTTGTTGGTAAAAATTTCCCTTTTTTTTTTTTTTTTTTTTTTTGGCTAAGCTAAGGTCCTGTAGTCAGACTAGCCAAATGCTCAAGAAATGATGCAAGGCAAATCTAGCTTTGAAGCATAACACTGTACTGTTTGCTGATATAAATGCAAGTCTCATCAAAACCTAATCTTTCTCACTGAAACACAGGGAAAGTTTTGAGCTTTGTTTAGACATCAGGTTTTCTCTCTCCAGAAAACTGAGCCATCTGCATAAAACACGTGCATTGCACATCCCAAGCCTCTCCAAAAAGAAGCTTTCAAGATACTGACTTCAATCTCAGTCCCTCCTCTTCCCAGGAGTAAGCACAGGCAGCTATTGATATATTTATTCTGATTGTGCATCATCCTACTGCAGTTAACACTTTTTTGGAGGTCAGATGGTAACACTGGCCTGCAAGGTCTCCATTTACCTGTCTACAACTGATGTATATCAGCATTAAGATACTGAGTATGTTTACTTTTTAAGGGTATTTCTCCAATAAACCAACTGTCACTACATTATGGTAGTATATTTAAGATTAGTAGTGAGAGATATCAAAAGTTTCCATGAAGCAGTTAGGTGACAGCAGCTTTCATCCTACCTTGGTAACATGTGTCTATCTATTCATCTTCTGTGTTGTCTTCCTCTGTTGAGGAAAGAAACAAAATGTACAATGCTGGATTTCAATCCAAGACCAGCTTGGTATTTTCAGGAGGATAAATACTTCTTGCTCATTTAAACATTTGTCATTTTCTTCTCATAGTCAAAATTACAGTCTATCATTTTCTAACAGCCTAAGCAAGGGAGCAGGAAATTCTAACACAATTCTAGTAGAAGCAGATGAAAAAGAACTATCACCTTTAAAATATTAAAATGTTATTTTTAATGACTACTAAATTAGGGGCATTTTTCTATATTTGATAAAACAGTAACTCAATAGGAACACAAATAAAGGAAAAGTGTACTTAAAATGCAGCCAGACTGTAGAATATGCCAGTACCCAGGACTCCTTTCAAAAGAACTTAGCTTTTGTTTTCCATTTACTATTATACAATGGTAATGAATTCAAACTAGCAGGGGAACCTCAGCTTGGATTCAAAAAACACTTGCCCAAGGCCACATTTTGTGTAGCCTGAGTATAGTCATCTCTACTGCCTGAGAAAACCTCATCTCTGCAGCTTTTCACACTGATGTCATGTGGTCCATAGATTATATGCCTTTCTGCTCAGGTAACCTGCAATTTTGCACAATCAATGAGCTATGATAACCCTGTAAATGGTAAATTTTGTGGTCAACTGAAGATACAAATTTTTTTTAATGGAATCATGAAATGGTTTGTGTTGGAAAGGACCTCCAAAGCTCATCTAGTTCAACCTCCCTCCAGTGAGCAGGGACATCTTTATCAGGTTGCTCATGAGAGGCATCTATAAGAAACACCAAAGTAGGCAAACAGAAAATATTTTGAAAGCATCACCACAAATCTGTTGGAGCTTTTGCCATTTAAGACTGAACTCACTTTCAGCTTTGAAAGAACCCAGTGGTACTATTTTAATTTCTTTTAAGAGATAATAGAATTTTGAATAAGATCTTGTGCTACCTGGACTCTTGACAGTGGTGTAACTGGAAACTGGTAAAAATGTTCTGGTTCTGCTACTCTTTTCACTTTTTATTCTTTTATCCACTGTGATCTTTCCTGTTCCAATGCTATATCCAAATATAGAAAATGAGGACCTTTTTTTTTTTTTTTTTTAATAGTATAGACAGAAAAGTATTATCATAATAACATCGCTCTGTCCTGGTAGGGCATAAATCCTGACAGACTGGTTTAAACCCCTGCTCTCCTCCCGTTGCAGGTCCAAGAGCTGATGGATTGAGCAAAACAATGAAGGGGTTGGCCCCAACAAAGCCACGAGGGCTAGGTATTTAGCACCACCAAGTCAGGTGTCTTGTGCTGCCCCATGTGGTGGACACATGGGCACTGAACTACAGAACTTTGAATTCATTGCCCAAAACAATGGATGCTAGTGCCTATAGGCCAGTTTCACTTTCAAAATAGTGTATTTAATGGGGGTGATTTAGAAACCGTTTCTCCTTTTCCTGCAACTCTTCACGGGGACCAGAGGTCTATTCACAGCTCTATTAATGGCAGCCACATGTTGCAGTGTGTTGTGCGCTTGCACCAGCAGCCTAGCAGTGAGGCAGCTCTTTCCTCCTTTTCTACTGGGAATACTTTGTATCTTTGCACTAGCACATCCTGAGTAAGACTCTGTAGGTGTAGTTAGAGTTTTCCCTGTTACCGGGTTCCTATTTTCCATGTTCTGACTGTTTAAACTGTTTAAGCTGTTTAATTATGTGTTTATAAATACCCTTTGTGTAATTTCTTCCTGTTGACCGAACATCCAAAGAATCTCAGGGAATTTCCCCAAATTAGTAATAAAAAAAATAATATTCATAATTAAATTAATATTAATAATTCACAACAGACTATTAAGAATCCTATCACTCTCATCTAATTATGTAGTAACAAAACAGTTACTACACACTTAATTAGAGCTACCTCAGAAGAAACTTGTCATACACAAGTAGTGAAGAAGTAACTTTCTATTATCTCAAGCCACCTTACAATAATTAACATAAAAATGTAAAACTTCAGATTTAGGCCCCAAGTCAGGCAAACTTTTATGCATGTACTTAAGAATTTTATTATGCTAAGCACATGCTAAGTAGGTTGGCAAACACTGAACTGACTTGTTAAATAAAGCAAGACCTGAATCACATGCACCAAGTTAGTGCTGCCAAGAGGAATTGCACACATAGCACTCAATTAGACAATTCTGTTCATTTACATTACTAACATTAATAATCCTCAGATGAAAATGAAGACGAAGAGCTGAACAGCTCTTAGATAAAAGGTCTAACATGTCAGAATGCCCACCTGGAACCCCAAGCCTTCTTTACTTTCTTTCTTTACTTTCCTCCCCACATACCTGCATATAGATTCACTATAAATTTCCCTGACTGTAAATAAGGAACTGCAGAGTTTTAATCTTGAACTCCAGATGTACTGGTTATTGTTTTTCAATGCCCCAGCCTGCTGGATTTAGCAATCAATAAATCTGATTGAACATCACACACTCTAGGGCAAGGGACTACTGCTGGGCTGATGGTTAAGGACTTCTTCAGGTCTCTTCTATCCTAAGCTGTGCTACAATTGTAAACCAGACAGTTCCCATAGGTCTGTGGCTGCAGCACTCAGGATGGGAAAGTTAAGCTCAGTTCTAACATCTGCCCAGGAGTGTACCATAACCATTGTAAAGAAAATAGATTTTCTTTAGAAGTGGCACAGCTACCAGCAATATGTAGTACACACAGATTCACTGGTTACTTCAATATACCTAACATGTAACTGCTTTTAAATTGTACATGGATTTCTGCATAAGAACCAGGATTTATCCAGGGATCTTTGCAGTTAGTGTAAGAAATTGCTCTAATTAACAACTCTTTAGACAATTAAAAAATGCTTCCCTTGCAGACAAGAGTCTGGAGATACAGAAAAATAGAGCAGGTCTGCAAAACAAATAATGTTGTGTTTCTGACAGACACTGAATTTTCTTTTTTTATTTTCCATCTTAAAGTTTGGCTTTGGGTGTAGATCTTTGGATGTCTTCCACTAATAGTTAAACCATTGTGGGATGGCTTACAAAGCACTTGCATATTGCATTTGACTAAGTTGGTAGTGAAATGTATGGTAAAATACACTAAAGAGAAGTCATTTGAGTGGCATTACCTTTGGCTATTTTAAATAACAAGCTGCAACACAAAAGTTTGATTTCTGTCAGTACACCAAGGCAGTAAATAATAAAACTTTCACACTCTCTATAACAAGATGTTTTTGAACACAAGTGAAATTTCAAGGATCATTTGAAAATTAATAAGCAGTAGGGAGTAATATTTTATCTGAGGGTTGCATACTAATAACTTTATCCACCTCTGTCCAATCACAAAGAAATATCAAAAGACATCAGGAAGGTCAATTTCTGAGAAGTAATGGGGAGACTACTGTAAAATAAAGGGTCTCTTTTTGGCAGTTCTGCACATTTCCCATCACTGGCCCTATGCAAGAGAGTTCTTTTTTCCCATGCCCCTTACCCCAGGGAGAATGGTGATTCAGCAGAAGGCCAACAAAGAACATGCTACTCCTTTGAATATTGACAAAGAGGACACGTTTCTCCAGAGTTTGTTAATATAAAAACCCCAAAAGGTAGCTCCAAAATCATCCTGTCCAGTGGCAGAAATATTTAGAGATAAAGCAACACTTTTTAAAATGCACACTCTTATAATCCACCATCTTCTTTACAGTGTTTTGGGCACAATGTCTTGAATTTGCTAAACATTGCCATAACTAACTTTCTGACTCCCCATTCAAAGAAAGTAAGCATAAGAGCACCACTGAGAGAGAAAATACAACATAAAGTCTCAAAGAAAGGTTACACACACCACTGAGTACAGCATCTCAAAATTCACAGCAGAATGAACTGCTCTTAGCAAACCTATGTGATACTTCATTAAAGCATAACTTTTGATAGATTGCTTGCTGCAGGGAGAAAACTTCTTATAGATGCAGTAAACCTGAGTCCATATCTGGCATTTCTTGGTTCAGCTACTCTCTAGCTATCTTAAGATGACCAAGAACAAGGAGCTAGACTTTCCATTCAAAATATTTTTTTTAATATAGATATTGTCTCCAAGTATGTAATATAGAAGAATCATGTTTCTTTCTATTTAAATTATCCTGTAATGTCCAATAATACTGTTACAAGTGTTTAGTTTTACTAGTCTAAAAGCTATTTCATTATATTTAATAGTCATTTAATAATCTGAGGTCATATAACCTCAAGGTTGCCATGGTAATAATACCTGCTTCATCGGCATGTTTTGAATTTAATTTATGTCTTTGAACACATATCTTACAATTGTAACCTGTGTGCTTTACTACTCAATTGTAATACCCTATCTGCATATTGATCAGGATGCAATATTAAGTGTGTTATTTATTATTGAGAATTCACTTTTTAAATAGAGCCTAAGAGATTCTGAGCAGTTATACATTAATTCAACCCTACTGAATGTAAATAAATTAGAAAATCAGAATTGTATGAAAATAAAATTATGAAAGAAAACATTAGGAGAAAGATACCTTGAAATTGAAGGTAATTAAGAATTCAGTATCACAATCATATTAAGTTTTCAACTCTAGTCTCAAAATTCATTCATGGGTCTTCTATACAAAATACTAGAAATTAGTAGGAGCAGCACTTTAGGTTTTGATGGTATTCTCCCTCATTCTAAGGCTAGAATAGTTTATCTCAGATCATAAACATGTTACAGCATATTGTAACAACATAATTAGGTGGACAGGTTGTGAAAATACACACCTATCAGAATGTTTTTAATTTAACAGAAGCAGTCATTTCTGACTTTAGCAACCTCACTCAGAGAGTTGGTAAAAAAACAGGCATCATCCACCACATTAACAAGTAACTGTTAAAACTGGTCAGATAAATACAGCATTTCTCTACATTGCTACATGCAAACAGGATGTCACACATGCTCAGCTCCTAAAAACGCTTTATAATTACCCCAAGTAAATGTAAATAATTTCTCCATGTTCTTCATGTTCTGTTTCACATCTATTATAACTTCACTTTTCTGGCATGTCCAAATTCAGACCTGCCATATGAAACACTGCAATGCTGCTTCTTAGAAGTGCTCAGAAAGCAGCTTTGGAGGGTTTACTTTCAGTGTTTGTATCATCCTAGTACCTCTAGTTCCTCATACACTTGCAATGGGAAGCTTTCAAATGCTTACTGCACAATAGCTTTGTACTAAAACCTGTAAAGGGAAGAAGTGTTTGTCCTGTTCAGTTAATGTTCAAGCTGGCCTGATGGTCAACTTACTACCTATCCTCAAATTTCAACTGACACATTGCCTCACAGGGCATAACTGTTTTGGCACACTGCATGCAAGATAGACAAATATTTTGAAGACACAGGAGTTCTAACACTTCCTTTTTAGTCTTTGCAAAAGTTCTTGTTAATATCTCACCCATAAGCTTCCAAACTGGTTTGTCTTTTCATGCTCATTAGCACAATGTAACTGACTTATTGAGGGCAAAGAGCTGAAAGAGGATGCATTTCATTATTAGTCTGGGGTTTTTGGTGAACAAGAAGCATGGCAAGTGCAATATTGTTTTGGCTGATTTGTTGCTTAACACAATAAACCAAACTCTAATTTGGGAAACCTCTAACTTGAGTGAAAAGTTAAATCTATTAGCAACAATGTAGGGCAATCTAGTATGGGAAAGAGACACAAAATTGTTTTTGAAACAAATTTCATTGCTTAAAAGAAAACTAAACAGTAACAAACAAACAAAAAAACCCCACAGTATCTGGGAGCAGACATTACACATAGAAAAAGAGTCTGGGAGACTGGAGATTTTGCAAGACATTACAGTGTCTGTCAACCCTTCTACCTTTGAGAAATTTTTTAACTACTTGGGGAGAAAAACTCCAAGCCCTCTCTGCTCTCTTTCATATGCCACAACTAGGGGTCCTACCAGTGCTCTCCATGCAGGTAGACAGTGCACCTTACTACGAAGAGAAGCAATTTTAATCTGATGGGCATGTTTAACACCACCTTCATTACTTCCAACTTTACGGCTGCATTTACACCTCCCTCTCCACCTCCTTTATTTCCACAATCAAACATGACATTGACAGAGCTCAGGTGATGTGCAGTAACAGACCAACAACTTACAGAGCAAGTTGTCTTCACTGGGAGATGGACAATCAGCAGGGATATTGATAGTTTCCAGAACAGTTGGCCTGCTTGCTGGTAGAAAACATGAGCAATAATGGAGCACAATTAAAGTCAGCTCCCCGAAAGCACATGCATTCAAATTTTGCAGTTACTCTTGTAATTTATTTAAACATCAATAAAGAGTGAGAGAGACTATTTTCCTGAAAAAATCGAAGAGTACACCCTTCTGCACAATGCCCTTTTGGAACACTTACGGATCACCAGACAAGAGAAAATGAGAACTACATTCACAGCTGTTTGTTACTATTTAAGTTAAATGACAGAGAGGGCAGAAGAGAGCCAGTCCCAGCTGGTGGCATGTAAAGAAGAAACATACCGCTGCATTAAAGATGTTAATTTAATTAACTTCTATCTGAATTACTATGAAGGTTTTACTACAGGTGTTCTTAGAATAATTGCCTTCTATTTCCTTGTGCAGTGCACAAGGAAATAGGAATCAAGACTATTTATTTAAATACTTTCTCAATTATCTTAAAATTTATTGCTTCTTAGTTGGCTTGTTATCAAGATTTTCTTTGTGCTTCTTTATCCCCTTTTAGATTCCTATAGACTCTTCCAAAACCTCTGAAATGTCTTTTAGGTGGCCAAGTGCCATTCTGAAAAATTAACACAATATGGGTGGCATTTTATTATGTTTGAGTCCAGAAAAACAAGTTCATATAGAAGAAGGTTTTTTTTTTTTTTTGTTTGGTGTTTGTTTGGTTTGTTTTTTTTTTTTTACTTGGGAATAAATTACTCATTTTGGTCACTGGTGCTGCATATATGGCAATAGTTTCCTTCAGTTTTATTCTGCAGATTGAGATAGACCCCCTTTACTGTTGCATTCGTATGTAGGTCTTAGCAAATGACCTTGTTACACATCAACTATTGCAATGTATGCTGAATACAAAAGAATGAGTAGTTATCCTGAGTTATTTGGAGGCTAATTGTGCAGGTCAATGCATTCAGCAGTGATTCCTTGCTTTATTATGAATATTGTCACTAATAATATAAAAACATCTCATGAACTGCCAATTAGAAAATATAGTCCAAAAGAAACAGGCATCATGCTGCTTCATCTGTGTAGCAAAGATACATGGGGTCACATTTTTCCAGTGAGTTTGAAATGCGTATTTCCTCATTTTGTTAAAACAGAGAGGTCTGAAGACAGGGTTCCATAAGGGAAGAAGAAGAATAATGCACAAAAGAGAATGATGTAAGGCAGACTCCTGCCCTCTCTTGCATTAATTCCTGCCAGATTTGCAATAGGTTTTAGCATGTAAGATTACATTCTGAAATTCTTAACTGTATCTTCCAGTCTAGGAAAAACAAACAACAATAACACAAGAACAAACAGGATCATTTATCATTTTCCTTATGTTTAATTCTGAAGATGTTATCTTTATACTTAAATAAAATTCAGCTGTGGGCAGCCTTAAGAAACTGAAGAGACCTTTGAAGTAGACTCTCCTGAGACAAAGCAAGAGCATCAAATGGCATATCTGCTCACTTTAGTTTAGCAGAAGCTAAGCTACTAATATAAAATCCATAGAGCTATCAGTGTTCAGTCCAAACAAGAGGCTGTTGGAGAAAAGAGTTTCCCACTTGTAGTATTTTGGGGGGGCATGCATGGACTCCACATGGCTTGCCCAGTGAAGATGTTTATTTGCAAAACTTGTACAATTTATATACACTTTCAGTTCTATTCACATGGCAGCCTTCAGATAGTCTTCAGATCACACCCTACATTCCCTATGCATACTAATTACATTGATTAATTAAATCAGACTTACACCTCCATTCCTTCTGCTCACACTTCCATTTATCTTATCTACCATCTACACCTAGAAGTACCCATTGTCTCATCAATACTAAACTGAAATATGTCACTCCCATATCCACTCTCCTCCATCAATGCACATGAGAAGATCACTGGATAGATGGGTGCAGCTGCACAGTACACACCATTGGAGATACTGACCTTGCAGCTACAAGTTTATTCAATGTAATTGTGCAAAACAAAAGTTTAAAGGGCATTATAATAGTTAATGTCACTGAAAATCTAATGCTGTCTAATGCCTCAATTTCAGCTTTCTCCAACAACCCCCCAAAGAAGGCAGTCTGTATGTGACAATTCAGCTGCTCTAATGGCTATATTATCAAAAATTTTATGCAAGTCAATGCTAGAAACCCAGTTATTGATGAGTAAATCACCTCAGTCATCTTACACTGTTTGGGCTTGTCTGGTAATGAAATTGATAGACAAAGAAGTGAGGAAAAAATATTTCCATTATGTCAGTGTTTGGAAGTAAATAAGGAAAAGAGAATTTTCCATAAGTCCTCAGTTGGGACCACAATTCCTCTTTTCTTTCATTAACCCCCCTCCCTCTCTGGCTGTAGCTAGATTAAAATTAAGCCTTTTTTTTAAAATGAAGTTTGCAATTTCTGTGTGTCAGTTTTCAAAGAGAGGCATAAACATTCTGTGACTATTTATTTAAACTTCTGTCCAGAGTAAGACCTTGTTACTGTTGGCTCTTACCAAGCAAGCCTAGAGCATAAAGCAGCTTTTGCCAAGAATCACTGAGATTATTCCTTGTAGAGTAATTCCCAAGCTTCTGACTGTCTTGTTCCCACACTGCTTCATTAGCTGAAGAACTAAATAAAATCGGTTCTGTTTACATAAGAACAGATATTAATAGAATCCACTGCATGCCATGCAAGGACATACAAAATTACAATTTACTTGACACATCTTCTGCTAAGTGTATACTGAGGTGAGTAGGGTTAAGATAGAAAACAGAAATTTCACTGGGGATGGATTCTAGGAGGTACAAGTTTGGATTATAGAGATGAAAATCACATTGGAAGTAATTACTAGGTCTACATTTCAAGAATTTGAAGTTTTAGCCCTAAAGAGCCTACATTCCACCTATATTTTATCAGTGTTATCTTCCATCTTTCTCAGTGTGTGCTAGAGGAAAGCAGGTTTTAGTGCACTGAACAAAAACAAAAAGTGATCCAGAAATCGGAGCAGATCTGCTGAACAGTCTATCCCTATCTCTGCACCCCACGTTCCATGCTTCTCCTAATTTCAATAGCAATATCTGTTGAGATATGTATGACCTGTTTCAGTCGTACACCTGCTTTATGGTCAGGTTTCATTCCATTTATCTTCCCTGCTCCCAGAAACAGCAAGGCTTTCAACACAATCATGCCTGAGTAACCTTACATCTGCTCAAACAAATAAGACAGAGAATATAAAGATGGTAAAGGAGAAAATTCTAGTTTTGGCAGCGTACAAGAGCTCAGTTTTCTCCCACAGGATGGGAAAAGGAAAGAAAGATGAACAATCGGTACCTGAAGACAGGTTTCAAAAAGTCATGAGAAGCAAAGGATGGAAAGTACAACAGTAAGCGCCAGTCTGTAATGAAGTGCTGCATTCCCTAACCAGAACTGCATAACCATGGCTCCAAAGATATCTTAAGCATGCAGCCACCTAACACTCTAGAGATGCCACGTGCCAGTAGAACAGCCTTCCATCAACATACAGTCAACACCAGGAACAGCCTATAAAAATACTGTAAAGTACAGAAATCATAAGAAATTATGGCTTGTGAAAAAAAAAAAGATGTTGCAATACATTCTGCAGTGGAGTAAACGAACCTGCTGTTGGCACAGCTCAGACTTTCAATGAGTCTTAGTACTAAGATTGCTAGCAACTGTAGGCAACCGGTGCCAACCTTTCCACATGTTCTCACATTGGGCTGTGCAGTTGACAGGCAAGATCTTTGTTCTGAATGCCTATGTAGACATTGTAAGCAGTGATCTCTGTAACTGAAGTGCTGTCACTGCTCGGAAAAGAGCTCATGAAAGCAGACAACTTGGAGACACAGCAACTATTTGGCTTCCAAAAAATTACCATGAGCCAAGAAACAATACTTATTTTATATGTAAATCCAAATGAATCCCATCCCAAAGTAAGTGCTTTTATAATGTTTGAGGAAGGTCTCCAGCACTCACAAAATTTTAAAATATATGTTGACATTCTGCAGGGCAGGCCAGGAAACATAACTTGAGTGAGAGCTGGCAGGGAAATGCAGCTCTCTTTAACATACAAGCTTACAAAGCAGCTAAAAATGAAAGCTGAGATGTTGTGGAAAAGATTTAAGTTCCAAGACAGAGAGTGTACTGCATTGTGGCAAGAAGTGTAAAATAGGTAGCTAGTGAAAAAGAATCTGAGGAAAAAAAAATAAATAGAATTATGGGGGGCAGGGGGAGGAACAACTGCTGTAGAGTCTGACAAGATTCAGATTAATCCTGACAATATTGTCATAATTTCTTCCTTAGTTTTTTATTGTTGTTGTTATTGTCATTGAAAGTGGAAGAAAGAGAACAAAAATATCCATGCAAATTCACAGAGAGATACTAGCGGTAACACCGAGGCTAATAAGGCTACTTTCACTCACCGAGTTACAAAGATTTTTATAAAGGACCATCAAAACATAATTCAAGCACTGTAGCACATATAAGAGGGGAGAAATAGTGAATCACATGAAAAACATTATCACAGAGGATCAGATTTAAAAGTATATTTGAAAAGATTACAAGCTGTAATAGGTGTATTTAGTCTGTCTTCAGCATCTATAAGCGTGACTTAACATACATGAATGTAAGTTACACATTGGTGACCTTCTCACCTTGCCCTGTTTGTCAGCATCAGTCTGACTTTATCCATTCACCATTTGTTAGGTGTCTCTAATGCTTCTAACGAGGAGAAATACATTCTTGGAACAGCATTAACACGAGTACAAAAAAAAATCCCAAGTCCAAGAACAACAATGCATGGAGGGTATCTGCTTTGATGAATTGATACTTCCCACCTAAAACCAGATAGGAATGAAGAACTGCCTATCTTTGACACCCACCGATCAAGCAAACCTTGTGTGGCAAAGAGCATTGAGTCAGTACAAGCTTTCCATAGCTATTGATAAGTACTTTCATGTCTGTCTCCACAGAGGTGAAGAAGTCTCAGAAAAACTTAATCAGAGCTAAGCTAGTTCATAAATAATTTGAATTCTCTAAGGGAAAGATAGAATACTGACTCTTACAGCTACTCTGATGGCATCAAAGACTGGAAAACATCAAATATTGTGACAGTAAATAGAGATAATCCACCCCTGGGTTACCAATACATGTTACAGAAGAGTTTAACTAGCTGGTAGAGGAAAATATGAAAAGAGATATGGAAACATAATGTTTAAAAATGCATACATCATATTGAACCGTTAATTCAACTCACTCTGCAACGTGCGTGTGTCTGCCAGTGCTGTGGTTAATAGGGAGCACATGAAACTCAGAATGCAATTAAGTTGGAGGAAGCACAGTTGGAGGTTGTGGCAGTTTCTATAGCAACCTGAAAGGCTCAAGACTAGTAACAGGAGATTAACTTAAAGGCAAGATAAGTACATAAATACAGCTTTCATTTGCCATTTTATCTGCCTCCAAATGGGCAAGGTATTTTCAATTCAAACAACACAGAAATGCAGTCAGATGTTCTACTTGCCATTAACTAGGTCAAAAAACAACCTTTAAAAACAACCCATTACAAAACTCCGTCATTTCCAAATAGCGGAACCATCCAAACTTCACTAATTAATTCAATCAAAATGGAAAGCACTAAAGTTGAATGCTTCCAGAAGATTACAATGAGGCTTCAAGATAAGGGACATGACAGTCATAATAAGAGTTTGCTGATGTCAACGGTCTGTATGCTTATGAACAAATCCTCTTGACGTATTTTTCTGGATTATGGTTCAGATCAGGTTTTGTGTCTTCAAAACAGTGAGGGCACTGTTAAAGCACTACAGACCTTTTTTCTTTCCAATAGTCTCTTCAGTAAGAAACACAATATGGAAGAAATCTCATCCAATATTTTTCCTGGCACTTAAAAGCCTTTATTCAAAGGTCCATCCGAGGCGTCAGTCACCTTTTTGAAACTTCTGTTCACCTTACATTAAAAAAGAAAAAAAGAAAAAAAGATCATAGAATGTCAGGGGCTTGAAGGGACCTTGAAAGATCATCTGGTCCAGCCTCCCTGCCAGAGCAGGATCACCTAGAGCAGATCACAGTGGAACACATCCATATTCTTGAATATGGATGTGATATTCTTGAATATCTCCAGAGAGGGAGACTCAGCAACCTCCCTGGGCAGCTGATTTCAGTGCTCTGTCATCATCAGAGGGAAAATAATCCTCCTCAGGTTCACATGAAACCTCCTGTGCCTCCACTTTCACCCATTGCCCCTTGTCCTGTCACTGGGCATCAGCAAGAAGAGGCTGGCTCCATCCTCGTAGCACTCACCCCTTACATATTTATAGAGATGAATGAGGTCACCCCTTAGTCTCCTCCTCTCCAAGCTGAAAAGCCCCAGCTTCCTCAGTCTCTCCTCATAAGGAAGATGTTCAATTTCCTTAATCATTTTTTTGTCTCTGTGCTGGACTCTCTCTCAAGCAGCTCCCTGTCCTTCTTGAGCTGGGGGACCCAGAACTGGACACAATACTCCAGATGAGGCCTCACCATGCCAGAACAGAGGGAAAGGAGAACCTCCCTTGACCTGATAACCACACCCCTTCTAATACACCTCAGAATGGCATTGACCTACCTTCCTTGCCACAAGAACACACTGCTGGCTCATGACCATCCTTCCATCCACCAGGACTCCCAAGTCCTTCTCCCCTTCACTGCTCTCCAGCAGGTCAGTCCCCAACCTCTACTGATACATGGGATTGTTCTTTCCCAGGTGCACAACTCTACACTTGCCTCTCTTGAGCTTCATTAAATTTCTCCCTGCCCAACTCTACAGCCTCTCTAAGTCTCTCTGAACAGCAGCACAACTCTCCAGTGTGGCAGCCACTCTACCCAGCCTGATGTCATCAGCAAACTTGCTGATGGTGCTTTCCATGCCTTCATCCAGGTCATTGATGAATACATTGAATAATACTGGTCCCAGTACTGACCCCTGAGGGACTCCACTAGTTATAGGCCTCCAGCTAAACTGTCCCATTGACCACAACCATCTGACTTCTTTCCTTTAACCAGTTCCCAATCCACCTCACGGATCAATCGCCCAGACCCACAGACCATTTTAAAGTGCTTGGAAGAAATTTCCTGGGCACTTTTCTGGTGTAGCCATTTGCTCTGAACTGGTTTTATTTTATCATTTATAAACAATTGATACATAAGATGTTCAGAAGCCTGTACATACCCAGGAAACATTTACTGACAACAGAGAATGCTTCAGTATCACAGAATGTGATCTAGTCCAAACCCCCTGCCACAGCAGGATCACCTAGAGTAGGTCACACAGGAACACATCCAGGTGGGTTTTGAATGTCTCCAGAGAAGGAGACTCCACAACCTCTCTGGACAGCCTGCTCCAGGGCTCTGGCACTGTGAAAAAGTTTTTCCTTATGTTCACATTGAAACCCCTATGTTCCAGCTTGCACCCATTGCCCCTTCTCCTATCATTGGACATCACTGAGAAGAGCCTGGGTCCATCCTCCTAACACTCTCCCTTCACATCTTTATAAAGCTTCTCTCAGCTAAAGAGACCTAGATCCCTCAGCCCAGCTTCATAAGGGATATGTTCCACTCTTGTACATTATCACAGGAATAGAATGAAGTTACATTAGCTAAATAGCTAGTCCAAATTAATTTACCCTATCCAGCCTGCCTAGCAATGTATAGCTAACACCAGCACCTCTGCACAGCACGGGATTGTCCTGCACAGTATCTGTTAGTGTCAGACTAATGAAAGAAAAATAGCACTTCCTCTTCTTCAACGATTTTGTGAGGGTCATAAAACACTGGAATGGGCAGCCCAGTGAGGTGGTGGAATCTCCTTCACTGGAAATATTCAAAACCTGCCTGGACGCTTTCTTCTGTGACCTACTCTAGGTCATCCTCCTCTGGCAGGGGGGTTGGATTCAATGATCTATTGAAGTTCCTTCCAATCCCTAAGGTTCTGTGATTTCATGACCCTGAGATTCTGTGAGATTCTCCTTACTAATTGGTGAATTAACCAAGGGCATAGTTAATTGACAACAAGTTCCAAAGACCATCATGGAACACCTGTCTGAGACAACACAAGCCCCTTGAGCTGACCCAACCGTGCCTTCAAACTCTCATGGTTTCACTTACATGGTGAGCTTTTCTGGTCGCAATTTGTTGCTTTGTTTTCTATTTGAGGGGGAGAAATGCAGATACTCCACGAAAATTTCAGTAAGTCATTGTTATGTAAAACTAAAAGTACTTGTTCCATTCCACTGAAGATATTCCAACCTACCCATGATAATGTCTAAGTACTAAGTAGAGTAAGAAGACTGGTATACCATTATTCACTACAGAACATGTCCTCTGCTTCTGCTGTAGTGAAGGTTGGCTGTTGTGTGTGCAGAGCAGAAGAAAACTACAAGCTGATAATCTCTATCAACAGCTGTCCTGGCAGGGCATAAATCCCGCCAGATTAGTTTGGCCACTGCACTTCCCCTTCCAGTTGTAGGGTTCAGGAGTTGAGTTGAGGAGCAGACAAAACAATGGAGGGTTTGGTTCCAGCAAATTTGCCCTGAGGGGCAAGAGCTTAGCACCACCCTGTCAGGTGTCTTGTGCAGCCCCACACATATGTCTTGATTTCGTGTTGGGAGGGTATGTGTAGCCCCATGAGGCATGATACTTTGAAATCATTCGCCAAAACTTCTGATGCTTGTGCCTATTTGCCAATTTGATTTTCCAAAAATCTGCTTAATGGAGGAATTATTTGAAAAGCCTGCCTTTCTACAGCCTTTCTGCCTTTCTACAGCTTTTCTCAAGCCTTTTTTTATTCTGGAATGTTGGGTTGATTACTTCTGTGATTCCCTGGGCTGGTGGATTCCTCTATTAGCTGGCTTCCTGCCTGCAGAAAAAGCTATTCACAGTGGCCAGGTGTTTGCAGCTAGCAGTTTACAGCGATTAAGTTTTCCTCTCCTTCGCTGTGCCTTGGAATATTTTGTATTTGCCCTTGGGATCATGATCATGGTTTTTGGAGGTATCTTTATACAGGAAATATACCTGGGGAATCAGCACGTTGTATTTGGCCAAGTGTGTTTGATCCACCTCTTGAGCATAGCCAACACTGCCTGTTGCTTAGTTAGAATTTTCCTGTTTTCTGCATTACCATTTTCCAAGTTCTGACAGTTTAAACTGTTTAATTATGTTTGTTTTAAATACATGTTACTTACTGTTGACTGAGAATCCAAACAAATGTCATGAAATCTGGCTATTTTAAAATATTAATAAATAATTAATATTCATACAGGAAATGAATATTTATAATTCTTATTTGATATTAATAATAACAACAGCATACTACATTCTCTGTCATAAGTAAAATATTTAATCTTGTAAAATGCTTTCAAAGTACTCTGGCTCAGGAATAGAATTCTCTTTTCCACAAGATCATCCCAGATTCATAAGCAAATTTGCTCAGGAAGGTCCACCACATCAGCAATACAAATCAGAGTAGAAGTGATACAGGAATGACCTTTTAAGTGGCACAGTTGGGCACTGGTTTATCAAGGACTTCTAACTAAAGCCTTCAGTCTCTACTCAAACCAACTGAAGTAAAGAGCATGAAATACATGAAGATATTCCCCATCACTTTCTCCTTCTGTGGAAAAATCCTCTCCAACAAAAGCTGCAAGAGCACTGGAATGAATGCATTTTTATCCCTCGCTACAATGAACAATTTACATCACCTGCATGATTGCAATATTTAATTTATAGATAGACGACTCCTTGGTTGAGTGCCATATTAAACAGAAACAATAGTACAAAAGATGTGAAGAGGGTCAGAATAGTAAAAAAAATCCTCCTATTGGCTTTAATTTATTGGTTTTAACAAGGAACCAGAAACAAAAATTAAAACTTCCTCTAATGTCAGGTGTCTGATCTACTTTGTAAGAGCAACAATTCCAAAGAAGTATAGAACATTGTTTTGCTTTCAAGAAAAAATTGGTAGAGAAGGAGAAAAGGGGGAAAGGAAAACCTAAAGACCTTGTAGCAGTTTCCAGAATTAATACTTTGTTCTGAGTGGAAGAGCTGCCACAGAGTGAGATGAGGACTCTGCTCCAAACTTCTTAATTGAAGTGATTTGTAAATGGATACCAAAAAAATAATCTATTCCTCTGTTTTCCACTGCTATTTTTTTCTCCCTCTCAACTAATTGAAAATCCACAATAGAAGACCATGCAGGAACTGCAGCAGCCTTTCCACTCTAAAGTTAATTTCTATTAAAAAAAAACAAAAACAAAACAAAACAAAAACACCAACAAAAAACCACAAACCTCCCATGCTATATAAAAATTTCAAAGAAGGGAACATTACGTATTGTAGGATCTATTAAGTGGGAAGAATTTGAAGAGATCCATCATCCCCTCAGTATTCTTAGGAGCTGACCTGTACTTTAATTGAAGTTACCATATCCCACATTTGAAGAGTTTCTTTTCCTTTTCTAGAGTGGCTGTGGCAGTAATAAGCCTCTCAAGAGAGACAGCTTAATAAGAATACAAAGAACACTGTCCTCGTCTTCTGCACATAAGTGGTTTTGTTTTATTTTTTTTTTCTTTGATTTTGACTCGACAAGAACTTCTCTCCTTTAAAGAAAAAAAGTAGATTTCACTGGAAGAAAATGCAGCAACCACATACAGAAGTATGTCTTAGATACTAGCAAAGGGTTCAAAACAAATCAGAGCAGACCTTTGCGAAGCTGGTTTTTTTTGGTGTCTTTATATCAAGATTTAGGAGATACCTAAGCACACTTTTCAGAACTGACATATCTGTGAATTTTAAATATACAAATGAATAAATCTCCCCCTTGCTTTGCTGTAGACTTTAGAAACAGATTTCACAAAGAATGACAATTCCATGGATCTGGATTTTCTATAGACATTAGAGACAACTAGACTTTATATGGAATGACATTTACACTTTCTCTGTAACACAAGAGCAGGTGAAATGAAAGGCTGATTACCTAGAATACATCACATTTCTGGTCTGTCAACAGCTGTTTTTACAAGTTGCTTAAGCTTCTAATATGAACCATGCTTAGTGGCTACAAAAGGTAATTAAATAAATATAGCTCTTTACTGTTTCACAGCCCATTTGATATTAATTTTTAATATAGCTTATCTTCTCCTTTTCCCACATTTTACCACAAACATTTTGGTTAAGCATGGAAATCATGATGGAATATAACTGATTATCAAAACAGCTAGGAATTTGTTTAGAGTAATCATTAGGTACAAGAAAGCAAGAGCAGGAAGAAAAGTAAAGCAGCAGATATTTTAATCAAGGAAATAAAAATCTGTTCATCCATTATTCTTTGCAGCAATGCAGTGGACTGCTTCCTATACTTTCTGAGTGAGAATGCACAACAGACAAACATATTTTTTAAAGTACTGTATGAGTTTGAGTTACAGTGAGGTGCACACAAGCACAGCTCATTCATTATTGCTGCATGGTCTTTTTGTCCTGATGGATGAAAAAGATTATGACACTCAGAGCTATCCATGTAATTCCCAGGGAATTTGGAAAATAAAATTAGAAAGTAAAGAACTAAAATAATATCAAATAAAGAGTTCTGAAACGTAATTTTGTCACTTGATCTCCACCACAACTCCATGAAAATAATAAAGCCATTGTGAAGACACTCTAGTAGACCAAAAGGTTTGAGGGGGTTTTGTTTGGTTGGTTTTTTTGTGTGGGGGGGCTGGTTTAATAATATTTTCCACCAATGTAATCACATTCAGCTCAACATCTTGAGGGGAGATGGGGAGGAGGAGGAATGTGTGTGCATAAGAATATAGAATAAAGCACAAAACACATCCTACAGTGACAAAGCTTAGGATCTATAAGAACTCTCCATGTCATCTCCTGCACTCCTCTATTTACAGTCACATACTTGGCTTGCGTAGCTTTACCGTTTCCTTGCCTGCAGCCTTTCCCTGGCCCAAAACCTAGGTCCCCCTCCCGTCAATGACAGGCAGAGATCCCAGCAGCTCTCGTCTTGGCAAATCTCTGCATCTACCAGCCAATTCATGGGCAAGATGGAAGGGAGGTCGGCTTTAACCTGTGGATTTGGCTCCCCCCTCTGCCAGCTCCCCGCTTATGGATGCTGGCATGAGTTTTCCCGAAGTAATCAGAAGCTGAGCTCCTAGAGCAGCAACTCATCAGCAAAGCTCCAGTTGCATACTGAAAGCAATGATAATCAAACAGCAGCAGCCCCTCAAGTATTTCCTTGTCCTAAAAGCTTGCAGAAAAAGAATCAGTCTTGATCAACAACCTTTAATACCATCATCTCCAGGCACAGCTGACTACCCCACCACCTGGCAGAACAGCCTAAGGCCCACACTATAATTTCTTTACTAGCCAGAATCCTTCTCCTTGCAGTCCTCTGGCAACAGGACAACATCTAATTAAAGCAGATAAATGAAAAATCCAAAGGTCAGAATTAAGGTTGTCGGCAGAACCTCAGCTTCAAATACCCATCTAAATTACCAGTTACATAAGGCAACTGGTGCATGCAAATCCAAACTGTTTAAATCAAAATGGTCTTTGAACTGACCAGAAATGCATTTGTAAATAAATAAACCACATATGGAGGTGCTGCATTTATTTGCCCTCATAAAAACTTTCTGAAGTATCACATAGTTTTTTTTTTCCATAATACTCTTACAAGATTGTTTCCACTTATTCCTCCTCATTGTTTTTTCACAAACCTGCACCACCAAAAAAAAAAAAAAAAAAATTAAAAATCAGTAAATCAGGACAACTTGGACTTTTCTAACCATGATCCCTGGGGGAAAACTATAGCTTGAAACCTTACCATATATTTCCTTTTGTTTCTCATATATTTGGCTCAACTGCATTTGTATTTTTATTGCAGGCATATTTCATCCCTTTCCTTTTTCACTGCAAAAATAAAAAGGTATTTAGTTTGATAGTTCTGGAAACTATTTAGCAGAAGTGCTGATTCATGAACACACATTTCCTTTTTTCCTTGAAGCAAAGAAATTAAATACTGCAGACTCTGCTTTACATCAAAACCTCAAATAAACCAGAAAAAAAAAAGTGAATCTGCATTAGGCTGTAACATGCTAATGGGATTTCAAGATTCAGCCAAGCCCTTCTGCATGCCCTCTTCTCAGTTTGTGTTGTCTCAGTACTTAAGCATGTTTGCATATTTGCTAGAATAGGTGAAAATGACTAATTAAAGAAGAACAAAGCAGTCTAGGAACTGCCAGGGGAGGCAATGGGGGGGCAGCTTGAGGGGAATCTTTGCATTCAAAACATGCCTACTAAATTCAATGTTGCACAGCTCTACAATAACCACAATTAAAAGAATTACAATTAATTACAATTTAACTTTTTTTTTTTTCAGGTTTGGATGTTATTCTACATTTCTTGCCTGCTTTCCTGAAAGCATTTCCCACTCCCATCACCAGCCTTGCATGAAAGGAAAAGCTACTAAGGATTTAAAATAATGTCTTCCCCCTACCCCCTTATTATTACAGCCAATGACAAGTAAGAAGGCTACAATATTTTGATGCTTACACATCACAAGATTCTCTGTAAAAACACTTTTAATTTCCCAAGGGATGATTTTCCTACCAAAGACTTCATTTCTGATGTTGTTTTTTTTCAAAAAGCTTTGATCATCAGCAAACAAATAAAATTGCTCATGGTCACGAATACAAAATTGCTAAGAGATTTTATTGATAGCCCTGCTGAGGTAAGGAAGGTGACACAAGCATAAAATAAAAGAGGCTTGCATTTCATAAGGCTTTAGAGGTGAATTCATACCCTTCCTTCACGCCTCTCTGGTATTAGTTAATTATCTGAGGAAGGAACAGACTGATATTCCGATACATTACAAAAATAGAAATGTAATACCTAAATTTAAGATAGGCACTCAGAATACGTTAAAGGTTTCTGTTCAAAGCAAGCCACATCCCTGGAGTGAGAGAACAATGCTGACACCAAGTGGAAGAAAACGCTGCCGTCTCCATCCTCTCTCGCAGCCTTGAGGAGACCGGAAAATCTGAGCCACAAGTCTCACGTTTAGGTGTCGTGGCAATTTTTTCAAACATAGAGAAGGACCACACAGGCCCTTCGGAGGCAGAACTCTGTGTTATCCTAGTGTTTACACTAGACGATTAATTGCAACCCTCTTTCTGGTAGTGTAGCTGATTTCAGTGAGCACAGCCGTGGCTGCTGCCATGAACGTGTCAAGTATTACTCTTCTTCACAAATTGCAGATAAAAATCCTTAATTTGTAATCTACATAAATTTTGTGAGCCTGTGTGTGGCAGGAACTTTTGATATGCTCTGTTCACAGAAAAAAAAAAAAGAAAATAGGCATTCATGGGCTGAGAAGGAGTCTCTACTCCCTAACACGAAGTGTCTACAGACTGTACAGTTTCTGTACAGCATGCTGCTTTCAAAAATCTATTTTCCAAGACACGAAAAGTCTGTATCAAAACTAGTTTTAGAAAGACCTTCCCTTCTCACACAGTTGGTGTTGTTATTCAATGCAGACAATGATCAGTGCAATCAGCCAGTGTGACTTTCTGAGCTCCCTTGTCACGTTATTGTCTGAGGTGAAAAATCTCAGGATTTCACTTCGACCATCTTCCCTCTTCTGTACTCAAGCTGCTTGTTACAGTAAAACACAGCCAACTGTGTGCTCCATCTCTCTCCTGCCAATATTTTCTCCTAATGCAGCCTTTCACAGATAAATAATACTATTTTTTAAAGCTATAAAAATTGACATAATGAGAAGAGGGTGAAAAGTAGGCAGCAGCAAAACCACTAAGCCACAAAGATTCAGGGTTAGTGTGACAGCAGTATCCTAGAGCACCAACACCGCAAGTGAAGAGAAGCCCCAAAGCAATGCTGGAGTCAACGTTGCATCAGTGACATTCTCTCCACACCCTGCAGTTCACTAAATATGGACACCAGGCATGCTTGTTGTTTCCAAGTTACAGATCTCCAGTACAAAGGATAGTCTGCTGCAGGTCACAGAAAAAGCACCTCATTCTTTCCATGCTCTCCACCAACAGGCAGAAAGGGTCTGGCACTGCAGACCCAGAAGGAGCAATGAGTACTGCAGCCACATCCACTGCGGCTGTTTTAAGTCACATTTGCCCAGGCTACAACAGTTTTTAATCAAATCCTTATGCTTACAGTCAGCAAAATATTCTGCACTGTCCACCCAGAAGGAAAAAAAAATTGTAACAATCTATTGGACATAATTTTTGTGGAGATCTAGGTCTTACTTTGATCCTAATGTATAACATTTCTTCATTTGATCTTCTGATTTGTACTCAAATACAAAATTAAAACTTATTGTTTAATGAGTCCACGTTTTTCTAAGTTCACAAAGATTAGGGAAAATATTTTTTATGTGAAATGAGAAATAATATGAAGAAGTATTTCTAGAATGTAACAGCAATCCCTATAGACACATTAAGAAATCTCCTGGCAATTCACATGATACAGGATTTGCTATGTTCACATTTAAATCCAACTAGAAGTTATCATTGCTAAGCAAATAAATAAAATAAGGTCACCAAGGCCAACACAACCATCATTTGAGTAGATACAGTCTCCATGGAATATTTCATTGCACTGTTCCAACCAACTCCAAACCACATTGCAGTTTCAGAAATTCACTCTGAGGTGTTTGTGGTCTAACCTGCATGTCCAGAATGCTGTCCAGTTCCCCTTACCCAGTCCCTAGATGTTTGCAATCCTTTTATAATGCAGCTCCACATTTGTGAGAAGTAGATGCATGTTATCCAACCAATACACAGTCCCTGTAGCCTTGCTGATACATAGTGAAGCATGCATAAAAGCACAAAGGAAAACAAGATATAAGGCTCATTTACACAGGGTGTAGGCTTTACTTTTAACAAACCCCATGTTTTGGTGGAGACCTATACAGTGACTTGTACACACCCACAAAGTCCTGCTTCTCTTTGTTTGTAAGACAAAGGTAGTGTACAAAATTCAGGAAGGATTTATCTATGACTTCTGCACAAAAAGGAGATATGAAAACACGCTCTTAGACTCGATGCTGAAAAAATTCCATAGTCAACTTTTATCTAGAAGGTTAAATTCAGAAATTATGAGGGTAAACAGCATGACAAATTGCTGTGAGCAATGTTTGGATCAGAATTTAATTACACAATAGAAGTTAAGCTAATCTTGCACACCTCCAATACAGCTAGTGATATGCTTCTGGTTAAACACAACTGTCAAGAGAGGCCTCAGGTAAACACAAACACAACAGTGTCTAACGTATTTTTAAATAATTACTTAAATCAAACAGGAAAATCAATTTAGCACCAGTGCACAGTTTGCAAGCTAGGACAGGTTATAGGAGAGCCTGAAATGCTAATAGAGTCCTAGGTGGAAAAATTCCAAAACCACCCACAAACAATTTTAAGAATCCCAAACCAAATAAAAAGAACAAAAAGCAACCAACAAAAGCCCCCAAGGCTGACAGGATTCCAATGCTATTTAATTAATAAATAAATAGATAAATATAATAACAACAAATCAACAAAAGAAACCTCCCCCACAACAAAACCAACAAGCAAAAAAAAACCCTCAACCCAAACAACAACCAAAAAAACCAACAACCAACCAACAAGAAAACACACAGACATTAAAACAACCAACCAAACAAACAAACAAAAATCTCAACATACAATGGCCAGGAAAAGGACAAGCTAAAATACATAGTAGCTCGAATATTTATTTCAAATCACTATCTTTAGATTAATAGTCTGTTTTCCAGCCCTGGGTAATAGTTCTGAAAAATGCCTTTCAAAAATGTGCAAATCCTTCCCTGAGAAGATAATTTCGGCACTTCAAAGTACTAAGACCTCTTCTCAGGAGCAATCAGTCTTGCCCATCTCAACCTACAGACACCACAGCTGAAGGTTAAGCCTGTGTCAGCTGAAAGGCATGCCTGCCAGACTGGTATGGTTTCAATTTGTTAAAGAGCAATTAATTAATGCATAACGTTGAAGTGAGGAAAAAAGCACCCCAACAATAACAACAACAAAATCACAGGGAACTAAGTAGTCCGAATGCAAGTATCTGTGTAAATGCTTCAAGTTATTTCATGCCAATAAAAGCAAGTTTCATTTCCAGGAAGCAACAAGGGATGTGAGCCAGGTTTGGCATTTCACTTTTTGCTTGCTTTGCTGGAACTACATATGCACTTTTAATATGTTTAGTTTGCAAACCCAACCTTGATGTTTCCACTTTAGTGGACTTTGAGCTATTGTTATATTATGAAAGATGAAGGATATCTATCCAACGTGCTGGGTTTCCTGCCAGAAATTACAAAACAAGATCAGCCACAGAATACTGAACTCCCTCTCACCCACAGATGGGATTTCTTTCATAAGATTACCTCAGAGCAGGAGAGTGCCTCATGGCCATGCCCTGTCTGAGGTTTTATTGAAGAATATGAAAGGATCTTTTCAGCAGAATTCTTTCCCACATCACCACAACCCTAGACAGACTGACATTCTGCAGAATTACAGGGAGTGAAGTTGCTGCTAAGACCAAAATGCTGCAACAGAAAGCCAGGCTTCCTGCTTTCTCTAATACCCTCCCAATTCTCTGTAGCTGATGACGCTTCTTCAAGTTACGCAAGCACAAGCAGATAAAATAGGATAGCTAATATTTTGATCTTGCATGCTCATCTGAGTAGAGGTTGCAGGAATTTTCAAAGGTGGTAGTGGCATGGGACATCCCCAGAGATCCAGAGAAGATGCAGGTATAGGCTCCAACACTGTCTTTGTGTGAAACATCCCCAATTTTAGATTGGGAGCCATGTCCTGTAACATATCAGGAGTATTTCAGAAACATCCTCATGTCAAGCAATTCTGTTCTCTGTACAGGATTTTAGAGATGTTCCAAGAAGCATTACAGCCTCAATATTAATTTTGAGATATATAATATGCTCTAAATGCTGAATCTAACTTTGTGTTACAAGTCTTCTGGTTTTCTTTAACAGAGATAGATGAAGAGAGAAAAGAAGAAATTAAGGAGTCATGAACATGAGCAGCATGATCTACAATTATATGCAGTGTAAATCTCTTCACCTGATCTGGCACACTGCTATCAATCTAGTCATGAACCACAAGGATATGTGGTAAGTGCCTGGTGCAGTATTAAAGACTAGGTCTTGCTGCATTGCCTACATGTTTTTTTCTAAACCTCCATTTCAAGTTAAGCAGCAATGATACATCATACAACAAACTGAAAACAAGACTTATAGTGACCCAGTAGTGATGTTTCTTCCACCAGAAGGCTTTTGACAAGAAAAGGAAGCAAAATACTAACAATGTATTAGAAAACAATATGTCCAAGAAGAGGCTGAAACATACACAAGGGAGTTCTGGAGAAGTGAGAGAAGTTTCAGCCTTCTAGTTTGCTTTCCTGCATCACCAATGCGTAGACAAATAGATACAGAAAATAAAAAGCATTTCAGTTGAAGAAAAAAATCCACGGGCTTTGATCTAACAAATCATAGAATCATAGAATGGTTTAGGTTAGAAGGGACCTCAAAGATCATCCAGTTCCAACCCCCCACCATAGGCAGGGACACCTCCCACTAGAACAGGTTGCTCAAGGCCTCATCCAGCCTGGCCTTCAACACCTCCAGGGAGGAAGCAGCCACAACCACCCTGGGCAACCCATTCCAGTGTCTCACCATCCTCACTGTAAAGAACGTCCTCCTAACATCCTGTTTAAATCTCCCCTCTGCCAGCCTAAACCCATTCCTCCTCATCCTGTCATTACAAGACCTTGTGAATAGTCCTCCCCAGCCTTCCTGTAGGCCCCTTTCAGATATTGGAAGGCTACTATAAGGTGTCCTGGAAGCCTTATTTTCTCCAATCTGAAAAGCCCCAAGTCTCTCAGCCTGTCCTCATAGTAGAGGTGCTCCAGCCCTCTGATTATCTTCATGGCCCTCTTCTGGACTTGCTCCAAAAGTTCCATGTCCTTCTTGTGTTAGGGGTTCCAGAACTGCACAGAGTACTCCAGGTGGGGTCACTTGGCACTAAGATATTTAAAGCTTGGCACTAAGGTATTTAAAAGTGGGAAAACTTGGGATTTTATTCCTGACCTTTTACTTCTGCACTTGCATTTTATTTTCAATATCAGAATTTTAAATGCTTGTGCTTCAACTCTAGCATAAGCTTATGACAAATATTCACATTGCATAGTCATTAATTACACTATGTATATGCAAATACATTTCTATTTGTAGATTCCAACTAAACAAGGCACTTTTTGATTACCAATGGAATCAATTAATCTAAATGTCTTACCTGAAGGCCATCTGCTTGTCTGTGTGAAAAACAGAGGTCAACAAAAAGCACCTCATGATGCTGAAGCAAATAGAGAAGGAGGCCATTATAAAGCTTTTGTTCTTCACAAGCCAAGGGACTCACAGGGATCCTAAGGAAAGAGATGGACAGAGTTTAGGAGCTCTCAGACCAGGGCTAATGATCACTTGCACAGGAAATTCCCCTGTACCTCAGATAATTCAGTAAAGCAGCCAGACAAGTGACTGGTTAAAATGGAGTTTCACCCTCATTTCCAAAAAGAAACTGTTGGGCCAATAAACCACTTCATTTGGTGGCTTCACAACACTGGGAACCTTACAGGAACAGCTCCATTGTGCTGCATAGATTCACAGAGCAATGAATCTTTCAAGCATCACAACATAATAGCTAGAATGTGACAGTAACTCAGACATGATGTTCATAAAATCAAGGATGGAGAGAGCAAAAACAAAAGCCTCAGAATTGTCCCATAATTCACTGGCACTGAGACCAGGAAAGAGTAGTTTTGCTCTAGCTTAATTTATGAAGGTGGAATTTAGCTACTTATTACCAGAACCGCTTGATGAAAACCCCCAAAACAAAAAACTTAGCTAAGAAACTGCTTTGGTCTATTAATTTGTAAATTCATAGGCATCAGGCACATTATGCAGTAGAATTTCTGGATGTTCAAACTAGCATGTTGGTTTTGTTTTCTTTTTTTTTACCTCTCACTTTCTGTCTCTTCCTTCATAAACAGTAGTTGGACTTACTGGGGAATTGTGGTCTGGATGATTGAGTAGTGAGGTGGATGTCAACTGGTTGCAGGAAAGAAGTCAGAGAGTTGTGGTCAATGGGACAGAGTCTAGTCGAAGGCCTGTATTAGTGGAAGCCCTTGGGGATTGATGCTGGGACCAGTACTATCCAATATGTTCATCAGTGACCTGGGTGAGGGCACAGAGTGCACTGTCAGCAAGTTTGCTGATGACAAAAAACTGGGAGGAGTGACTGACACACCTGAAGGCTGTGCTGCCATTCAGCCAGAGCAGGACAGGCTGCAGATTTGTCTTTGGAGATACTCAATGAACTATAACAAGGACAAGTGTAGAGTCTTGCACCTGGGAAAGAACAACCCCATGGACCAGCATAGCTTGGGCTGATCTGTGGGAGAGCAGCTCTTGGTGAAAGGGACCTGGGACTCCTGCTGGGCAACAGGATGATCATGAGACAGCAACGTCCAGGAGTTTTGCAGGATTGAGCAACCTGTAGCAGTTCGAACAAAGAAGCCCTGTGCCACATGAACAAGTCAGGTGATCTCTGCTGTCCCTCAAAGTGTTAGGGTTGACCCCTGGGAGCAGGACTTTAAATGTATTGTCCAAACAATGGATGCTAATTGCCTATTGGCCGATTTCACCATTCAAAATGGGATATTTAAGGAAAGGCAATCAGCCCTTGTCTTTCTCCTGCTGCCTCATCCTCTTTTGCACCTCTTTCACAGCAGCCACGTGTTTGCAGCATGCATTGCAGCATTTACTGCAGCGGCAAAGGCGAAACCCCTTTTCTTCTCCTTTCCTCGGGACACGCTCTTTACCTATCACGTTTCGTGAGTATTTTTAGGCGCTTCCCCAATCATGTTGCACCAACTCAGTTCCACCCAGCACAATGTTAAACAAGAAAGTCATACATTCTGGAGACTAATGTGGTACCATATACACATCAGCATTCTGTTTGCCAAGTCAGTGCACTCATTATTTTCTTGTGATTTTCAAGTACAAATATACATACAGGGACCAATCCAACTGCTTTCATTCACATTCCTCTGTTGTAAACTTCCTGTTGTTTCTTTAGCAACTGGTGTTCATGCTTGTGGCAGAGCAGGGCACTGCCCCACCAGAGGTTTGAATGGGGTGTGAACTTTGGCAGGGCACACGCCCAGTCCACTGCCCCACCAGAGGTGTGAATGGGGCAGGAAACGGTCTTCCTCCCTCCCCACCTCTGTCACCGGAGGCTTAGTACAATCGGTGGAAGTGCCTTCTCCCACCCTCCATGGGCTTGAACAGGGAGGCAACAAATCACCTCAGTATATATATGGCAGCTGGACAGATTGCAGCAGGACTTGCTCGGACCTGCACCGGGACTTGCTCGGACCTTCACTGGGACTTGCTCGGACCTGCACCGGGACCTGAACACAGACCTGGAGACATGAACCTCTCACGGACTTTGAGCCGGACCTTGAGGAGCATCCTGGCTTCTTGCTGCAGGACCTGCCTCTAACAGTAAACTGCAGCCATTGGTGGGAATACTGCAGAGCACCCCTGGCTTTCCCCTGCCTTGCTTTGCAATCGTGGCTTCGTGAAAGCTGTGCCTACAGTCATCCTGGACTCTGGCAGGCACTGGACTCCAGACACTGCCGTGAAAGAGACAGTCTCCCATCTGTAAGTAGGGCAAAGCTGTTTCATGCCCAAACCTTTCAATTTTTCTGATTTTTCCTGAATTACAAGAAAAGGCATCCTCGTGAAGACTTTTCCCAACCAAATTAGAACACAAACTTAAACTAATCTACACATAGATTGTGGGTGGGGCTTTTGGAAATTATAAAAGCTACATAACTTATAATTTCAGCCTCTTCAATCGCCCCCAATCAATACAATGCTCCTTTTGAAGGAAGATGGTTTCAGCAGAATTACAGCCAGCTACAACAAAGACAGATTTACATGACAAACTATTGTCATCACTTCTTTCTTTAGGGTTGGCTAACATTTCTCCTTGGATTCTTACTGTCCTCTGGACAGACTCAGATTCTCCACAAAAAGCAAGCTTGCATATAAAACTTGGTTGACCAGCAACAGCCTTTCCTGCATGCAACAATCCTAAGAGATTACTCATCATTTACTCAGACATTCACACCCTCAACTCACAGGCCATACGGTAAACCTCCTAAAGCAAACTTTTTAGTCCCTTGCTCTTTTTTTCAGCTTTTCTCTCTAATTTAGAAATATATTCTCAAATCCAAGTCTACCAGATTAGCATCAAGGAGCACTCCACAAGTTATTAATGAAGACAAACAGCTCTCACCCTACTTCCTGGGTCTCACTTTCCCTTACTAGCAGCCCATGTTTTGGGTACCCAGTTCTCATTTCATTCTAAAACAAATCTAAGCTCTACTCTGAGATGTGACCCTACAGCTGACTCCAGATATCTATGACTCCTCATCCACAAATATTAACAGTTGACAGCAGCTGTGCATTCCAAATATAGAAAATACATTTTTAGTTTTCTCTGCAGCCACATTCCACAATGACTCTCAATTAATTTCCCTGCCTCTTTAGATACTTCTGTTACTAGTAGAAACTATATTATCAAGCTGACAATAAGGGAATCACGTTCACACACTGCTAAATCCAGAAACATGCTCTTAAGAAGAGCACAGCTTCTGAAATGTATTGTTTTGCACTACATCACAGAAGCCCTGTAATCAGCTGGAACGTACATCAACCACAGAAGAACATTAATCACAAATAAAAAACAACTAAAACGTGGTCCATCAGGAATCAGCTACTGTTTCCTTGAGTCTAAACCTTTCAAAGTTGTTTTGCCATGAAGCACAGGCTAGAAAATCCATACAGTCGCTTGCCTTGGCTTCGTTCAGGGGATTTGCCAAGGTTCCCTGCTGGCTGCAAATTTACAGAAAGAATGAGTCAAAGTGCGCAGAAGCAAACAGCTGGTTGGCCAACATCCTTGTGCATTCACGTGAGAATTACTGTGGTTAGTAGTAGAAAGCTCTTTACCAGCTTTAGGCACAAAACAAAATACTCTTAGAAATTAAGTGACATCAGCTGAGTCTCTGATTAAAAGAGAAGCAAAACGTTCCCCTTGGCATTTACAAAAACTAGCAGAACATGAAACAGCTTACAGGAAGAAACATTAATGGCAACAGAAATAAACAGTCCAGATGACGAGCAGAAAGAAATCAACAGTAGAAGAGCAAAGCTTAACATTTGTCTTGTGGGTAACCAGTCTGACACCTGACCTGTGGGTTATGTTTTTGGCTCCTTTACCTATAAGGAGGTGAGGACATGAAAGCTCTGTCATGCAGATATTAAGACTGACTTCTCAGAAGTTAAGAAATGGATGATCTGAAAAACCAGCAACATGAAAGGTGCTGGTGAAGCAGCTGCAACAGCAGTGAAGACAGCATATCTCAGTCTCATGTGTGAAAAATAGCATGAGGGAGGAAGGTCAGTAAAATAAATCAGAAGCAGATGGTTTGCAAAAGAGACTGTGGTGAAATGGAAACATTCTACTCGGTTACACTTTTTCTGAAACATATCTTCCTTTCTTATTCCCTATTTGGATCCCACCACCTTGAACAAGGACAGGAAACATGCACTGACGAAAGAACAGAATTCTCCCAATACAAAAACTATTTTAGTCAAATATTCAATATGGCCATCATTAAAGGGCTGCAACAATTTAAAATAGAGATGTGCCTTTTGTATTTTTTTTGTGTTGCAATTACTACAATTACTAATTGTGAAGTATATGCAATTTAAGCTTGCAAGGTATAGTGAGCAGCAAGTTTTATGTTCTAATTTTGTGTCCCAGAGGTCCATGCTTGTTCTGTGTTTTGACTACCAAATATTCCAAGCCAGACATGTCAGTGAAACTATAAGCATTGCAGGTCTCCACAAATAAAAGTGTCAACAGATTGAGACAGGTGATAATCATAGGGAGAATTTACACTCAAATATAAACAGATCAAAAATATAAAGCAAAAAAGGCTTACAAACAGCCTAATTTACTTGTTTAATGTCAAAGAAGGAAGAAGTAATTGAACAAAAACCACAGATTGCCAGAATACATGCAAAACTGTTTTAACACCTGCAATGAATCAGTTCCACAAGTGGAGCTGACATTATACTCAGAAGCTTATTTCCAACAATTGCATAAGGTATACATTTCTGCAGGTTAGATGTAGATGCTATCTTCTATAATCATCAGGTTCCAAACAAACAACTATAGCAAGTACTACCCAACATGTCTCACTTTCCAGTCAATCTATGCTCTGGCTACCAAATAATGTGGCAGTTAATCACACTAATTCTTGCTCTTAAATACATAAAGGATATTTATGGCTGTATTCCCTGTGTCAGTGGATATGGTTTGCCATAGCAGACTACCTTGAATTTTGCTGCTGCACAGAATAATACAAATGGTTTATTTTGAATGGTCACTCAGCAGGAAGTGTGTACAGCACTTTCACTGAAAGAAAATGCCAGTTGCAAGGTTCTCCTATATATCCAACTAACAAAAAGGTGATTTTTCATAATTCTATATGGTAAATTCTCCAAGGACAACACTAGTTTACACAACTTCATTAAAAAAATGAGCTCCAGACCTACTGGTTTCTCTCTGAGAGATGGTGAGATCAGAATGAACATTAATTCCAGTTTTTCCATAGTCATAGGTCAGATATAATTCTATTTATGGTAGCTCTGCTGTCTTGAGAAGTCACTGGCATGAAAAACTCCATGCTGACTTTTTTCAAGGCTGGTCAGACAGGTTATTTCCATAAGCATTTAGTTTAGAACTAAGTGAGCTTTCAAAGACAGAGAGAAGGGCCTGTTCAAAAGTATCTGGACCATCTCCCAGAACAGAGTGGGATGCTGAAAAACTGAAGCAGCTCTTCAATCAATAAAGGAGCCTACTGGATTCATATATGTAGAAACAGACACCAGTAGGCCTAGGAAAGGAGACAAAGGAACAAAATAAAGTATTCTTACATGTGTGTGCATGTACAGAAGCCCTCTGTGATAGCAAATGGAGCCTGATGGCAGAAAACTGGCAGTCAGCACAGTCCTTGTTGAGTTAGCATAGGGGTCAAGGGGCAGATTTTTTTGGTGAAGGCCTTTTGGCATCAGCCTTTCACCTGTTTATAAGTGTCATCAAACAACTGATTCAGACAGTGGGAAGTATATCTCATCTGTCTGCACTAATTTACTAGTTTAAGCATGCAGCTATTAAGGAACTTGGGGTTTGATTGCAGAACTGCCTTTTTCCATCACTGAATATCCTCCATGGTGAAGTTTATTCTCCCAGGAGTGAGAGGCATAATTCCTACCACAATACATGTGTTTAGATTCTTCTTCCTAGCTATACTTTTGCTAAAATTACTTATATCAGCTGCTGGTACATCTGTTGATAAATTCACAGAACAGATAAACAGGCACAAACATAAAGATCTATGGAAACAGCAGCAATGTCTGAGTGCAGTTGCCCAAAACAAACCTGTCATTGATTTCTAATATGCTTGGTACTAATTGTGCTGAATGTATCTTTTTAATAACTTACTTGGCTTGCCATAAAAGGTAGTGAAAAACAAGAAGTCTTTTCTTTTTTTTTTACTGCATAGAAAATACAAATAGTTAACATACTGTTTGCAAAGTGTCATTAGACTACAGTTCGCATTAAGATGGGATGGCTACATCCACTAACGTAATGGTTTGCAAATTATAAGACAGGTATAAACATTTTAACATGCTCTAGCGTCAACATGAAGGATATACAAAGAACTAAATTGTTTCAACTTCACTGGATAATCTTCCATTATCAGATCACTCCAGGCTGTTCCCTCTCATCGTGTTGATTTGCACAACATATGCCCTCCCACCTTTCTTTTTCAGCATTCAGTTCTGCATCCACTTACTATCATCCCAAATATACCTCCTCTAGCTCCAGTGAAGTACTCACTGCTTACAAGTTCAGCTGGCCCTTGCTTGGATACCAACTTGAATTAGTGTATCAGGGGCAAAATTATTTACTTCTCTTTCTTGACAGAAGATTCCTCTCTCTGATATGATATGCTATTATACGGTCAAAATCAATCTTAGCTTTTCAATATCAAGGCTAACAACTAAGTAGCCTCCACAGCCAGCACTTTGCTTGGATAAAAAAAGAGTTGTAGATCACTAAAGAGCTCTCCATCCCTCATGCCTCTTCACTTCAGAATGGTTGCTTACTTGAGATTAGACCTGTACAGTCAGTGGCTAACAGGATGAAGGGGGTCAGCTAGCTCATAATTTATCGCATCTGCTTATTTAGAAATTTAGCTTTCTCAATGCTCCACTTACCATTAGACAGACAGTTATAATAGAAAGCCTGTTTTGGTAGGCCTAAACAGGCCAGAATAGGCCTGGACGTGTCCTGGCTTGCCCAGACATGTTTTTCTGCTCTCTCTCCTTCTGCTATGGGGAGAAGCAACTGTGGGAAAGAGGACAAAGAACCTGCAGCCATTGAGTCTAAGGACTCTGGCCTGCCCAGACTTGTTTTGCTCCTGTTTACATCCTGTGGTAAACAAGGTACACACACTCGGCTTGTACCTGCCTCGTGCAAGGCCTGTTTTTACCAAATTTGGGTAAAGCAAGCCTATGGCTTCATCTAATATGGTCAAGCTTGGCTAACTGCCATTGTGATCGGCTAATCTGTATCCAAAGTCTCAGGCTGTATTGATAAAAAGAGATGAGCAGGTAACACAACGTGCCCTGCCATTGTATTTGTACTTCCTTGATTGCTTGCTGTTGCTGTCATTGTTCCTGCCTCATGGTGCTCACTGCCTTACTGCATCCTGCCATGCTTTACAGCATTATGCTATGCTAAGCTATAAATTAGTCCTGCTACTTAGTAACAAGCCCTGTGTTTTGGGCTAGTTTGCCTGGAAACTACCTCACTTCGAGTTTGCCAGAATAGGCCCCATATGCCTTCACACGATAGGCCTGCATAGTCAGAGTAATATTGTGCTAAGACTGCGCATTGCTAGACATCCCACCTACACCTGCCAAGATGAGAAGCCCTGGAAGGGACACACAGATCTTCCAGAGAAACTAGGATAAGGTCAGAGATTGTCTGCCTATTTTCCCCAGCATCACTGTGAAGTCTGGGAAGAATCAGAAGCCTCAGCAGCTAAGAAGACACCAACAGAACCCTCTGCAAGTGTTTGGGTTCTGTCTGAAACTGTAGCTAACCCTGCAAGTCAAGAAATAATATTTTGTGAGTAAATACTTAAAGCCTCTTGTAATTCACCAACTGCCTTCTGCCTGTGTTGGTTTGAGCTAATTGAAGAATTTGAGTGAGAAATTAGACTATTGGCTGAGAGAGGTAAACACAGTGTGTCACTTCACCGAGTTTTACTGAGAAAGAAAAAAAAAATTTGTTTTTAAGAACTGTTCTCAAAACAACCAGATTAGCAGAGGGCTTCTGACCATTCGGCGCGGCAGCTGCTTCTCCTTTGTCTCTTTTGTCTCTCTGTCTTTTAGCTAATTCAGAGTAAAATTGCTAACTCCTTCCTGCCACTAATCTCTCTGACCAATCTACTTCAGCTTATCTGCAGCATCAANGCAGGTAACTGCTAAATCACTACACTGCCATAAGCAGAAAGGAGCTTCCTGAGCCCATCTAGTAGACAAGCAGTATAATTGACTGCAAGAACTTCTCTTCCAGTTCAATTGAGTTTAATGTTATATTGTTGCTACTTATTTGCTCTAGATCCAGTCATGCCTTTGTATAACATTTCCATGACCCTGTGAAGAACCAATTATTATTAAAATTAGTGGTTGGAACTCAGGTGAGACTCCTGAATATTGAAAACTAACAGATTATATTTTTTTTTAAATCTTGCAATTAATTAATACCCTCCATTACAAAGCCTCATTGCAAAGTATAACCTAGCAGTAGTGTTTCAGGTAGTTTATAAATACTCACTTGAACAGTACAGGTCCAAACACAGTGGCTAGGTTTTCCAGAGTCATGAAATTCACTGCACTGTATGCTGCTACCTTTAACAGGAAAGCAGACAGAAACTGAAGAAGATTTTGATGGGCTCTGGGCAGGCAACTGAGTAATTGTCTAAGATTCTGTATGCATTCTGTTGTGTGGATTTTGTGTTCTGGTGTAAGGAAAAAAAAAAAAGTGATGACATACATATTTCTAATAATAACAGCAGGATTTCATTATAGACATTATTATATATCTGAGGAAGAGAGAGGTTTCACATATATTACAGTAAATAATAAACATGTTATAAACAAAAAAATGTACACTAAATTTTGACAAAAATTTTCACATATTAATATTAAAGTACCATAAATTTTCATCTATATGAGTCTTAGAGACACTGTTTCTTCATGTTGTGCCAGAATCTTCTAGCACTTTCTGGTTTTCACTGGAATTGTAGGCAGTAGTCATGTACCTAGAACCTTAAAGCTACCTTTAAAGATGATACAAGATTGTCAACCATGACTCTCCTCAGGGATTTTACATATGCTGTATGATTCTCATTAAGAGGAATAAGAAATTGTACCCTTTCAGCCCCACATCATCTTCATTTCCTGACTAATTGGTAGCTCTCAGTCTTAAAACATTTTTGCTTTATAAATATGCAACTGTAGTTACAGAAGAGATGCTTAGAAATTTAAATTGGGTTCACAAACAACTCTATTTGATCAGTAGTTCAGAATCAGTATGATAAAGTCTCCTGGTTATTAGAACCAGGATGATGGTATTACTCAATATCAGGCAGCTGCTGCTCAAACTTGCCATAGATCACCAAGATGCATATGCATAGCTTTGACAATCTGAGCAGCAAGACATCCCCTAAAGAGCAACTTAACTCCTTAGATATACATTCCATAAAGGCCAAGTTTAATCTATTAATGAGACATGGGAAAGAGGACGAGGGGGGGATATTATTTATATTTGTATTATTATATATTTATATTATTAATATTAGTATTTTTTAAAGAACAGCAAGGCTGTCAGAACAAAGTGCTTGCAAAAAAACCTGTTTATCTTTCAGTATAGACTTTATTAATTCATTAAAGTGGCTCCTTTCTCTTTTTTTCCTGTTAGTTTTGGGGTTTTTTTCAGTTGGTTTGTTTGCTAAGCTTGAACATCACTTGGTAATTAGCAGATAAACTGAGAACAAAATGACATGCAACCTAACCCACAAAACCCACTTATTTATATCCAAACACCTGAATTAGTTATCACTCAAAACCACAGGGTAAATTTCTGTACATATCTGCTCTGCCATGATGGGCAATAGGGAACTAAACAGTATATTGCTATAGGCATTCATCTGGCCTTTACATTTTGAATGTTTCATGCTGCTCCACATGCTGCCATCCAAGACTACAAGAAAACTAGTTAAAATGAGAAGACGTACAGAAAGACTCCTGTACTAGGGCAGGTTAAACAGAAGGAGACATAGTTTGGAAAAACGGAGAAGTGAGGCAGTGGCTATATAGAGGCACAAGCAGCATTATGATGATGATTTGATTAAAATCACAGAGTAGCTTAGGTTGGAAGGGGCCTTAGAGATAATCCACTTCAGATTCCCACCCTGAGCAGGGATGCCTCTCAACTAGACTCAGCTGCTCAAAGACTCATCCAAACTGGCCTTAAACACCCCAGGGAGGGGGCATCCACAACCTCCCTGGACAACCTATTCCAGAGTCTCACCACCTTCATACTGAAGAACTTCTTCCTAAGATCTGGTCTAAGCCTACTCTCCCTCAGCTTCAAACCATTCCCCCTTGTCCTGTCACTAGACACCCTTATGGAAAGTCCCTCTCCAGCCTTCCTGTAGAATCCCTTTAGGTATCCAAAGACAGATCTAAGGTCTCCACGGAGTCTTCTCTAGGCTGAACAACCCCAGCTCCCTCATCCTATACTCATAGAAGAGAACATGGTCCAGCCCTTGCATCATCTTTGTGGCCCTCCTCTGGACTCACTTCAACAGCTCTGCATCCTTCTTATGAGGAGGGCACCAGGACTGGATGCAGTATTCAAGGTAAAAATAAAGATATTATCTCAACAATAAATAAGTAATGAGTAAGATATCTGATTTAAAAAGAAGGCATGCAGAAGAGGAACTTTCTCAAACAACAGAGGATTGAAAAATAAGTTGACACAGGATGTTGGGGAGTATAAAAGCCTTAATGAAGTAAAAAGAAAGAAAATACTATAGGCAAGTTAATGGAAGTGCAGTCCACCAAAAGCAATCAAGCATCAGTATCAGGTTAAGGAAAGTTAGATACTTGATTATAGGAAAGTACAATAAACACATTATCTGGCACTGTCAAAGAAAGACAGAAGCTTAGTAAGTGCCTTTTCTGTACCTTGGAAAGTTTTTAGCAAGTCAGAACAGATGTTGTCTGGGAAAACAGCCACTGGCAGTTCCTTTAAAAAAAGTTTCAGGAGACTGGCCACAGAATCAACATCTCCATCATTAATAAGGTCTACTTTCTCTCCTTGATTGTATTTCTGTTTCAATTCTTTGATTTTATTTACTGAGCCACTGATTCGAAATATACCGATATGCTCCAGACCTGTTTAAGAAGAAATATGAAACAGTAAGCAGCGGTTGCATTACCATACTTGTGTGATGAGAACCAGATCTCACAAAGTAAGAGCTCCTCTAAGAAAGTACAATAGCTGTAAAAATAGACTTTTCAGCAGATACAGCTGCAAAGTACAGATTAAACAAATACCAGTTTTTAGAGATCATACAAAACATGAACTCACCAAATACTTCTAGATATTCCACCATCTGTGTCACAAGAAAAGGAACTCCACATTGTGTTGCATCCTGTATGAGGGTTTCCAGAGGAACACCAAATGTGCTTCTTTCTTTGCTGAACTGTAGATCTGGTGAGACTTTACTTGTTGTGTGCTTGACTTGAATAGAAGATACAGATTGCTGGGGAATAAAAACAGCCAAATGGTAAACAGAAACTCTTGTATCATTTTGAGGTTCAAGGGTCTACATCTTAGGTAAAATTATTGTCCCCATCATAGTGTCTTAGTGCAAATTTTAATTCTGCATTTTCTTAAAATACTAATATATCCTTCTTCTGCAGAGCAGAAACAGGACCTGCGATAGAGGAAATAGTGATAAAACTCATTAACACTTCCATTCAGAGAAAACGAGGCTGCAGCTCAAGGCAGATGCCCTACTTAGAACAGGGAGAAGTTGTTAAAACTCTTCCTCAAGATGAACCCAAATCATCTGAAATAAGGGTAAACAAAGCCTTCTAGCTCTTTGAAACTGACACATTTCTACCCAATTCACAAAGATTACAAAAACAGGATTCATGGAGGAGCCAGAGGTGGAATTTAAGCAGTAGGAGCCTGGAGTCTGCTTGCCCAGTTATTGCAAATATCTTTCCCCAAAAAACGATGCAAAAAACCTGCGTAAGAAGTTACAAAAGAGCCTGCACCCAGCAGGTGTTTTTTCATTTTGTCAGGATGGAGAGGTTGCCAGTACCTGGTCTGAAAAGTACGTGGGATATTGCAATGGCCACCCATGCCTAGGTGCCGGCAGCAGGGCTGAGGAGAGGCAGGGGCTGACCCTGGCCGGGCACAGCCTCTTCCAGATGGTTCTGTCTGTTTCTGGCAGTCTCTCAGCCCAGCAGGTGGCACCTCGGGGTGATCAAACGAGGGGAAATGCTGTCAGCCAGAAGGAGCTCTTGCTCGCTTAGCCTTCTTCCCCCTACCCCCTGCCTTGCCACACGAGCAGGTGACGTTACACACTGTACCCTGCTTTGCCCTGACAGGTAGCCTATGCTCACAGTCACAAAAGAGTAAGCTCGTTTCCATGACACAATGAGAGCCGAAGTCCAAACAGAAACACCCTAACTTACCCGAGGACTACATCTTACTTATCCTGCAGCAGGAATATTTAAATAGCATCTGAGTTTCATTTTAAAGGAAGATTTTAATTTTCCATATCATTACCCCAATACATTCTAAACCTTTGTCCTTCCTAAATGTTTATATTACTATGTTTACAGAATGAGAGAAAACTTTTCTATAGATTTGTAGCAGAAATGCTATAAAAATGATAGTTTTCAGCTCAATAAGCTTATGCCTTTGGTAAAGTTGGGGCTCAAGGAGGCTGTGTTCAGTGATACTGCCCTGGTGAACACGAACGTGAACTGAAACACCCAGACCACATTTCACTCCCTCAGTACCTAAGCAAGCTTGAAGCATCCTGTTAATGCTAAAGCAGTAATAATGACCAAAAAGGAATCAATGCCAAAAGCATTTTACAGTGTTTTTACATACAAGTTGCAAAGTGTTTTAAAAAGCATAGACAATGTTATCTAGGATATATTACTCTAAACATCTCCTCTTTCCCTCTTCAGATGCAGCAGCTGGGTTGGGGGAAGAAATGCAGCCTTCTCTGAAAGAAGAATGTAAGGAAGGACACAAGAAGCCAGATTTAAGTTCACTTACACAAATCGAAAGGGAGGCACTTGCTCCCATAGTAGCCTGCAGCAGAGTCTCAGCTGTGCTGCTCAGAAGACACCATCACCTTTCTTCCTCTCACAAATCCTTGCAGTCCAGCTAAAGCTAATTGGGTTGCTCCTCTGTAATTAACTTACGGTAGCATAATTGCTAGGCATCATCTTAATCAGTAGTTTCACTCCAGATTTTGTGGAAGGTAGAAATTAACTGCTAGTAGAAGTGGATTCTTTGTAGCCAGCACTTGCTTCCGGAGGCAAATTGCACAAGCTGACGGATGTGTTACCATTAGGAGATGTTTCCATGGCGCCTAACACACACAATGGCACAGCTTTCTGAACATGTTGGTCGTGTGCTTGACATTTAATTTTGAGTGGGCTTTCTTAATGCAGGTTTGCAGGTATTCATACTGCCTGTTGTCTGTTCTGCCAGCTAGCAGCATTAAGTAAAATATTTTGAGATAGTCTGCAGTGTGTACATTTATGTAAAACACATTTATGTAACACCTGCACAGTCATATTGGTAAACATACAAACAAGGATAGATCCAGCCTCTGACATATGGAAGATGCAGATGCTCTTTCAGATACCAAGCCTCTCCTAGGAAATAAGCCACAATGAAGCAAGTTACATTGCAGCTGTGGATGATTCTTAACACAAGTTTGGTAGACACATACAAAACAAAACCAAAACGCACAAGGCAAGAAAAAATAAAAAAAAACAAACAAAAAACCAGGCACTGAGTCAGACGCCCTTGGTGGAGCACTAGAAATACATTATTTGCTCTGTCAACATGCTGGGTTGCTGGTTCAGCATAGATGGCAGACATGATTTCTTCTTCCTTAGCAGAGGTAATATCACCTTAAAAATACTGCTGGTTTATAGCCCACTTAGCTGTCTATGAGATCCCACAATGAGGTCTGGAAATGCTATGGTTTCAAGCTTTCTCAGCCTACAATTTAAGGATTCCCTACTTACCTGGCACAAGCAGAGATCTCACAGGAGTGACGGCCTTGCTTTCACATTGGGGCATACAAACCCCCCACCATCCAGTTGCAGCCTGTCCCGGCATAGAATGATGGAGCATCCTAGGATTGATCCAATTCCTGGGCTCTCTTCTTCCTCTACTGTTAAAAGGTTTGGTAGGGGGGAAGGGTGGGGCATCCCAGGTGGCCCCGGGACCCAGGGGGGG
>VWZI01023529.1:227402-331013 GCA_013396835.1 Psilopogon haemacephalus
GCGGTCTTCCCCCTCGGTTCGGGAAGGAGCGTGTTTCCCCCCCTTTTGCCTCGCGCTCCCGCGGATACCCATAGGTGCGGTCGGGATCTGTTTTGCATGTAACCTCTCTGTTTTTCCCCAGTCCTGGTTGTTAAATGTTTATACCTGACGTTTAAGTGATATTCGTGTCTTTTCTGCCGACCGAAATCCAAAAGAACCAGCGAGGAGGGCACTAGGACCCCCTCGTCCCACGGGATACCGCATCTAGTTAGTGCTACCCCGTGACAAGCCAGGACATGGTTCATGTCTGAAAAAAAAATTCCTCCTTTGCTGCCTCCAAGTCCGTGCTTTCCATCATGCATTTATCTTGCTGTGCAGCAGGAGTGGCTGGCTCAGTTAGCAGTCCCAATGGACATGTAATCCCTTTCTCCATGGTGCATGGGTCGTTCACACAGAACGGCTGGCTCCTCCACAAGCCCATTTTGGCCAGTGGAATGCAAATCCCAGCCCCCTTTCTCAGCACCACCACTCCCGATGGCCCACTCACCTGTTCTGCCCATAGACTGAACTAGAGGCAGATGCAACCTTTTCCAGCAGTCCAGCCTCCCTGAAGACAGCAACAGAAGGGACAATACCCCCTACCTCACTTACCCCATGGCTATCCACTAGTGCTTATCCAGCAGCCTCCTCATGACTCCAGGCAGGAGCAGCTGTGGTCCACCTGTATCCATCACCACAGCTGCAGCTGCTTAAGAGGCCCTGTCCATGCCTTGATTTCCAGCAGTGCCACCCTACCTTAGCCACTCTATAGCTGACTGTATTTAAAGGCAAAATAGTTCAAAGCTCTTGGGTCCACAGACATGGGCAAGGCTAATGGTGCTGTCCCCCAACACTGCTTCATGTAAAAGTGACTACAAAAAAAAAAAAAAAAAAAAAAAAAAAAAAAGAGAGAGAGAAAGAAATGTGCTGGTCCTCCCATACTACATGGTGCAATTGGCCTCTGTCACAGCAGTGTGGAATCCAGTGCTCATATCTGAGAAAATACAGCAGGCATTTTGGTGTGCAACATCCTCTCTGTTGAATTTAAATCCACCACTCTGCCACCATGCTCCAACCACCATAAACAGTGCTTTTCCATCCTCCATGCCCACACACACTTTATCTCTGGGTTTGCACAGCAGCTGGAGCAGAAGCAGATACCCCATGTTTGCTGAGTCCCTTCAGGACAGACAGAAGCACAAGGTACTCAGAGCTACCAGCACCCCAACTAACCATGCCCCTGGGCTGGCAGCAATTGGCTTTCTGAAGAGAAAGATCTCACAAAAAAGCTTGTGCAAGAAACAAAAATGAAATAGAAAGCAAAAAAATCCAGACAATATAATATTTAAAAATCAACAAATTTTCAATTCCTTGCTCTCTGCCCCACAGCTCATTTCTATCCTCCATCTTTCTAGACATCATAGGAATCATCCTGCTGTCACCGTTGCCTGCTTCACTTGAACATGTAAGCTCCACACCAATACCTTTTGAAGCCACAAATTCTCTGTCTAAACAGCAAGCACTGATTTTTTTCTGTTAGATCATTACTGGGCAAACATGGCAGCAACGACTGCAGTCAGTCTTTTGGTCTCTACTGCTCCTCTGACTGCAATTATTGAAGAGTTTATTTTCAAGATCTGCCTGCAAAATTCAGCAAGGCTTCGAGACAGTGAAGACATTTCAGTTCCCCGGAAAACCTGCAACAGCTAGAGGGCACACAAGGCTTGCCAAAGAGGTGGCCCTGCAGACTGCACTTCAAACGCAGCAAGGAGCCCCTGGACAGACTTTTCCCTTCCTACGAAGCCACACAGTTCAGAGGGATGGCTTCGCCTCACACTGCTTTGTCGTCACAAAGAGCAGAAGGCCACAGGCAGCACAAATTAAACACAAAACTGCTCACGCTGTGTGGCTGCAAATCAAACCCTTCACAAGGTCTGGATCAAAGTCAGGCTCTGCAGGACTTCAGCTATATGAATAAGGTGTGTGGTATGAGAAGCCACCCTGTCTTCAGGGGCCATGTCTAAATTAAAGCCAAAATGTTGGGTTTCCCAACACACTGCTGCCCTGGGGAAGGTTTGTGAGGAAAAGCAGTGCCCTGGCCTGGGCAGCTCCAGGGGCTGCAAGAGCCACATGGTGCCGGTTTTGTACTCTCTTCAAGAAGGTTGTGGCCTCCAGCAACTGAAAGAACTGCTTTTGACCGTTGCTGATGTCTCTAAATGATAGAGAAAAACTAAATGTTACAGGAAAACAGAACGGCTTAGTTTTATTCCTTGAAAAACAAGGGTTTTTTACAGAAGCATTAGGAACGTCAGGATCTCAGTGAGAGAGGGCAGAGGTAAATCCACTGTCAGCAGCAGTGAAAAACAAAGTAGCAAGAAAAATAATTAACTGAGGCTTCGTGGTTCGTTCCAGCTTTCCCTCGAAGCTGCAAGCAGCTTGTTCTGCTAACCCAGCGATCTGTGTCTCAGCTTCAGGAGTCTCCAAGCATCCAGCCAAATAGGAAAGAAAGCCCTTCTTGGTGGGCAAGAGCCAAGCAGTCAGAGCATGTGCCCTGCAGGGAGGCCATGGTGGGGATGTGTTGTGTTGCTGCTTTCCCTGACATGGCCCAGATCCAGCTGGAGAGGCTGTGGTGGCTCTGGATTAGAAATAAGCACTGAGGAAAACAGCCTTAATGATTCCCACTGTAGCCTCCATGACATGATCCTCATTATCCAGTAGTAACTTCCAAAGCAACTTTTCAAGGACATGCAAGCATACAATGCTGATTAAAAAATCAATACTATATGTTTTTTCGTTTGAAGCACTGTCCACCACAAATGCTGTTTCAGTCACACTGCATGTGTGTGATACCAGATATATCTAATGTTATCCAGAAATATCTAATGTTATCCTGAACCAGACTCTGTGATGCCTTGATTTTGATTTTAATTGTGTTGATGCCTTAATGCATTAAGCATTTTTTCTTATTTTTTCAAGTGGATAACTGCAGAGAAGAAAAACCTTTCCAGTGTGTGAGGTCAGAGAGTATAATAAATACAAATTAATCAGCTCATGAAAACATCACTAAATTTGTCTCATCTGCAGAAAACACAGCAGACCCTCCGCGATTGCTCTGCTGGAGTTTCTAAATTATGCTGTCACTACAGGGAGATTATGCACTGACTGTTCTCTCCAGAACATTGACCATTACAAGGTCACATTATCATTGCCTAGGTCATTTCAGCTGCTTTAAAAGCCTTTTCTTCCCATATATCAAATTAAATGACAGCTTGGTGGAAGAGAAGGCCACAGGGTAGCATCCCACAGGACCTCACAGCTAATGGTGTTGCTTCTTGATGCTTATCAACAGGCAAATCAGCACATGTGCCCCAGCCAGCTGGCTCCCAGACCCTTGCTATAGTAGGCTGCCTCTTGCCCAGTCCAGAGTGCTGTGGTAATAAAGGCCTGACCTGCACTATGGGAGCTGAGGGCACAGTAAGTCAAGAGTACACAAGAAGCTGATTTGAAGTAGGAAGATATAGGACTACAAAACGCTGTTCAGAACTGTTTGGATAAGCACCATTTATTTTTATAGGAGAGCTCAGAGACAAGTCATGGGTCTAAGTAGGAATGCTATTGCTCTGACTTTGAAATTTGCATGACTTTTAAAAAATAAGATGAAACACCACAAGAAGCTCACAAATCCACACCGTTTGCCGGTTGCTTACACATTGGAGCTGACAGCTTCAGCAAGTAGGACTGGAAACACACACACACACAAACATCTAGTGATTTGTCCAAACAGAAGGAACCCAGTAAAATTTTTGTCTACTCTTTAGCTCAAAATGCTCAAAACTGCCCCCTTCAGGAATGCATTTTTTCTTTTCTCTATGTAATCTAGGAACAGCACAATCCTTTGCGAAATGCACTGTCATGCATTGGTTGCATCATCCCAGTCTTGACAACCCTTGCATGCAACCCTTAAGTGCATAAAAGCATCTCTGAATTGCCACGAGAAACAACCAGGGACAGATTCCATCATATGAACCTGTACTACTGGCTTTCAAAGCAGGTTTTCATTGCCACTCTAGATACACAACATTTGTGTATCTCGTTCCAATTCATCATGAGCCACTTTAAACTGAAATTTAAGTAAGCTCTGCAAAGTTGCATACTTTAAAGTATATGGCACTGGTAGGAAAAACTACATTAAATTTCAAATGAAAGTAAAAAATGGAAATATGAGCTACAAACAAGTCAAATACAAATGCATCTAGTATTAGGCAATCATTTTCAAGAAACAAGGCATGAAGAAAAATTTATTTCTATTTTAATTGCTACTGTATAGATAGATAGATAGATAGATAGATAGATACATACATACATACATACATACATACATATATATTTCTTCCTACATCTTACTTGCTAACAAATTAGACTCACAGGACTGTTGCCATATATCCCTCATCACAGTATTTTGACTGCCAACTCTGTCTACTCACCAAGCTAAATTATTAGCACAGAAAAGTTGTCCTGACAAGAATGCAGCTGTCCCCTGCTGCTACATGCACTGCTTTTCACTGTGCTTATGGAGAGTGTGCAGGCCACTGCCCTTCCTGCTGGCCAAGCTCCTGTCAGCTGCCTGCAGTGCCCCCTCTAACTTTGTTCTATTTCTGCTCTCAGCTGATCAGGTGGTCTCCTCGGGATGTGGATGCCCTGGGGCAAAGCTGGACGTGCCTTCACGGTCAGTGCCAGGCAGACCGAGGGAACTGCTCCTTTCTCTATCGGTCAGGCACACATGAGTCTGGTGCTATGTCTGAGCAAGTATCTCCTGAGTCATGACATAGCTCTGTTACTGTAGACGCAGCACTATATTAACCTACCTGGCAAGCTTGGAGTTGCTTCCCTCTATCTGCACCCATCTCTGGCAAGGGAAGTGTTGGTGTCCTTTGGTGGCTCAGCAGAGTCTATTTCCAGGCAGTTGAATTACAGGCATGTGGAGAACTGCCCAGTGAAACAGTGGGAAGTACATGTTCAGACTGTCAGACTGTTTGCTTACCTTTCTTTTTTTCCTTCCTTCCAGCCTGTTAAACTCTCTAGATTTTTTTTCTTTTTTTTTTTTTTTTTTTTTTTTTAGGCTTTGGAAAAGCCTTGGCAGTTTTGCAGAACTGGAAGTGACTAGCAAGTGAGAGATCAGTAACTGCCAATACACTTCTCTTGATATGAAATGTCATGAAAGTTGAACTGGAGCCTGCCTTTCTTAGTTTCCTGTTTTGAATTTAATTTCCTTCCTCTAATCTCCACCTGGCACCTAAACACTCTTAATTTTCTTGATTTTTTTTCCAGGGAAAACAAGTCAGCATTAAAACTCAGCAGTGCTTCTTTAGATAAAGACACTATCTTGCAACTGCTGCTATAGAGAAGATCAGCAAAAATAGTTGTGGGCTGAAAATGATTGCAGTGAAGCAGTAAAAATTCTTTCTCAGGTCTCACAAATTACTTAAAACCCATTTCAGTCTATACTGTGAAGTGAATATGGCTGATAATTGAACTCTCTATTCAGGGCACCGAGTGAAAGCAAATTCCAAACTGACACACAGAGTAAACTTGAGAGTTAAAAACAGATCCAAAGTAACTGGAGGTGTAATTGCATGCAGTAAAGGCTCTGACTGGTAAAACTAACTACGGGCATAAAAGCTGTTCTGCAAATAAGACAGTCTGACCATTGTTCTTTATTGGAGTTAATATGCCAGTGTATCCAGTACAGTTTACTGGACCAAGCATTGCCTACACACCAAGAAATACATCATGGGAAGAAAAACTATCCTCCCTTCCCAGGCTTACTACACCTGGTAGGAAGGCAATTATTCTGTCTGTTTCTTGGTGCAGTTTGCAGACACAGACGCACACACACAAAAAAGGAATTAATTAGAAACTTGTATTTGTTAGAAGAATTGGTTATTTTTTCCTTTGCATTTGCTGGTAGTTTATTAATCTCACTTTCTTCATTTTGAAGGAGAAATATCAGAAAAAAATCCTTTGTTCACATCTCTTGAACAGCATCTTCTCCCCTTCAAAGCAGGCTACACCACTAGAACTTAGTATTGTCAGCATTGCAATTGCACTGGAGTGCAGACTGACTCAAAACATATTTGGCCTTTCCTGCAGGTACTTTTATATGTGGTTAAGGGCACCTGGATTTTCTGCTAAGGCACTACAGCAATAGTTAAGCAACATGACTCAGTTGATTGACTGGCAATTATTGAACACAAATAATTTTTTTTTTTTTAAATTATAGTTTGTTCCCTATCTGCTCATTTCCATAGGAAATTTGAATTGCTGGACCAGTTTTAGCAAAAGCTACAAGTACCAGGCTAGTTTCTGCAGACCAAGCCATTATGCCAAGAAGACAGATCTCCCGTGAGGCTCTACCCACCAGCTGGTTGATGTTTTTTGACAGCTACCCACAGCTGATGAGAAGCTTAGCTTCCAGCTTCAGCTCTAGAAGGCCTACAAGACTGTAGCTGAAACAATTATCTCTGGCACCACACACTGCCATCTTGCATAAATAATACAATTTTAACACAATATTACCTCTGCAGAAATCTTTGAAGAGCTGAAAAGAAGTAAAATATGATTAGTCCTTGCCTCCTACCTCCAGCTTACACAGTACCTGAGATGGGGATAAAAACAAGAAAAAGGAGGACTATGGTAAATGCAGCTTCAGAATCCTCTTGCGCCACAGACACTGTCCTAACCCATGCAAAAGGCAGGCAGAGGCAGGTCTTTAACGGCCTAGGATTCCAATACCTTTGGTCCCTACTGATTCAACATTGTTTCAAATGAGCTGCTCCTCTCTATTATGTTCAATTAGCTCTGCAGCCTTCACAAGAAACAATTAGAGAAAACTCCAAAATGCTAGAAGATTCTCAAAAGGAAGGTTTTCCCTCCAGAGAACCTAAGACAGCAGAAACAGCTCCATTAAGCTTTCCAGTTCTAGGTGAAGTGCCAAAACCTTGTTTTCAGTAATGCCATCTGTTACATGCAAATTCATCTCCTATTTCTGAAGCATCAAGGTAAGCGTTGCACTAAATGGCCATCCACACACCCAAACAGTGACTGGGGTGATGAGAGATGGTCAATTCCAATCTTGTAATTTTTTTAAACCTTACTCTCTGACAGCACCTCCACATAAGCCTGTTTTATTTGAAGCAAATATTAATTAACTGAATTATTTTTATGAACTCTTACATAACCTCATACACAGGATTTGTTGTAATTCAAGACATACCAGATAATTTCAGTTATCCCATTTTGCAGATAGTCCCCAGAGTAATGGAAAGCAGGGAGAGAGCCACTCCAACCCAGGGACATTTTAATTAAATAGCTAATTTGATTCTAGCAGAAGACAGTGTGACTTAGTGCAACTTGATTGTCATAGATCAAATTTTAAAGTTACAACCAGAAAAAAAAAATTGATATGATTTGTAAATACAGACTTAGTCAGAGCATTGACCTTTTATAAGACCTACTTTTATAAGTAGGTATTCAACTTGTTACTCAGCAACACCCACCAGATATTGCAGTTAATCACTGAGAGCATGTTTGCTTTTCAACAGAAGCTCTGACACCAAGAAAATGAGGAGAGTTTAGGCACACGATTTTCAGCCTGCAACAAAAGAAATAGAGTAAAAAACTCCAACCAATATGAACCAAAAAGAAAATGTTTTTGCAAGTTCAGCTATGACCAAGTAAAATTAAGAGTGGAGCCAAAGGCAGCTGGGAACATCTGCTGGAATCACAGAACAGCTTAGGTTGGAAGGGACCTCATAGATCATTTACTCTGATCTCCCTGCCATGGTCAGGGATGCCTTTCAGCTAGACTCATCTGCTCAAGGCCTCGCCTAACCTGGCCTTAAACACTCACAGGGAGGAGGCATCCACAACCTTTCTGGGCAGCCTATTCCAAAGTCCCACTACCCTCAGACTGAAGAGCTTCCACCCAAGATCTGGTCTAAACCTACTCTCCCTCAGCTTAAAATCATTCCCTCTTGTCCTACTGCTAGATACTCTTCTGGAAAGTCCCTCTCTAGACTTCCTGTACAAACCCTTCAGGTATCTGAAGGCAGCTCTAAGGTCCCTCCACGGCCTCTTCTTCTCTAGGCTGAAGAGAACCCCAGCTTACTCAGCTTATCCTCGCAGCGGAGGTGTTCCAGACCTTGGATCATCTATGTGGCACTCCTCTGGGCTCAACTGAACAGCTCTGTTTCCTTCTTATAATGGGGACACCATAACTGGAACCTTCACTGCGCTCATTCTCACTGCAGAGGCGCAACCTCATGAGGTTGGTTTGTGCCACCTCTTCAGCCTGTTCGGGTCCCTCTGGATGGCATCCCTGCACTCCAGCATGTCTGCTGCACTGCACAGCTTGGTGTGGAGAGATCTGCATTCATACCAGTGATGTTACTCTCTTTCTATAGCTCTGACCATGAATTTCAGCAAACTGCTCTTTTCAGACATTCTGGCAACATGAAATGACCTTAGGGCTACTACAAATTGACTAAAGTCAATTTGAACTAATGTGATTATTTAACACCAATGAGAAAAATCCAAGCAAACAAATATCCCACACATTAAAGATAGCTAAAGCTGACCAACAATATTGTTGCCAAACCCCCTATGGATACACTACAGAAAAAGAATGTAAGAAGCTGTTGCAGAAAATGGAACCTTACAGAAAGAGACCTGGGGGTTCTAATTGACGAGAGGCTGAACATGAGCCAGAAATGTGCCCATATGGAAAAGAAAGTCAATGGCAATCTGGCTTGTATCAGCAATATTGTAACCAGCAGGAGTAGGGAAGTGATTGTCCTCCTGTATTTGGCTTTGGTGAGGCCAAACCTTGAGTACTGTGTTGAGTTTTGGGCACCTCAGTACAAGAAGGACATTGAGGCACTGGAGCAGGTGTAAAGAAGAGCAACTACACTGGCCTAGAGAATGAGTCAATGAAGAGTGGCTGAGGGAACTGGGACTGTTTAGCTTGAGGAATAGGAGACACCTTACTGCCCTCTACAACTACCTGACACAATGTAAGAGAGGGAGATGCTGGTCACTTCTCACAAGTAATTAGTGATAGAACAAGAGGGAACAGCCTCAAGCTGCACCAGAGTAGGTTTAGCCTAGAAATTATGAAAAACCTTTTCACTGAGGGAGTAGTCAGCCATTGGAGCAGGCTGCCCAGGGAGGTGGTGGAATCACCATCCCTGGATGTGTCTGAAGGTTGTTTAGATGTGGTGCTTAAAGACACAGTTTAGTGGTGATCTTGGCAGAGTAGAATTATAGTTGGTCCTGATGATTTCAAGGGTCTTTCCCAAACTGAATGATTCTACCAGGACATAAAATAAAGGAGTCAAGTATTTACCCACAGAGCCATAAAAGCAACAACCAGAAACAGACCAGCTGTTCAGAGAAACTTGGAATTGCTATGTCATCATAGCAGGGTTAAACTAGGGTTAATCTTTAAAGGTCCCTTCTAACCCAAATCATTCTATGACTTAGTTCTTGCAGTAGAACATTATGTGACATAGCACGGTACAAGATAAACCATGCATGTATCATCTTCCAAAAATTCTTTTGAGTATTCAAAAGCCATCATTTAAAAGCACAAGTATCTTTCTTTAAAAAAAAAGTAAGAAAGCAAAATGGATTTTGGAAAACAGAGAACATACTGACAAACCATTAAAGACTATTTCTTTTAAGAACACTGACAGGTCTAACTTGGCTCTTCAGCATAATTGAGTCTACAGCAAAATATCTTTGAAATAAGTCCTTGAAGAACTCTGTTTCATAAAAGAAAGCAGCTTTTGGCACTTCCTTTGACATACCTGTTCAATTTCTGTATCATTTGTTGTTTTGTAACTTTTAATTGACTAGTATCATGCTCAGCCCAATATGTCAATTTATGAAAGGCCTTTAAATTTTCTTTCCAATAAAAAAATACCTGTGTCAGTTTAATGCTATGCAAACATTTCAATCAATTTTTATAGCACATGATCTGTAGCCCTTACTCAGCACATTGCTCAATGTCAGTATGTGATGCAGGAATCCAGTATCAGCATGATGTAGACTGACAGCTACAAAAGGAATGCAATCAATTTTTGCAGATAATCATAAAGACCATCAATTGAGCAAGGCACAAAAAAAGACTTTAAATCTAATCAAGCTTAGCAGATTAATTTGTCTTGTGTTTTGGTAGCTACAATAAATCTGGAAATAAGGAGATATATGTTCTATTCATGACTGACTCCACAGGAACAAATTCATTTATGAAATAAACAATAACATTTTCTTCTACAATAAAGAGTAATCATTTAAGTATCTCATTCCTTCTGTTCCAGATCTCTTTGTCAGGAATGTTAAAACTCAAGAGCATGCAGAATTTAATCCTACATGGAAAAAATGTGTACCTACTTCCCTCTACCACTCTGTTAGTGCTAAAGAACTGCTTTGCAAGTAAATGAGGTACAATCATGTTGTCCCTCTCCTGTCACCTTCCAAAAAACCTTTGAACTTATGGGCCAATTTGGACAAAGCGTGCCAGACAGAGTCATGGAGTTGTAGAATCATTTAATCACTAAGGCTGGAAAAGACCTTTCAGATCATCGAGTCCAACCACAACCCAACTACCATCTAAATCTCCCCTGGAACAATTTAAAGCCATTTTCTCTTGCCCTGTCACTAGTTACTTGAGAGAAGAGACAAAGACCAGCCTCACTACAGCCTCCTTTCAGGTAGCTGTAGAAAGCAGTGCGATCTCCCCTTAGCCTTCTCCAAACAACCCCAGCTCTCTCAGCTGCTCCTCCTGTGCCATGCTCTCCAAACCCCTCACCAGCCTCGTTGCTCTTCTCTGGACATGCTCCAGGACCTCAATGGAGGAAGGGCTCTCAGGTAATACTCTGAGTGCAGCATCTCTGTAAATCTCTTCTTAGACACAAACATTGCAAAACTAGAGAAGTAAAAAGTAAAAAAGCATTATATCTTAGGTCTTGTTTATAAGTTCAAGTGAAGATTAGTATTGTCATAGTGCTCAACTAATTGGCTAGGGCTAGATGTCCTAACATAGGCTTCAGCAACAACAGAATTTTTTTCAGTACCCAGGGCTCTTCCCTCAATGATGGGTAGGGTGACATCAGGTTAATTATCACAGGTCACTAGTCATATTCCCAAACATATCAAGCTAACAGTAGACTCAATTTCTATTGCAAAAGTGTGCTACATATTGCCCAATCATTAACAATGGGAAAAAAAAAAAAAAAGGAATAGGCTGACAACTACTTTAATATCAGTTTCATATTCAAAGTATGCAGAATGTATTGTCAGCAGAAGCGAGAGACTCCAAAAGGTAGTAATGTGAAGGCACACTTACCCTGATTATATCGTGTTTCACTGCAGCTTAAGATGTGTAGAACATAGTACTACTTCTATATGCATGCGATGAAAATAGGCAGCTGTCACAGTAAACCAGGTTCAAATCCACATCAAATATCCTGCACACCAAATTGGAACTGGAGTCTTATTTATACCTATATAGAATATTCAACATTTTTACCACATGCACTGAAAATACAATCCAGGAAAAAAATAAACCAAACACACAATTGTTGCATCTTGCTGACAAATGGAGTTTAAAAAATAGACAAACTAACTACATCTTTATTTTTGTCAGGTTTTCAATACAAAGAAGCATAACAGAATCCCAAAGTCATGAAAGAGTGCTCAAAGCCAAGCTGGATTTTCCTACCTCAAACCAGAAGAGGGAACATTACTTGCACCACCTCTGCCCCACTTAGAGTTTATATTGCCCTTGCTTAATGAGGTGTGCAAATGCAGTAACTATGTCCACTGCACTTTGACAACAAAGGTTGCTCATTACATGGTTGGGTTTTATTTTAAGCATCATTTATGAGCCAGAATTATGGCAAGCATTTGTGGGACAGAACTGGTGAGAACTACTTGAGTATTTGCAGGCAACTATACAGGATGTAACTCAAGACTTAGACCTTCTACTTCACCCATGGCTTCTCAACACGCTCCACTGAAAACTGGAGGTTTTTGTAGATTTAACTACAGCAAGAAGCCAAATGCACAGCACATGGTGGAGAGGAGATTGCTGTGATTACTATGCAAGAGCAACTGGAGACAGCAGCAGCACCAGAAGCAAAAGCTATCACAGAGGGTAAGCAGGGCAGCACAAAGCTAGCCAAGGAATCCTGCCTTTGCTGTTGCACCTGGCTGGCTCAGGAAGGACTTCAACCTCACACAGCATTTCCCCCAGTCACATCAGCATCAGACCATGGGGTGGAAAAAAAGCAAAAAGCTAACACACACACACACACACAGAGCCAGCCTGCAGCTAGACAGTATCTGTGCAGTGGGCTTCAGAGGATCTCTCTTCACTGCCCTGTTTGGTGTTCAAGTGTTGCAATTCTTTCCACCTCAGCTTCGCTTGCACCTTTTCTGTTATCCTTCACCCATGTTTTTTCTTGCTCCTTGCTATGCCCATTCCAAATATGAGGGAGGAAAGATGGTATTACTGTCACATTTTTCCTTTTTTTTCCACCAGGTCTGCCTGCAGCAGGTATGACTGCTCCCCCTGCCCCAACACAAGGTCCTAACAGACCCTGTACAAAGGGCTGAGGAGCTGGTGAAAATCAGCATGACACCCCAGCAACATTAGCTGGCACCTCCAGGTCCAGAAGTCCTTTAGGTACTTGGAGAACTGGGCCCTCCAACTACATAGGAAGTTGACCACAGCCCAACTCAGACAGGGTATAAATGGAAACCTACTCCAGGAATAGTGGTTCTCTCCACACAGAAGCAGCCTGGCAGTCAGCTTGTCTCCCCTTAGACTGGGACCTCATCTAAGGGGTCCTCACCCCTCTCTGGTAAGTGGTTTGTGAGGGTATCCTTGGCACCCACGGAGAGATTTTCCTTTTCTGAGTGTGTGCACATTCTGGTTCATCTCTCCCTAGCTAGTTTAACTGATAGCGCAGCAGGATATTCCCAGCTGCCACCTGAATCTGATTTTACTGTCAGAAAGAGAGCAGATTAATTGCAATAAATCCAGCTTTCAGGAGGCTGTTGCTGCCTGTTTTGTGGGTGCCTTCACAGCACTGCCTTGTTTAGAGCTCTACTACTAAGCTATCTGCAGCACATTCAACCTACCAAACTGTAGTTGTGTACTGGAAGATGCTCCCAGTATTGTCAGATTGCAAATGACTTGCACTCACCTGTGGGGCTTCTGTGAGCACATCTCCAAATCTGATCAAGAATTATCAACTTGTACAACCAAGTCAGCATTTCTTTTCATGGTTTCAACAATTGTATTTATTCCTTGGTTTAAAAGGTTTTGGTTCAACAGTTTTATAAAGAGATTTCACAAAATGTGCAATATTTATAAACACAGCTCTTAGTTGCAGTGGTAAGAAGAATCTTTACTTTTGTCATAAAGTTCACATCATTTATGAAATACAAGGTTGGTTTTGCTCCCCCTCTTCTCCCTCCCCCAAACTGGCACTTCATTGTAAATTGAAAAAACTTTTAAAAAGACAAAAAGTTAATCTAAACATGATGTTATAAGCACCTTGTCACAGTATTACATTCTAATAATAAGGCATTTTTTTGTTTTGTAGAGTCTGTGCAACTTGGAGACCTGTAAAAGGTGACTGAAATGCCAGCCTTCTCCTGTAAGGAATAGGCCTTCATTTTTGCTTTGAAGTTACAACCCCTTCACACCACCCCCCTTAAAAAACAGAAAATGTACAGCTCATAATATGGCAGAATATATCCCTTAGAGGGTGAAAAGAAATTACAGTAGACAAAGGTGGAAAATACAGTGAATAGTAGGTAAAGTAAGACTGCTCTTTAAAATACAAAAGAAGTAAAAGAAGAAAACAGGAACTGAAAAACAAGCAACAATGGAATTTCTCTAGTGGAAGAGGATTTGGAGGCTTCATAAATAAGTGGAAAATTATTAAAATACTTTGCTATATAAAAAAAAAACACAAAGTGTTTTCCAGTTGTCACCTAAGCTTTAGATGCAACTTTGTAGGAGTAAGTATTTGGAGGCAGCTTTGAGCTCTGATTGGCACAGGCATTCCAGCAGGGTAATGCTGCCAACAGCAGAAGAAATCCACCCAGTAAGACACAAAAGCCACTAAAATAGAATGCAGTGTCATACTCCTGCGTCCAGTCGTAAAACCAACCTGAGGGTGAAAAGAAGAGGGAAACACATCAGTGAGGAGTTTAGTGTAACACAGGACAATGAGCTAAATGGCATGAAAATAACCACACAACCCTCAAAAAAAACCCAAACCAACAATCACAGAATGTTAGGGGTTGGAAGGGACCTCCAGAGATGGGAGTCCAGCCCCCTGCCAAAGTAGGATCACCTAGGGCAGGCCACACAGGAATGCATCCAGGCAGGTTTTGAAAGTCTCTAGACAAGAAGACTCCACAACCTCTCTGTGCAGCCTGTTCCAGTGCTCTGTCACACTCGCCACAAAGAAATTTCTCCTTGTGTTGAGGTGGAATCTCCCGTGTTCTAGTTTGTACCTATTGTTCCTTGTCCTACCACTGGGCTCCACCAAAAAGAGACTGGCACCTTCATCTTGATACCCACCCCTCAGACATTTATAGATGTTGATAAGATCTCCTCTCAGCAACAGCGCCAGGTCGCTGAGTATTTCCTCAGAGGAGAGATGTTCAAATCCCCAGTCATCCTCATAGCTCTCTATTGGACTCCTTCCAGCAGATCCCTGTCTCTAATTGGGGAGCCGAAAACTGGACAGTTTTCCAGGTGTGGTCTCACCGGAGTCAAACGCAGTTAGGCCAGTTAAGACATGAAACATGCTTTTCATCAAAGCCAAAGCCAGAACGTGATCAGCTCGGCCAGCTCAAGCAAAACAGGCTTTCATTTCTATTGAAGATTTTGATCTTGCTTTTCCATGGTTATTAGGAACAACTAGAACAAACTGTGTACAAATTAATTCTGGTCCTGGCAAGTTCAAGTTGATTTTACAGTATCTACCTTGAACTTACCTACAATTGGTGGTCCAAAACTATTTCCAAGTCCAGCAAAGAACATCAATATCCCATATGCGTGAGTCAGTTTCTCGATTCCCACAGTCTTTGTTGTGACATATGGAAAAATTGACCAGTTTCCAGTCAGAAACCCCAAAACTGCGGAAAGCATCGCTAGCATCAGGTAACTTTTGGCAAATGGAATTGCAAACAAGGCCATTCCTGTCATTAATAAGGTAGTTACATATAGGTATAAAGTGTTCACCCACTTAAAATCTGCTAATATTCCTAAAGTAAGTTTGCCAATAGCAGTCATAATGCCTATAATTGAAATAAGGGGCATATGATAATCATCTTCATTAATGTTTGCGCTTCTTGCTACATCTTCCATGAGCAGAGAAGCAGGAAATCCACCAATATCAAAGAGCAAGATGGCAACAAAGAGAGCTGAAAATACTTTGTTCTTAAAAAGAACCACTGTTTCCTCCCAGTAGTTCAAATAGAGCTGCCACTTCCTTTTGGCAAGTTGCTTGCAGAAGTTTGTCTGTTCTACAACTTTTTTTTTGTAAGTGTCTTTATCATTTACATTTATTGAGCTTAATACATTCTTATTTAAAGTGCTATCCTGTTTGTAATCAGGCACATTGTTCACATGTTTTTCATCAAGGTAGCCCTTTTCAAGGATGCTTATATTTTCTCCTACAGTCTTCTCTTTTTCATGGTAAACCAAATATTGATCTGGGACTTTGTCTACACATGATTTTTCTGATGGAGGGGAATCAGGTGACTCCAATGGTCTCATTAGGCTGCCACATGCTAATATATTCAGAGACAGTGCCCCAACTATTAGCAGACAACCATCCAATCCATATAGCTCAATAAGCTCTCTTTGCAATGCTGCATATATAAAGAGTCCAACACTTGAACCTGTAAAAGTAAAATAAAATCAGTTTACATTAGAGAACTGAAAACATTCTGTAACATTAACAAACTTTTACATTTCAGCAACTACAAATATACTGCCACAGGAATAGTAAGTTACTTGTGCTCCCTCTTTCCAGTTTAATGACCTGCTAAGTTACCATCCCTCCTGAAGTTACAGCTTCTTTACTGAGTATCCACAGAATAAAAAACCTTTCAAAATATCTGCACCATTTACAATGATTAACATCAGAATATTATAGCTGATGAAAAACATCACTATCATGCACACACCTAAAATGGTACTTGATACACATGAGTTACTACCGTTAGAATTACACACAACAACATTTTCCCCCTTTTTCTCCTTGCTGACACGTTCCTTCTTTTAAGGCAATTCTTCCTCATTCTGTTTTAAGTAGCAGACCTAGGAACAGCCCTTGACTGCTTAATGTTTAAGAAAAGAGGCTTCACATGGTATGAACTTATTCCAAAGGCATTTCTAAAGACCTGTAGGGCCAGACATGCATTTGAGAAATTTGGCTAGTCAGAACAAACGACTGAAAAGTAAGAAATTACTATGACCACAAGCACTTTATGCAATACCACCAATTTAAAGAAAAAACTCTTTGTTGAAGTGAGCATAGATCCACAGCAATCAACAGATGTCTCCCACTCACTAATACAAAGCAATGTTTTTAAAGTTAATTTTAAAGACAAACTTTAAATTAAAATGGTTTGTTGAAGAGTCTCTCTAGATTATATTAAAGCCATTTATATAATTCAGTGCTAAGCACAGGAAAAAAAATTATAACACTCAGACTTATTTTGTTTCCTAGGTGCTAAAATTAACCAAGACTCAAAAAGCTCAAGGCGAACCACCTGGAATTCCAACAAAGGCCACTGAAAATTATTCCAAGGAACATCTCTGTAGAAGTTCCTCTTTATTCCACTGCTGTGGATCTGGCACTAGTATCTCACAACACTGACTGTATTGACTCTGCCTGAGGAAACAGATCAAAGAGACTCCATATATCACAGACAGCAAGGCAAGGGGCAACAGCCTTCTTTAACAATTCCAACGTGGTACATTAAGTTAGCAACTCTTCTTTATGTAAAGAACAATGTCAAATGGCCTAAAGATTCCAGGAGAGGATGAGAGAGAGAGAGACTGCTCAGCATCCTTCAAGGATGCTTTTAACATACGTGGATGAAAAGCTGTGATGAACTTTTGGAGGATTTCAGAATTTAGTCTTCTTTTAAATTGGAAAGGAAAAAAAAATATTAAAACTGTAAGCCCAAACTTCAACTACTCCTTTAAAGGTACAGCTAATGTGAAGTTGTTGTGATCCAGCATTTATATTCTGCATCTTCAATCTCTTTCTCACCTCTGATCTTGTATTAGGAAAGAAGAGGGAGAAGAGGGAGAGGGAAAAGTTTTCCCCTTTATTACCCATGGCATGCAGCTGAGGCAGTTCATGAGTCTTCTTTCTGGAACAGGTAGCCCACAGAGGTTGTGAATGCCCCCTCGCTGAAGGTGTTCAAGGCCAGGCTGGATGAGGCCTTAAACAAACTGGTCTAGTGGAAGGTGTCCTAGCCTATGGCAGGGGAGTTAGAACTACATTATCATAAAGGTCCCTTCCATTCTATGAATCTATGAATCTCCCCTTGTCATGTCTATGAACAATCTGTACCATACACCTGCAAGTGTAGTTACTATTTTACATGAAGTCTGATTTTATCTGTTCCTTGCTAGTGATGCTTTTACCTAAGTAGTACTTCAGCAAGTAACTGAGCAAAATAAAATTTCTTGGATTTATTGCCAGGATAATGACAGCTACATCAGATCAGAAAAGTCAGAGAGAATGACAAAAGTTCTACCTGTTGAGATGAGACCAAGGGCAAGGCCTCTGCGTTTGTCAAAATACTGGCAAGTGATGGTAACTGTTGCTGTATACAAAAGGCCACATCCAAGCCCTTAAGAAAAAATACACAGAAGTAAAGCATGTAACATTCTCTGGGAAACTAATGCCTCTACTTATTCTTCAGATAACACAGTAGTGTATGCTGGTCACAGAGCTACCTGAATCAGCACCAGCCACACCACTGGGCTGCCTGCACTGTTCACTTCCCCTTCCCCTTCCCATCCCTGACTGTGTGGAGCAGGCTGGATTTAAAGAGTTCACCAGCTCAAGCTCCATGCTACATGGAAGGAGTTAACATGGCTTTCAGTCCAGGGGCTGGCCCCAGAAAGCAACAGAGCTGCATCCTCATGGCAGTGTGCCCAAGCCAGCACTGCTGGGTCCCTGTTGGCCAGTGAGGTGCCCAGATTCCTGACACAGTTAATTTGATAAACCACCCACAACAGCCTTCTCCAGCACAGAAAGGCAGGTCACCACCTGCTAAGAGAACAGCACTTTTGTGCCTCTAGCACAGCATTTTAGGCTCCCCAATGGTCTCTAATTTATCACATTAGAATGAGTACATAACGAAGTTGCAGAAGAGATGTTATTCTTTAAAACTGGCACTTCATGCCTGAAGAGACCTGCTTAATTCCACCCCTTAGTTAAAGCCTCAGCTTCTCTAACAGTCATGTCAACAGAGGACAAACTGTTTTCAAAGCCTGAGGAACAGATGCATTGCTTTTATCTTTCACTACATGGTAGCAGCTTGCTTGATGGACATCCCTCCTTGCCCCAAACTAAGATATTTCTTGATATATCAAGTCCCAGACTACCACTGCCTCAGTGAATCAGTTTTCCATTTTATATTCATAAACCAAGACTCAAAACAATAAATATTAATTTTCTGTACAAAGGGAAGGTGTTTCTTACCAACAACAATGCCATACGAAATATAAAGAAAGTATATGTTAGGCGCAAAACTGCTCATCATGAGGCCCCCGGCCACCATAAAGCTACTGAAGATTGCTACTGGTCTTGCTCCAAAAGATGATACACATATACTGCAGACAGGACCTAAAGGAAAAGCAGGAAAAACATTCCTAGTAAACATCAGCACCAGGAAGAACTCCTAAAAAATATTGGTCTATGAAAATGTTTCTTACAACATATTCTTATTTAAATACATAGTGATATTAAACAACAACTCAGAATACTCATTTTTACAGGATTATTTAAAAGATTTGATTATAAAAACAATCATGGTAAGAATGCCCCCTGGTGCATACAGAGAGGAAATACCCAGATGAAGACCAACATTACTCTTCCCTGATTTTCTAGTAAATTAAACACCTGCAAGTCAGTATTTTACCTAATTGCTATCTTGGTTTCTACTGTTAAACTACAGAAACCAAAACTCACTCATTGATAGTGTCCAGAGCAATGTTCATGAAGTTTGGGAAAGATTTCTCCACCTGAACACCTGATCTAGGTGTACCTGTGTTAGCAGGGGCAGGGTTGAACAGTATGGGGGGATTTACCAACCCCATACGATTCCATGATTTTCTTTATGCGCCAATATTTCTTGGATGGTTAGCTCTTCAAAACAAAAACAAAGTGCAGGCAACATTTGTACTGTACCTCTACTTGGCCAGTTCATTGTGTGACCTAGAACACACCTTTTAGTCTGAAGTTGTATGCAAGCTCTGTGCCCTGCATAAAAAAGCAACCAGCAAGGGACCCGGCTTGAAAAAGACAGTATCTCATCTGAAATCCTGTAGTGCAAATGAATCATACATAGACCTATGTACTAGCACCAAGATCCTAAACCTATCAATTCTGAGATTAGAAGCTAGATACACAGATTAATTACATGATTTTTAAAAACAATTTAAAAAACAACTCTTGCCACCTTTGTCTCTCATCTGCAGCAGTACAAACAGACTCTATGTTTGACACAATCTGCAAAAGCAGTAAATCCAGAGTCTGCTGTCTGTTAAGACTGGTCCTCCCTGACACACATAAGTGCTATTGCCAGCAGATGGGAGGTGAGCCCAGAAAGGTGATACGAGGTGAACAACATTTGGAACTGAGGATGGTGCTTGCCTATGTTTGCAGACAGAAGCTAGCAGCTGGGAATGTAGGCAAGGGTTTTCTGTGGTTACCAGCCACAAGACAAGCAGTTCTGGCAGGCAGGAGCAGATTTGTTAGGAGGTGAACTGACCCTGAAAGGCAAAGTGGGTCAGAACTTTTCCCGTACCTAAGAGCTATCTGCCTAGGGAAGGTAAAGAAAAACAAGTCTGAATTAAGACTTAATCAGGCAAAAGAGTTAAAGAAGAATCAAGAAAAAAAAATCTGGGAAGTAGGGTTCATTTGTATTTTGGAAACAATGAAAAAGGAAGATTCAAGTGCTTGCTGATTCTCAAGAGCCAGCACACTGTGGGAATGAAAGCTGGCCAGGAGAACTTGGTCAGAGTAACTCGCTGAGAATGAAAGCTGAGAATGTTAGATTGTTGCTGATTCTTAGAATTAATTACTAGAGCTGGCAAATTAAGATTGGTATGCTTCCTAAAACCACAGGATTTAAAAATAAACAAAGGATTTAAGCTGTATTATATAAAAAATTATTCTAAAGAACATGAGGTAGTGATAACATAATTCAATTAAGCTGAGGAATTTGCACTCTTTCTATTCTTTATTTCTGACCCACTACCTTGCTAAAATAAACAGTATTTCCCTTCCACCTGCTCTCTCAACACAATTACTTTCAGAAGGTCTCTGTCCACTGTTGGGTAGTGACACTGGAACAGACTGCACCAATCACGCTCAGAGTATCAGAGGTCAGTCTGGACTTTCTGACCCCCAGCCAGAACAAGGGAGTCACAATACTGAAAAGCATGTCTCCATAATCTGACAAAGACACTCTCCTCTGGAACACCATCAAAAGCATCTCTGACAGACTCCAAGGCAATGCTCTTGAAACATCTACCACTTCTAAAAAAGAAATCCCAAAGGAGAACAGAATGTACAAAGAGATCTTTTTGCTCTGACATGAAAAACAACCTGCCCAAAATTGAGAACCTGCTCCAATAAGATCAGCATTAATGTGTCATCCCACACAGCAAGAGATCTGGCAGCTCAGCAATGGCTCTGTTCATAAGAAAGAGAACCACTGTAAGTATTAAAATACTTATTTTACATCTCCTGGATGGGAAGAAAAACATTTCCATCTTCCCCATTGCACTAGAGTCCACTTTCACACTCCCTTGATTGTGCGGCTAGAAAATAAGTCAGCCAGCACCTCAGTACTTTTCTCTGCTTCCTCTCATTCCTTTTCTTTCTCTAGTGCCCAAAGAGCTGGCACTTTTTTTTCCACCAGGCACAGTACCTTTGGTTATTACCATGGTATTTGCTCAGAAGTTCACTGTATAGAAACATGCTATTCTCTCTAAGTAATTCAAGCACAATGGGTTGAAGGCAGTTAATTCTAGTCAAATTTTCCCAGAGTGGGACTCAGACTTGTTCTGTGAACTCCTGCCCTGTGGACTTTGTTCAGTGTGGACATTCCGAAGAATGTGGGAGTCTCCATACAACCAGAGAGGAAACAGTTCCTCAGGCAGTATAAGGGTTTTCAAGAAAAAATCCTTTCACTGTTAATGTAGTCCTCATCATAACATGAACAGCTTCAAAGCAAAATTCCTGTGACAATCTTCAATTGTAAGCATGGAAAATGTCTTTTAAGCCATCATTTTGTTCAGTTTGCCAAGGAACTCCAGGGGTTAGCACTAGTGTTAGAATAATATCTGAAGACATTAATATTTACCTCATATAAATTATTTCCCTGGGGCTTTTTTTCCTTCCGAATCGTGTATCTTAAAACTAGACCAGATTCTATCATAAGAAGACAGCAGCCCAGTCTATAAGAATGGCAATTAACTCTGGGAAGAGGCTTAGAAGCCAGCACAGGGACAACCACTGGTCATCAGACAGTAAGACAATTATAAAGTTCTGCAGAGGAGGAGTCGAAAAGATCCCTAGAGAAAGTGGGAAGAAGCAGCAGAAAGAACATGGGCTCTCATGGTAGATCTTCATGCAGAGAGACCAAAGACAAAGAATGCTGTATGCTACTCACACAGGAACTCTGAAACTGCCAGGATCTTCTGACCTCCTGTTAAATATACACTTATTTTGCTCAGCAGACAATAAGAGCCAACACCATCTTCTCTCCTCTCGTCTATCTTGAGTTCGGCAAGGCTTTGGATATCATCTCCCAAAACATCCTTGTAGGCAAACTCAAGAAAGGTGGGTGAGATGATTGGAGGACTGTGAGGTGGGTTGGTAACAGGCTCAACAGCATAGTTCAGAGAGTTGTGACCAGCAGCAGAGTCCAGTAGGAAGCCAGTAGCCAGCAGTGCTTCCCAGGGATCACTACTGGGTCCAGTTTTGTCCAGTACCTTCATCAATGACCTGGATGAGGGGATTGAGCGCACCTTCAGCAAGTTTGCTAATGATATGAAACTAGGTGTCTGACACCCCGTCAAGCTGTGCTGCTGTCCAACGAGATCTGGACAGGATGGAGAGCTGAGCAAAGATAACCTCATGAAATTCAATAAGGACACCTGCAGGGTCTTGCATCTGAGGAGGAGTAACACCAGGCACCAGTACAGACTAGGGCTCATCCTGCTGGAAAGGAGCTGCAAGGATAAAGATCTTGGAGTCCTAGTGGACAGCAAGTTATCCATAGGACAGTAATGTGCCCTTGTGGCCAAAAGGGCTCACAGCACCTTGGAGTGCATTAAACAAAAGTGTGTCCAGCAGCTCTAGGGAGGTTCTCCTCCCGCTCTGCTCTGCCCTGGTGAGACCACACCTGGAATACTGTGTCCAGTTTTGGGCTTCCCAGTTCAAGAGACAGGGATCTGTTGGAGAGAGTCCAATGGAGAGCTATGAGGATGACTGCAGGACTTGAACATCTGTCCTATGAAGAAGGACCTGGGCCTGTTCAGCCTTGAGAAGTTTGAGAAGGGGTCTTATAAATGTCTATGAATTATCTGAGGGGTGGGTGTCAAAATGAAGGTGCCAAGCATTTTGGTAGTGCCAGTGATAGGACAGGGAACAATGGATATAAGCTAGAATACAGGAAGTTCCACCTCAACACAAGGAGACACTTCTTTACAATGAGGATGACACAGCACTGGAACAGGCTGCCCAGAGAGGCTGTGGAATCTCCTCTGGAGACTTTCAAAACCTGCCTAGATGTGTTCCTGTGTGACTTGTCCTAAGTGATCCTGCTTTGAAAGGGGGGCTGGACTCCATGATCTCTGAAGGTCCCTTCCAACCCCTAACATTCTGTGATTCCTCAATCTTCTCACACAAAGTGAAAAAACCTGCAAAATAACATTCCCTTTCTCCACTCACTCATCTCTCTCCTTTAACTCACAAGCACACAAAAGCTTCTGCTAAACAACAACACTGGACAACTGAGATATTTTTCTTATCTCTTCAATTAATCTGACCCACCTTACTTGTCTGTATCTGTTCAAGCCTGTTGAAACTGTAGTGTGGAAGCATTGTACATAAAATACACTGGACAAAAGACATTAGTCTTTTTTGCATATGAAATAAATTGATAAAACCTAGTCATAACAAATATAATATTCTCCAGGTGTCTGTACTTTGGATAATAATATAGATTGGAAAAAAAGCCTTTTCACACTGCAGAGCAGCCCACTCCCAACTGGAAGGATGGCTCCTCTTTGGTAAAGTTACTAAATTAATTGTTTCTCTTTGGAGGAATCTTTGGACACTCTCCGCTTCTCACAATGTACAGTTTCCATTGTTTACAGAGGGGAATTATTTACACATGGCATTTTTGTCCAAAAATGTGTAGATACTGCCAGCAAAGGTTTCTTACAGAGTTGTAAAATTATTGCTTGAAAACACAAAATTAACCTTTTAAAATATGTAACACTGAATGCCTCAAATCAACAAAAACACCCAATAAATTTATCAAGATATGTCTTTCAAGGCAGAATATTTCCTTTTGTTCTTTTTCCATTAGCAAAAGGGAATGGGAGACATTGCTGAGTCTCTTGTTATGCCAAATACTGTGAAGTCAACTTTTACTATAAACAGCTGTGGTGCCAGTTACAGGCACCAACGTCTTCTGTCTGTTTTCCTTTTAACAAGTGTAACATGGATCAAATTTAATTTCAGGCTTCAAAAGGATGTAAAATTGAGAACACTTGGTGCAGGAGAAACACATGATCTGCTACAATATAATAAAAATATCTTCCCCTGGATTCTAACTCAGGAAAACATGCTAAGCTCTTTTCATTGGAACACCTCTGAGAATAGGCTGAGGGAGCTGGTGTTGCTCAGCTTAGAGAAAAGAAGACTCTGGGGGAACCTTAGAGTTGCCTTCCAATACTTAAAGGGATCCTACAGGAAGGCTGGAGAGGAATGTTTCAGAAGGGTGTCTCACAACAGGACAAGGGAGAATGGTTTGATGTTGAATGGGAGTAGGATTAGACCAGATATTAGGAAGTTCTTCAGTCTGAGGGTAGTGGGACTCTAGAATAGGCTGCTCAGTGAGGTTATGGATGCCTCCTCCCTGAGGATGTTCAAGGCCAGTTTGCTTGAGGCATTGAGCAGCCAAGTCTAATTGAGAGGTGTCTCTGCCTGTAGAGGGGATGTTGGAGTAGATTATCTCTAAGGTCTCTTCCAACCTAAGCCATTCTAGGATTCTATGATTTCTTCCTATACAACAAGCACTTCATCCATGAAGCCATATGCTGCATATACTATAGCCTAATCAGCATTATGACAACCAATACTGTAGAAGAGGTCTCATCTCTGAACTCTACAATAATGCTGATGCTTTTCTTTCACTGTTTTAGGCACATTTCTTCCAATACCTTCTAAGGTCACAACACAGAAAGTTCTGACTCAAGCCAGGCAGAGATAAAACAGGTCCCTGCCCCATTCCCTTTATCAGCTGATGAGCTGAACTGCCCAGCTCAGGGCCAAGCCTGGGCCTTAGCAACGCCATCCGTGCCATGAGCAAGAGGGCAGAAATCGAACACCGGGTGGTTAGGAAGCTCATCGCAATAAACAAGGCTCTGTACTGGGTTTCCATGCCTCAAGTCTAAGTTTAGCTCTCAGTCAAGTCAGAAGTAAACACTGCAGAAAGGACACCAATACAGCAAATGTGAAAGGACTCACCAGCATCAGCTACTTAAAAAAACAACATCTAAGTGTACATGTACAGAGGGAAGCAGGGAAGACACATAGAAACTTTTTCTGTCCCTGCTGGTGTAAATAAAAGGACATTTCCTTCTTTTTTTCTGAAATTACAGTACTAATACAGCAAAGTTACTGGACCTAATTTCCACTGTTACAGAGCAAATTGTGATTCCCAGTGCTATCAGTGTGAGAAATCTTCCTTATGAAAACAGACATTAGCTTATGTCCTATATGTAGCCGCAAATCTACCATAACTGCCATTCTTTTTCCAGGCTGGCATCTAGGGCTTCAGAAAAGTGATCTTAATGTTGAGAGAACTCTTCTGAAGAGTCTTGAGGGCTCTTCAGAAGAGCCTTAATTAAAGGAGCAGAAGTCTCCTGTATCAATGGCTATAAGATTGCACCAAGGTACAGGCTTTGAGAAAAAACAGAAGTAATTTGCCTGCAGTCTCTAGACAAACCACATTAATTCAGGGGCACTACAAAATACACCACTTAAAGCTAACACTATTCATCAGCTGAAAACTAAAACAAAGCAACTTCTATTGTACCATTTCACACTGCTAAGGAGATAATTAACTATTGAGTAAGGTTATAAGAAATAGAGGATTCTCTAAACAAACACACTGCGGTTGTTCAGTCGGGAGAAGAGAAAGCTCTGCAGAGACCTGATAGTGGCCTTTCAGTACCTGAAAGGGGCCTACAAGAAGGCTGCAGAGGGACTGTTTACACGGGGCTGGAGTGATAGGACAAGGAGCAATCGTTTGAAATTAGAGTAGATTTAGGTTGGATGTTAGGAATCCGTTCCTTACAATGAGGGTGGTTGAACACTGGAACAGGTTGCCGAGGGAGGTGGTTGAGGCCCCATCACTGGAGATATTCAAGGTCAGGCTTGACAAGGCTCTGAGCAACCTGATCTAGTGGAGGATGTCCTTGCTCACTGCAGGGGTATTGGACTAAGTGACCTTTGGAGGTCCCTTCCAACCCCAAACTGTTCTATGTTCTAAATCAAACGAGAATTCCAATAGTTCCTGCATGCATCATGGGTTGCTTTAAGAGCACCAATACTTGAAAAAAATCTTTGGATAACGAGATAGGAGACTGGAAAACAAAAGAAGAGAAAGGAAAGAACAAACATTAGAAGAGTCAAGTTAGCAATGGTAAAAAGCAGAGGGACTACCTCTGAGGTATAGTTGTCTTAACATTCCCACATGCAATATTGATGCTGAAATCAGCTTGCTTGGGAAGATTGTTAAGCTATTATGTCACAGACAATATCTTTTCACATGCATGAAAATATGCTCATTTAGAATTTTAGCCTGATCACCTACTTAAGCATAGGCTACAAAACACAATGCCCCACCTGGGAATACATAATTTGTTTTCAGTCAGCTCAGATAACAGCAAAGCAATTAAGTGGCCCTCACTGTACTTCTTCAAAAGTATTAAAAATATGAATGATTATGAAAGTTCCAGATCTCAAACTGAAAGCACAAAAGTACATTTACAGAAAACGTTCCTCCTAATCTGTCAGAAGTTCAAGCAATTTAATTGTCCATACTAAAATCAATTACTGTAGCAGCTTTTAATTTGCATTATTTAGTCACAGAAGTTTCTATTTGCTATGAAATACACTACTAATAATTGTTCACAGTGGCAAGACAGAGGCCCACTAAGAAATCTGAAAATTAGCATGGTGCTGGCATACAAGAAAAGGAGCTGAAGCTCTTGTCAAGGAATGAGCCAGACTTCTGGTTTCCAGGGAAAGGGCTTTTCTTCACCTCTTCTGTTGCAATTCCCTTCTGCCTAGTTTTACTTCTGCAAGGATCTTAGTTACACTTCTTTTCTCCCCACTTCATTCTCTTACTCAAGTTTATTTAGGTCTATATCCATTAATAACAGGAGATACTGTCCTCAAAATGGGTAAATTAGAAAGTATGGTGGAAAAGTGGTCCACAGCTCTTTGCCCACTTACACCCTGTGACTGAATACACTCTTCTAGTCAACGATACACCTGCCTTTGTCCTACCTGGAGATACAAAATCCTAACATGAGTGTAGCACCAGTATCTCGCCAGTTACAGCACCATAGAATGCAGGTCCATAGTGCTATTTGAACAGAAACTTTCTTTTAAAGAGAGATTTCCTCAAAATCATGATGTCTACTTTGTTCATTAAGTTACACATAATTGCTGCTGCCCATCGCAATTTCTCTGCAATTTTTCCAGATACAGCAAAAACTTTATCATTCCTACAGTGAACCTCTGAAAAACAGAAGTCAGTGATATTATCCAGCACAATAACCATGCTCAATATTAATACAATAAAATACACCCATGGACTTTCAAAGAAGTGTCTTAGTTCCCTAAAACCCTATTGATACTTTCCAAGTCACAACATTCTACTAAAGAAAGGCTTCCACCAAACTTATTTTATTTAATGCCATTGGTACCCATTACTTTCCATGTTTTAAAGAGAGTTTTTCACAAACAGTGGAAAAGAGCCCTCAGCCACCCTAAGTAGTGGGTTCACTTCTGGATCTTAAAAATGAGTAACTGGTTTATTAAAGCAGTTAAACCATTTCAGAAGGAGTTTGCTCTGACTTTAAAGATACTAATGCAAATGTTAGTCACAAAATCTCAAAAAATTAAATCCCACCCAAAAAATCACCATTTAGTTCCTCAGAGTTTGGGATTATTTTCTAAATTATTAAAATACAATTTTTTTTTTTTTTTTCATAGAATGTCTTCAGCTGAAATGAACCTTAGAGATCACTTACTCCAACCTCCCCAACATGGGCAGGGACACCACTCAACTAGACTCAGCTTCTCAAGGCCTTATCCAAACTGGCCTAGAACAACCTCAGGGAGGATGATTCAACAACCTCCCTGGGCAGCCTATTCCAGAGTCCCACCACCTTCATACTGAAGAACTTCTTCCTAAGATCTGGTCTAAGCCTACTCTCCCTCAGCATTAAACCATTTCCCCTTGTTCTATTGCTTCCCACCTTTATGAAAAGTCTCTCTCCAACCTCCCTGTAGGATCCCTTCAGGAATTGGAAGGCAGCTCTAAGGTCCCGCCATAGTCTCCTCTTCTCTAGGCTGAACAATCCCAGCTCCCTCAGTCTATCCTCATAGCAGAGGTGTTCCCACCTTGGATCACCTTTGTGGCCCTTCTCTGGACTCACTGTCTCTCTTTGCAGCTACTTTCAATCCACTCTGCACCCAGCCTGTATTTGTGCCTGGGTAATCTTCTTACCCATCTTAATCTACAACAAAAATGCAGCACCCTCATCCTATAATTTTTAACTGTTTTTAATAGAATTTTAAAAGCACACACGGATAAAGGATCTATTAGAAGGGAATGTTTCAGTTCAAGACAAATACTTCTTCTATACTTACTGGCAAGCAATCCAATTCCATTCGCTAGTGATCCAACCCAAGCAGTCTTGCCTTTCCCTTCTCCAAATGCATCCAGCCATTCTAAATATAAGACTCCCACCGCCAGCGGTGATCCATAACACAAGAACTGGGTGAAGAAGGAAACGACAACAATCACCCAGCCCCAGCCACCATCTGGTGGTTTCCGAAATACCATCTTGTCAGATGAATGCAGATGAACAGGCAGAACCTGTGTAAACAAAAAAGAGCATGAGAAATCTGAGTGATCGCTGTTTGCTAATACAAGTGAGCCATGTAGAGGAGACACATTCAATCAGAGATCTATTTCAACCATCCTTTGACAAGTATCCACAGCACAGTATACAGGCAATGAAAATCAGTTACCATTTGGTACTTCTGTCTAACGCAAGAACGGTACACAAAGCATTAATAAATCACACATGCACCAACATTGCATTACAGGATGGGGGAACAGTTCATTTTCTAAGTGTTACAAAGGCTTTGTGAAGACCTTAAGCATCAATACCACAGTTTAACAAGAGCACTCTATGGCCACCTGCTGCTAAGACCTCAGAGATCTTGACTGAAGCATACAGACTTGAAGGATGAGAAAAACTACAAGCATAATGCAATCTAAATGAACAGTTTAGGATTTTTTTTTTTTTAATTCCCAAATATAAAAATACAAGCTCAAGGTAAAAAAAAAAAAAAAGTAAAAATCTTGTAGTTAGTTGTAATGCCAGTGTAGTACCTTGGATTAGCAAGGTGTTTGCCATCAGACGAGAGAAAGACTGACATTCTGGAAATAGTAACAGGTGATACATAGTGGAGTGATGCATTAAAAAAAATCCCTTTGTACGTAAGTGAAGCAAGCTCTAAATGTGTGTATAGGTGTGGCTTATGTGTCAAGACACAACAGCATTAAACACACAGAAAAATCTCCTATAAACCATTACAGTATCTGCTGTCCGTGCAGTTTGTACACATTGCCCTTCCCCGAGCTTGCAATCACTTCTTGGACTTTGCAAGTAATACCTTGGACTTTGCAAGTAATACCTTAATCTTTGCACAGCAAGAGCTACCACCTCTGCATTTACAGCTTTAAATAACTTACCATCCTCACACATTTTGAAGATTAGTTTGTGATGCTTCTAAAAATCAAGCAAAGAATTTAGAGGTTTTCAAGATAAATTGCTCTGGCATTTGGATGACTCCAAGGATACTCTAAGCTTCTATGCACACAAGTAACTTGCCCTCCCCCCTACAGAGAATAATCTGCTAAAATATTGACCACAAAACCTATGCTCTGTCCCTGGCTCTGTCATTAACCAGAGGTGTGATTCTCAACAAATTTATTTCCTTTACTCTGTAAGACAGAAACAGTTAAGACCTTATCCTGTCTTCTTTGTGAAATACTGTCAAGGACCACCTTCGCACTCAGCTAAAGCATTAAGACCGCTGCAGAAACAGTTCTGCCTGGGGAGACTCCCAAGAGTGAAATCAGAAAGATAAATGTGTTGCATTGCCTTTTTGACTTAAAACCCAGAGACGATGGGGAAAAAAAAAAAAACTGCTGTATGAAAGCAATTGTGTAAACCAGTGTAAAAAAGCTCCTAATACACTTTACTCAGGCAATTCTTACGAAATTGCATGAAAAACTTATTTTAAAAAGCTACAGTGTAAAAGTTTAAGGACTATCTACTATAGAGGCAAGAAAAAAAGCCGTCTAGATTAGAGATATACTTGAAAGTTACTTTGAGGGTAAACACTTACAGATGATGACAAAAAGGTCCTTCAGTTTCCTATAAGTACAACTTCATGTAGTGATTCTACCTGCAGAAAAAGAGCAACAAATCAGATTTTCAGCTGAAGTATCCCTACAACAATAAACAGAACTCTAAAACTGGCCTTCACATTAGATTTCTTCTTTTTAATGTATTTTCTGAGAAATTTCAGAAGTAATCAGTGCCTCAGTGAGGACATACTGATCCCCTCTCAATTAACAGCTGACAATAGCCTTGAGCCCCTAAATAACAAAAACATTGTCTACTAACATGAAGTCAACTTGGACATTCTAGGTCCTTTAGGAGTGATTTACAGCTTTAGCATACTGGATAAGGTATTTCCAACTACAAATGTTATATGCTTCAGTTACAAATATAAGCTCTGATTTATTTCCTTATGTATCTGGTATTGGCCCCGATTACATGAGATGCAAGGGTGACAGCTAGGATAGACAGAAATAGTATCACAAAGTATCAAAGCATGAAAAAGCTCTTCATAGACACTTCTACAACAATAACCTTTACACAAAAGGGGACCCCCATATTTCTACACAAGATATTTGAACTATTTGTACACAGTTAACCAGAAGAGCTGACATATGTATCCCTCCATGCAGCAAACAAGCATCACTTGACTTGTTTTGTCCCTGACTGGAGTAAAATGGTAAAAATAAGTAGCAGCTTCAAGAAAAGATGCTTCTGCTGAGACAAAGCAAGGATGTTTTGAAAAAAACCCAGTAAAATAATGGAAACAGACAGTGAATAATCACAACTCACATTTATTTTTAAAGTAATTTTTAGAAAATAAACACATTGTAGCTCTTATATTGATTTGCACTATGTTGATGTGCTAAAATTTGGCACAGAGACAATTAAGCTCAGCTCTGTTACTCTAAACATTTGAGATGGGGAGGAAGGGAGGGCAGGGCAGGAGAGGAAAAGGTTTTGTCGTCTTAGGTCATGTAGCATTTTGTAATAGAAAGACTAAAAATCCCTCTAGATTAGGTCCTCATCTGCTACATGTCCACACAGCTTTACTGATTTTAACCAACTGCTCAAAACTTATGGCAGCAAAACAATAGACCTTCTAAATTCTCACATCTCCTATTTTACACCACAGACCTCTTTTGTATCTTGCAGACGAACAGAATTCTGGGCAGCAAAAACATCTCTATTTTCTTAAGACTTCAAGCCATATACAGTCTTCAACTGTCAAGTAAAAACCACCATTCCCCTCCCCACCTGCAAAATCCTCCTCAAAGTTAAAAGAGATCTACAATGTCCCACAGTTTAAGTGCTAACATGACCTGGCTTTTCCTTCCCTTTCTTGTAGGTTGCTCCTTCACCTCAGGTTGCTGTGTGCCTATTACATAAAAATAAGTTGGTTTGGTTTTTTTTTCCATTTTCCTGAAGGCACAAAGTCCTTCTGAAGAGAGAAGGTGACTTGAGAGTCCTGTTCAAGGGGCCTATTCCACAAAGATCTCTACTATGGTAAACTTAAGAGATGTCTTGGACAATCCAGCTGCAGCTGGAACCATGGATATCAACACATCTTTTTATTGGGGCATTGTTTAATACTTCACTGAAAATGACAAGTTGCAGTGTAAAAGCTTAGTAGCATGGACAATAGGAACTGAACCTTCGCTACTCTCAACACTGCCTGCACAGGCACCAAATCTGTGCATGGATTTGAAAGGGATCTCAGATGCCTTTTAGTATTTTTCATCTCTGCAGGAGGAGGACACAGACTGTAAAATTAAATGAGATCATAAATAATAAAGAAGCAGAAGGCCGCATGGAAAAGAGTACACAATAGTTCTGTTTTCTCTTGGAACTAGCCAGGAAGACTTGTGTGATCCTGGAAACAAACAACCATGGTTTAAGAATCAGGTAGGAACCATTTCACAACCCTTAATGTTCAGAAAACCTAAGGATGTTGTTTCAGACTCCTGGAAAGCTAGTTACATAAAAAATAGTGAAATGGACAAATGAAGCATAAAGAATTATATAGTAACTTGAAGTTCGGTCCGAAAAAGCTTTTCAGTGAGTTGTACTCACTGCGAATAAGAATCAGAGGAAGAAAGCTGCTTGATGAAAGCCTTTACCAACAACAACAAAAAAAAAAAACAAGAGAATGAACTGAACAACATTCTAAATGTGGAAAGAGAGAGGTGTTTGGCTGCAACAATTTTCTTTTGTCTAAGCAGCTTTATCACAACATTGAGTTCTTTTTCTGTAAATCTTAAAACTTGGCTTAAAGATGACAGAGGAACACACCAAAAAAAGATTTGGTCAAAAGAACACAAGTACGACTGAAATGCTAGCCCTCAGCACAGAAACTTGGATTAATCTGTGGCAAAGGGAGTCTTGAGAAAGACAGAAGCAATACAATTGTTCCCAGTTTGCTATTTGTGCAACTGGAGTCTAGTGCAGTATGCTGCTTTCTCTGAGGAGCACACAGCTGCAAAGAAAGCCAGTGTCAGCAGAATCCCCTTATGATTAACATTCGGTTGTTCCAGTTTTGCAAGGCATTGGTGCAAATTAAGATGGTACCAGTTTAATTAGATTTCATGTATATTTCTATTTATATTTCAGGAAACATCCTTGCAATTATCCATCTGACGTTTCAGCTACCCTTCCTTGAAAGCATCACCTACAGCATTAGAGCAGCAGCGATGCATTACAGTTGTTTTTAATGTGCTCATTGTCTGCACAGGTATTGACATAACAGCATAAACATTAAATGAACTGAAAGAGATGCAACTGTATTTTGATGACATTAGATTTTAACTGATATTCTAACTACAGTAGTTCCTCGTGTTTAAGTATTCTATTCCTCTTTCAGTGCTTTCACACCCAATGGACATACTTGTCTCTCAAATTTCAGCATTCAGGTGTACCTCTTCCCCCTTTTTTAAAGTTATGTGAGAGGCTAATAAACATAATACTTGCTTTCCTTTCTGCCTGATGTGGGAAAATTGTGGAGTTTTAGACAAAACAAAATATCAAACAAAACTTTCCAACATAATAATGTCTTTCCACTGTGCAAAGTAAGTTAATGTAAAGAAGCATCAACCAGAGCAACACATAAACCAACCAGTTTTGCACAAAGCTGTCAGCTCAGCAGAACCAGTCCTACCTGTTTCCAGAGCCTCACCGTCCCAGAGGGGATGGAAACCTCCCCCCCAACAAGTATGACTGCCTGTCAGACGCGAACGTGCATCCACGCAGACTGATGTAAGCCGGCGCTGCTATAAACCACCGAAAGACTAGATTTACCGGAGAGCTCCTCTGCAAAACCAGAGCGCAGTGTGCACTGCTTCACGCATCACAACCTGACAGGGATTCTTGTGGCGTTCGCTCAACCAGTTCGTGCCCTTTGGCCAGATCTTCTCTGCGGATGGAAGGGCTTTTATAGCCCCTGGCTTGCCTTGCCTCTCCCCACGCCCTCGGGGGCCAGCCCACATCCCCACAACGGAGTGCCGTATTACAAATTGACGCCTTTTACTTTCAGACACGCATCGACGGGAAGTGATCATCCGTTCAGCGACACGCACTGAGAGGTGACCGAAGATCGGTCCTGCCAGCCCGATGCCACACACACAGCAAGACAGGGTCATGCCACGCTGCCCTGCTCCCTGCAGCCCCGACCTCAGAGACACCGACGGGTACCCACGAAGGGCATGTACCAATGTGACGTGTGCCTGGTGCCACATGCCCACAGCGGGTGCTCACGCCACGACGCTACTGGGTGCTAACTATTCAGTGCCCACAAAGGCATCCACAAAGAACACCAGGAGGTACCCGCAGCCAGCACCAAGAGCTGCTTACAGCCAACACCGCGGAGTGGACGTCAAGAGGCACTAACAGGGACGCAGCTGCCTCAGTGGGCACCCAGGGGTGACAGCGGAACCTGAGCCAGCTCCTTTACTCAAGGCCTCTGCAGAGTCCCCTCAAGGCGACCGGGATCTCCCGGCCGCCCCCGCCCCCGGGGACGGGACAGCCCCGCGAGGCCTCCCGCCAGAGAGGCAAGCGGTGCCGAGCCGCCCCGGGTCGCGGCGGTAGCGGCCGCCGTAAGCGCGCCTGGTTGCGCCCCATGGCTCCCGCTGACCTGGTACGAGCCCTCGCTCCCCTCACCTTCGGCCTCCCACGCAAACGGCCTGCGGCCCCCCACGGCCCGGCCAAATCCCAGCCCCCTCCCCCCCGCGGCGGCGCCGTCCCCATTACCTGCGCCCCATGCCGGCAGCAGTGGGTGGCCCATGTGGCGGGGGCAGGCAGGCGGGGGGGCAGAAGCCGCCCCCGGCGTTAGGGCAGCCCCTCATCCCCGGTACGGCGAGGCGGGGCGCAGCCGTGGCCGGCAAGAACCGGTTATAACTCGGGTCGGGGGAGGAGCCGCTGAGGGCCGCCACCGCCTCCGCCCGCAGCCCCAGAGAGGAGAGAGCTGCCCCTTGCCGCCGGCTCGGGCCCGATCCCCTAGGCAGGCATGTGGCGGCCGCTCACCTCTCGGCCTCATCTCCATCGCGGCCCCTGTCCCCTTCCTGCTCGGCGGGCAAATCCCGGCCTCGCCGCTCTCACCGCGGAGAGGCGCCCGGCCTGGGGCCGAGCGACTGCATGGTAGTCGGGCAGGAGCCGCCCCCAGATCTCCGCGCCACCTCGGTGTCCCGCCTGCCAGGTGCCACTGCCCATCTCCAGCGGAAGCCTCACCAGCCTTGCTAAGGGCCTGGCCCCAAGGCACGATAAAACTTCCTGACACCATTCCCTGCACCTTTTAGTTGTCCGCCCGCGCTGAAACCTGAAGGCAGGCGCTGGACCGCAGCTCCAGCAGGCGCACCGCAGCGGCTTTCAGCCAGCCCGGGTACCAAAGCAGCCGTAACCGCTGTAGGACCGGAATGGGCGCTGGGTCTCCGCCAGCATCGTTGCTCAAAGGCCGCAAACTAGCACTACAAACAGCGATGCTGGCAGCGCACATGAAGCACTGCTACTACCCCAAGCCGCTAGTTCCAGCGAGAGACAATTCACTTCTGGATGCGCGTCGCTGCTGCCTTGTGAAGTAGACTCATGAGAACCCTAGCTCAGATCAGTGCGTGGCACAGATATCTCAGTTAGACGCGTTACACGGTTGCCGACAACTCGCGCCAGTTCAGCCACCTGCAACTTCCACCCTCCGGACTGCAAAAGCTGGTGCAAAAGCTGGCTGAAAACTCAGCATCGGGTTCTACTCTGGGTTGTGTGTTCAGCGTAACATCTCTGCTGCTACCTCTGTTAGGTCAGCTCAGGTATCCACATCAGCTGCAGGTGAAAATACAAACTTTCCCGAAGCTTTGGAATTCTAGCAGATTAATTTTTCCTAGCACCAAAAGTCTGAAGCAATATCAGATGTTTAGAGTCTGTGTAGTTACTACACATATGGCATAAATCCCCTTTCAGACCTCTACTCTGCTGTGCAGTGTTGCCAAAGATTCTTGAACTTCAAGAATCACCTAAAGCACCTAAATACACCTCAGTTTTCAGGTAAATATTTAAAATAGTGCTTGCTACTGCCAAGGATTGACAGAAGAATGATACCTACTTGACACTCACTTCCAAGACCTGAAAAGGGCTCAGCTGACCTTTGGTTCAATTCTGAGTATTCCATGTAAAAAATGTCATGTACAGTCAATTAAAAGGGAGGAGGAATTAAAAAAGAGAAAGGAATATTTTTTTTTTTAATTAGGAAATCAAGAATTATCAGAACTCTAGAAACTGGTCCAGGGAGATGTACATAAATAAATGGCATTTCACCTAGAGAGAAGGCGGAGGGAAAAAATGGTAACATTCTTCAAGATCTGTAAGAAGTTACTACAGAGGGACACAAATTTTTCTGCATACACATTAGACAGTGAAACAAGGTGACTGGACTTAGACTCCATCAAGAGATACTGATTTAGATATTACAAAAAGCAAGGCTAGCTTGGTACAGACAGAGATTTTGGGACAGAAAAACAATGCTAAAGGTTGGAAAGGACCTCCAGAGATCATAGAGTCCAGCTCCCCTGCAAAGAAGGACCACTTAGAACAGACCACACAGGAACACTGCCAGGTGGGTTTTGAAGATCCCTAGAGAAGGAGACTCCACAATTCTAGGCAGCTTGTTCCAGGTCTCCATCACCCTCACAGAAAATGTTTTTTTCTCATGTTGAGTTGGAATTTCCTGTGATTTAGTTTACATCCATTGCCCCTTGTCCTATCACTGGGTATCACTGAAGAGACTGGCTTCATCCTCCTGACAGCCACCCTTCAGATATTTGTAGGCATTAATAAGGTCCCTTCTCAGCCTTCTCAAGACTAAACAGCCCCAGCTCTCTCAGTCTTTCCTTGTAAAACAGATACTCCATTCCCTTCATCATCCTCTTAGCTCTCCATTAAACTCCAAGAGTTCCCTGTCCCTCCTGAACTGGGGAGCCCAGCACTGTACAAAATATTCCAGATGTGGTCAAACTAGGGCAGAGTAGAGGGGGAGGAAAACCTCCCTCAATCTGCTGGTCACTCTTCTTAATGTACCCAAGTATACTATTGGCCCTTTTGGCCACCAGGGCACATTGCTGTCCCATGGATTACTTATTATTAACCAGGACTCTCCAGCTGGTCAACCCCAACCCAAACCTGTACTGGTGCATGGTCTTATTCCTCCCCAGGTGCAGGGCTCTACATTTATCCTTGATGAACTTCATTAGGTTCATCTTTGCCCAGTTTTTCAGTCTGTCCAGGTCTTACTGAATGGCAGCACAGCCTAACAGGGTGTGAGCCACTCCTGCCAGTTTTGTATCATCAGCAACTTTTCTGAGAGTCCACTCTGTCTCTTCATCTAGGTCATTGGTGAAGATGTTGAACAATACTGGACCCAGCACTGACTCCTGGGGTCTCCAGCTGTACTCTGTGCCATTGATCACAATTCTGTGGGGTCTCTTGTTTAGCTCATTCTCAATCCATCTCACCATCCACTGAAGGCTAACTGAACTCTTTCCAAAGCTACACAAGTGATGGCTGGAAAAGAACAGTTCTGAAACAACCATTCAAGATGTGTTGTTGCCTACACTTGGATAGAAAACTAATACATATGGTAAAACCTTTTTGCATCCAAGTGCGTATAGAGCTCTGTTTCCCACTACCAGACTTGATAGAAGTGTTTTGCTTTTTGAGTTTTAGATAAGCTTGAAAGCCAACATTGTGGGCTAAAATGAAGCACATTTCACTCTAGCAAAACAGGTTTACAAACCTCCGAAATAACAAGCAGAATGTTTGTATTCATCAGTAGTCATTAGACTACTGCATACAAGAAGTTTGGTTTACCTGGACAGGAACAGTCAGAAGAGTTAAGACACATCAGCTACAGCCTACACTGAAATGCACTGGATTATTATGCAGAGGAAGTGGTCCTGACTTTAGATCACAGACAGCTCTGGACCTGAGAATAAAAATGCATTTAAAATTAATACATATTGATCTTTACTGCCTTGCTTTAATGTCTTTGGATGCTGTCCTGATAACTGAAAGTGAACGGCTTGTCAACTCCACTTTTCATATGAACATGCCAGTGATGTGCCTACCGTAATTTTAAGAGTGCAACCTTGCTAGCCAGAGACAGACTTGTGGAAAGAAGCCAGAGAAGCAAAAGCCTAGAGAAAGAGTCCCTCATCCATGTCTGCCTTTGTCCCTGGCTTCATAACTAGCAATGCAGTTCCCTCCAACTGTACGTTTCTGCTAATTTGGCCTGCAGTAATTTGGCAACTATCATTTGGTTTAGATTTCAAATCACCAATTAATCTTCTAATTTCTTCAGAAACCCGTCTTAGAGAGTCTTCAAAGGCAAGTGAATTATAATGGTGTCAGGCATGCACATTTTGTAGCCACACTCTTGTACTCAGATCACCAGAGGAATTCTTAAATCCTCACTTTAAAACAGAATATTAAGTAAAACATTGAATAAAGTCTATCAACTCCTCCCTCCCCCAGCCTCTGGGGTTTAAGATTCCAGAGGATAAAGGTACTCACATAGCACAGCCAGCGATAAAAGCAGCACCTAGTTAAAAAGTTACCTTATTTTTGGTAAGCCTTGGTTGCAGGATGTCTACTTGTAGGTCACCAGCAGCTGTATCAGCATACAGATTATCTACTCTACAGAGTAGAGGTCCTGAAAGCAGCAGCAGCTCCTGTGAGTACAAAGAAATTTAGCAGGTACTCCTACAGTCATCTTGGGAGAGGTCCTTTCCAGCAAGTAACAGCTGGTGTGCTAAACACCCCAAAACTGACCAAAACCAAATTGGGCCATCAGAGAATCACACAGAAAGGTAAACATTGGAAGGGACCTCTCAAGATCATGTACTCCACCCCACCCTACTAAAGCAGGTTCACCTAGAGCAGGTTGCTGAGGAATGTGTTCAGGTGAGTCCTGAATATCTCCAGAGATGGCAATGCCAATGTTTGTTTTTAAAGAAGATAGATTATATGCAGTGGAGGAAAACCTCGTATCATAAAGCATCCTGTAACCTGTGGTCCAGATTGGGAAGTATCTTTTTGTGCATTTTCAGTCTTTACACAATCTGTGTAGGTGTAGAGGCTCTGGAATGAAAGTGCCAAGGTAATTATGTCCAAAGTGCATTGTCTTCTTGGATGTTTTGTTAACTTGTCTGGGGAAAAGGTCCAGTAATGATTCAAGGGGGAAAAAAAGTGAGGAAAGCAAATGGTGGCCTGACTAGAGTTTAATTTAAGCAGATGTATTAAATGTCTGTGCATTTACAGGGTCTAAAGGACACTAATTTGTCTTTAGCAGCGTTCAAAGGCAATAATTCAGTAGTTATACTTTAACCCTTCATGTATGAGGCAGAAAGAGTGCTCTTTGATCCCATTAAGCAGTCATGATAGCTTCAAGATTGCTCAAACTGCAAAGAACACAGATTTCCCCCAAAATGCCAATAAAGCACTACAAATCCCCCTGATGTTCTCGTGGTTGAGCTGATAGGGAATGCAGCATATTTTGTTTGGAGAGATGCAGATTTAGCAGCAGTACTGCCTCCCCTCACCCAGTCTGTCACCATCAACACATCAATGCATGCAATGTATCCACACCACCATCTTCTGAAGAGGTCCCATAATGTGGGCAAAACAAGTTCAGATGAAGTATACCACCACCTGACAAATTGTTTGGCTGCATACTTCCAAATGCTGATTTGTGAATAATGTTCAGGTTTTTTAAAATATTAAGTCTTAAAATCTATGTATACAACAGACGTGCAAATATCACATGCAAACCTTCTGTAAAACTTGTAAAAAAAGAAATGTAGCAGTCATTTAGATGAAAAAAGGTGAAACAACTATAATTTGTAATCTTTCTTTTTTACTTTTACATGACTGAGAGGGTTTTGGTTTCTGTGGGGTTTTTTTGGGTTTTTTGTGTGGGGTGGGTTTTGGTGTGGGTTTTTTTTTTTTTTTTTTTTTTTTTTTTTTTTTNTATATAGGTAATGAGGACAAAGAAAGATTACAGGAAAAAACTATCTAAGGAAAGTAATTTTATGTTGCTTCTCACTTAAATACTCTTGCTATGCAACACAATCAACTGATGCAGCTGCAAGGAATGTGTTTTGAAGACCACAGAATGGCTCAGGTTGGAAGGGACCTTAGAGACATTCCAACCTTCCCAAAATAGGCAGGGGTGTCTCTCAACAAGACTTGACTGCTCAAGGCCTTGAACACTCCCAGAGAGGAAGCATCCAGAAGTAAACCTGCTGAGTAAAAGTTTGTTAAAACAAAGTGGGGAGCTACAACAATTTTAATGTAATGTAATCTTCTGAATCTGCCTCATGCATTTGCATTCTCTAAACTGATAAAGGATCTATTTGGGTTTGTTAAGGAATGATGTTTTATGTATTAGAACATTAAGGAAAAAATCACAATAAATTAAGGCTATTTTAAAAATTATATATACTTCAAATAAAGTACATCTGCACATGAAATGACAAATAAGTACTGGCAGCACAAAGTGCATCTGCTCAAAGTGTGAAATGGAAACAAAATTAGTGCTGCATCTGCAAGCAAAGAAATTTATCACTTCTGTATTTCTAAAGCATCCACTTTCAGGGAATATAAAGTAGTACTTTTTTATTATGGCTTAGGTTTCTCATGACCTCTAAGTTTGCCATAAACTCACCAAGATCGATGGCAGTACAAACCACAAGCGCTATTTTTGTTGTTAACCCCATCTTTCCATATAGCACTTATCTTGTTAAGTGTCCCTCACAGTACAGCTAAAACCCAGCTAAGATGGTGCATATTCATAGAATCCTAGAATGACTTAGGTTGGAAAGCACCTTAGAGGTGATCTACTCCAACTGTCTTGAACAGTGAGAAGAACCTCTCTGGGGAACATATTCCTGAGCCCCACTAGCCCCCTACTGAAGAACTTCTTCCTAGGATACAGTCTATACCTATTCTCCCTCAGTTACAACCATTTCCCATTGTCCTATTGTTAGACACCCTTACGAAAAGCCCCTCTCCAGCCTTCCTGTAGGATCCCTTCAGGTATTGGAAGGCAGCATTAAGGTTCCCCCCCCAGAGTCTTCTCTAGGCTGAACAATGCAGCTTCCCTCAGCCTATCCTCATAGCAGATATGTTCCTGCCCTTGGATCATCTTTGTGGCCCTCTTTTGGACTTGTTCCAGCAGCTCTGTGTCCTTCTTATGATGGGGACTATAAAGCTAGACATAGTTTTCAAGGTGGGGTCTCACTCAGAATGCACTCATTGTTTTAGGGAAATGATTCCATTTTCTTTACAGACTGGAAGATTTCTTAGAGAAAAAGAAAAGGGTTAGAGCCAGCTCATGTAAGAGTGAATTTTGTATACACAAGTATGTGTGTTTATATTAAAGAAGCAAAGGTCAGTGAAAATACCAGCATAGTTTAAAACCCCACAATATAGAATCAAACCACTTTAACAGAAAACCTAAAATATATTCCCCCTTTCTAGATGTTGCATCTCTTTCTGAGCTATTGTTTATAGGTCACATAAAGTGCTTGCTTAACTAGAGGGAGGCAGACTGGTTTATACTACCTTTTTTTTTTTGTGTGTGTGAAATTTCCAACCAAACTCAAAACTTTCTGCTTTCCTAAGTCCAAAATAACCTCACTAGTTATTTCATCCATGTGAACAAGAGCAGCAGCTGACCCATGATATCTAGTAAGGGACAATTTCAGCCCTCTGCAAATCCAAGCATCTGGGAGAATTGATCTAAGGTCTTTGCTGAATTACATCTTAAGAGATTCCTTGCATTAATACATCTTAAGATCAGGTGGCAATTCCTAAAATGCACGCGGCAGTGCGGTAAGAAAAAAAAGCAAACCACTGCAAAATCTATCCTTACCAACTTTAAAATTCGGTAGATAGGAAATAACAGAAAATCATCTGAAAACACTGAAGTTTTACTGTTGGTGTTGGATGAGACTACTATAACATGACAGCTAAGCTTGGCAGGTTTGTTATCATCTGTAACTCACAGGACATTAGTATCACCGAAGAAAAAAAAAAATCCAGATACAGTTTTGCAGTGATCAAGGAAAGTTGCCCCAGCAACTCTGAGAGACTGTTAAAACGCAGACCAAAGAGCAAGATTTGCAAGAGAGTTGACCTGCAGGCAAATAAACCTGGCAGCACATTAACCAATAAAAAAAATCCCACTCAAACCCAGTCAAAACAAACAACGAGGATATGAGGTTTAAATATATTTTCATTATGTAGCACACACACAAAACCACCAGGCTACAATTTTAGCTGTGCCAGTGTAAACTATTCAAGATATGAATTTTGTAGCCTGAAAGACTCTCTCAATCACAATCAGATCTAACAATGAACATTTAATTTAATATTTAATGGCTTGACCTAGTAAATCTTTAGCACATCTTGAGTTGGTTTTATTATTATTATGAGGCACCCTGACTCTGATTATGGAATCATAGAACGTCAGGGGCTGGAAGGGTCTGGAAAGATCATCTAGTCCAACCCCCACTGTCAGAGCAGCATCACCCAGAGCAGATCACACAGGAATGCATACAGGCAGGTTTTGAATATCTCCACAGAGGGAGACTCCACAACTCCCCTGAGCATCCTGTTCCAGTGCTCTGTTACCCTCATAGTGAAAAATATCCTCCTTATATTTAAATGAAAATTCCTGTGCCTCAGATCAATAGGACTCTTTGAGAAAGAAGAAAACTATAGAAGTAAGCTAATTTCTAAGAGGTAACTGGGAAAAATGAAGATACCTTATTTTTATTAGAAACTTGAAACTGACAAAAAGCTTCAGAATCAGAATATTCCAAATATTTTAAAAGAACAGTGTGCAGTAAAGACTGAGTAAAGTAAAAGTCTTTGGAAAGAATAAGCTATTTAGCGAAAGTACCAAAATATGCCACTTTCTGTTAGAAAACAAGCTGGACCTCCCACCTCACTCAATTATTAGGCAGTGCAAAGGCAGGTATTCCATTCCCGTTCCGCTCTTTTCACCTCTGCTATTCCACTTTGGCGCATCCCAATTGTTTTCATGTATTCCTCATAACGATTTGTTTCATCATTCAAATCAATGTTCTTTAAAACAGGGGGAGGTAAAGTACACTAGAACAGAAACAAAGTTTTTCTTTCCCTGCCTGACAGCCCTGCCTTGGAAACAGTGGTCCATGTAGAACATTAAGAGTTCAAAGTGTCAAAATCCCTCAGGGGTTCTTGCTCTCTATAGATGTGGGAGATGGTATTCACAGAAGCCAATTATTTCCTTAAAGTTTTTTCTTTCTGTTCTCCTTCTGTACAGCTCTCCCACAGGACCCTTTGCACACAAAGATAGGAACAAGCCTGAACCAGTTTAATTCTGAAATAGGAGCCTCTTGTGGCAGTCTCCATACTGGTCTCCAGCTTGGATGCTGGCAATGCTAAAAATGTAATACAGTATTAAATCCAAAATGGGCATGGTTTTGCCTTTCTCTTACAGATTGGGTGGATGGGTAGAAGTAAGAGAGGTGATAAAAGTGGTAGGATATTAACAACAATTCTAACCATGTTTGCACATGTACAGAGATTTCACTTGTAACTCCTTTAGATAAATAAAAATCATTATGCTCTAGACAAGCTTAGAGGAGTTATTAGTGTCAAGAGACCATATTTTCCCAAGAATCTGTGTAAGATTTGGACTGTCAACATGAATTTTAATGCAAAGTGCCATCATTTTGGTAGGTGGATTCCTAAATTATACCATAAAAAAAGTCACCGCTTTATCATATAACCTTGACTCACAGGATCACAGGATGTTAGGGGTTAGAAGGAATCTCCATAGATCATTGAATCCAACCCCCCTGCCAGAGCAAGACCATAGAATCTAGCTCAGGTCATACAGAAACGCATCCAGACAGGGCTTGAAAGACTCCAGAGGACACTCTACAACCCCTCTGGGAAGCCTCTTCCAGTGCGCTGTGACCCTTAAAGAAGTTCTTCCTCATGTTAAGGTGGAACCTCCTGTGCTGTAAGTTTATACCCACTGCCCCTTGTCCTGTCACGGGGCACAACTGAGAAGAGTCTATCCCCTCCCTCTTGACCCCCAGCCCTCTGATATTTATAAGCATTTTAGATCTCCTCTAAGTCTTCTCTTCACCAGACCAAAAAGCTCCAGGTCCCTCAGTTTCTCCACACAGGGCAGTTCTCCAGCCCTTTCATCATCTTTCTAGCCCTCCCTTGGACTCTCTTCAGTAGATCCCTGTCCCTCCTGAACTGGGGCACCCAAAACTGAACACAATATTCCAGGTGCGGTCTCACCAGGGCAGAGCAGACTCACATAAGTTGTTCTTGCAATACACCACCCCGAAGTCTGATGGAAAAAGGGCACATCATTCCTGGAGTATTTGTGGGAAGCTCTTGAGGTGCTAAACAGACAGGTTCTCCTCTTATTTCAGTACACAGAGTCAATATATACACTTAATAGTAGGAGATGCTCTAGTCTACACTGAAGTTTTTTTTAAAAAGAAACTTAATGGCTTCTCACATTATGAAACTTCATTCTTCCTCCTCTTCATTCAGGAACTAACTGCATTAAAACTGTCCTTAATTAAACACTCAAGACAACAGCCAGACTAATCCTTGAGTTCCTTAATAGCCTGAGGAATGTAGTAAGTTTTAACAGGTTTAAATGTCTTAGTACGTTGTCAGGAATAAAACTTCTGACCGTCACAGTTCACTAAATACGCTGCAAAAATCACTGTGCAGGAAAAGTGAACAGATGACCTTAAAATATACAGAAACATGTCCTCGCAAGCAAAAGCAACACAAGCATGTATCAAGTTTAAAAAGCCTTAATCATTTTAATCACCCATCCGCACTATAAAGAGGATCTCAAGCCATGGAAGTGCTCTCTACCACACTGATTTCCCGAACACCAATGACTGCTCCCAGATGTTCTATGGGGTTCCTGTAATTCCTCCAACTCATCTCTGGTATGACAAAGAAAAGCATATCTGCTATTAAATAAGTCCCACTACAGATCAGTATTTTCCTCCTTATATTTCATTAAATTCACAGGCTAAATTTTTTTTAAGCCTTAGGGAAAAACAAATGGGGCACACTGTGTACCATTTTCCTTGACAAAAAAATTTAAACTAATATTGTTCCACTCTGGAAACACAAGCCGTAACAAGCTTCAAATACCCCATCTCTTGCTTTGTATCACCCAAAGGAAAAAAAGTCTGTCACCACCAGTTCACCAGTCAGCCAAAGCTTCTTTTGCATGAAGAGCCTGAGGTTCAAAAGCAAGGTCCCCATCTATCATCCCCACTCATATTTAGTGTTTTCTGCTGTGAAGTGAACAAATGATCATTATACAAACCTTCAGTCTCCATCTACAAAATGCAAGATTGACTTCAACCTCTTCTTGCTCCTGGGATGCAAGATATACTGTATACCTTGAAAGGTATGGAATGGCTTCAGAAACACATGAAATGGACTGATACCCAAGTCAGCTTCTTTACATACAGGAAGGATTAGGCTTATTAAAACTGCCTTGCAATGCATCATTCCTCCTCCTCTCAGCAGTTTACCAGAATTTCTTAGTTAACTCATGCAATACTGGGAGCTTGCTGTCCCTTATAAAAAGGTACAAGCACCAGAAGAAAGACAAAGAGCCCCAAACCCAACATGTGAAGGGGAGACCATGTCTATTGACTTTGCTGTTCCATGCCTGTAAGACCCAGAAACCATATTGTCTGCAGTGAAGAAAAAAGAAAAAAAAATATTCAATAAGGAAGAAATACCACCTGGAAGTCTAAGAGAACTTGAAATTAATCCCACTACATGTATCACATTTGCCTTTTCATCTGGTCTTCTGAAAGAATTCAAAAGACTCATTTCTGTTCAGACAAATGTCAGAGAGGAAGCAAAGGACGTGCATGAAGACAGCATCAACAGCATACAGATGCTCCAGCTGTGTTGGTGTCAGGCAGCATACTTGCAAAGAGCCAGGCAGAACTACTAACTGCTTAGCATTTGCAGCAGAGGAGAATAAGGGCATTTAAAGAAATTCTGCATGCGTTGTAGGAAGAAAGAACAACACAGATCAGCTAGATTAGCATCCACTGAAGTATTTCCATGGCCTGGTGTCCAGCGACTCACAGCCGTCGTAATACAGGGATTTTACTGGTCAAAATGGAGTATCTTGCTTTGTACTGCATGCAGAGGCCTGTGGTGACTAGAGCAGAGAATGCAGTCACAGAGATATGTCTGAGTGGCAGATAAACAAGACAGACAAGTGGATTCAATCAATGAATTTAGCAAGGCTCAGGCACTGAATACAGGGTAAGCATAGGTTAAGTGCAACTGAGACTTTAAGATCTAAGCTTAGAAACTTGGCAATACAACCAGATACAGCAAATGCAAATGCTACCAAGTATGCCACACAGGTGAGCTGGACTAAGTTGCATGAATGCATACAGCAACAAGGTGACAACACCAGAGATTTCACAAGGAGATGACACAACGCAGCGCACACAGAATTTTCATAAATTCATACCATCACCTTTAGGCATCTAAAGTTTACAACTCCAAAAAATGACTGAATCCATCAATAGTGTAACTACTTAATTGTAATTAGATTGCAAGAATAAAAAATAAAATCAAGAAACAGTGAAAAAGACCAAAAACTTTATCGCTACAAAGGAAAGCACTTTTCTCTGAATTACAAAATATACTGCACACCCCTTAAACAAAGAAACATTATTTTTCCCCTTTTCATCTTCTTAACATCAGATTAGAAAACCAGCTGTACTGCTGCATACTGCTTTTCACTCAAAATATGTCAGACAAGTTTCCCTATAACTTCATACAAATACTAATCTCTGTCACAATGAGCTTAAAAAAACTGGAAGATGAAACCCTGTTGTTCTACTACCCACTTATCAGAAAGTACCTTCAAGGCAAGCAGACTTACTAAGGCCAAAAGATAGTGCAGTTCTTGCTGTAGCAAATGAAGACAACTCTTGGTGGAAAGTGTTTCTAATTCAGAGGGAGAAAGGTACTCTGGAATTTTCCTAAAATAACAGCTCAAGACATATAGCAATGTTCCTCCAAGACAGAAGCAAAAGTGATGGAGTCAAGCATGCATGACTCTGCTCTTGTGTATTCACCTAATCCTAAGTTAGGAGAATCTCCTATGCAAACAGGATAATTCCCAGATTTCCCATTCAGCCTTTTACAAGAAAATACCAGAAGTAGCCCAATTACAAAGACAGCAAAAAATAAAGACAAGTACTTATCTTTCTCTGATTCCTAATTTTCATTTTCTTCCTCTTTTTCTCAGTGATGGGAAGCTGATAGACAGAAGAAAGCATACATTCACCCCATAGTCTTCCATATGAGTAAATACAAAAAAATCAAGTGTTTATTGGAAGTCTGCATGAAGGCACAGATGAGCTTGATTACAGTCACATTATAACAATTACAAATATATGTAAACACCTTTAGATATACAACAAAGCAGTAATATAGCTAATACAGGAATAAAATGTAACCTGCTAAAAAAAAACAAACAAACCAACAAACCAAACCTAACTTCTTCATATCTGAGGTCCTTTCAATGATAGGCTCTGATTCACATCAACAGTGTAATGCTTTAAAGTCATCACTTGGATGCTGAACAAATCTGTACTTTGACCACTGTTGTTAACCAGTGGATTTATAAATTTGATTCAAATCTGAACAGGCTTCCTTCATTAGGATCAGGAAAACATAGGAACAACCAGCTAGACACCCAACTGACCTATAATGAGGCTTCACATATTCTCTAGATACACAAGAGCAATCATCAAGGTATCAAAATTAAATATAAGCTTCAGAAAGGCTTGAGGATGCTTGTTCCATTTCCACTGCATTTGAGGAAACTGCTGTTATTTCTGCAGGAAAGGAACAGTCTACAGCTGTCAGGTGGTTTGTTTTTTTTTTTTTTTCCTTCCTCCACAGGAGGCTTAGATTTCATCTGAAACACCTGCCAAAACAAAAGTCAGCAATCACAAACTGAAGTGCCTTGGACAGCTTAAGCTTTACCACCAAACACCTTTGTTTATAGAGACAATATGAATGTAGATAATGAGAAAACCCACCTTTGCACCTAGAAGACAACTTCAGTTCCCCTTTTCACAGAAATATTAGCTTTTTGTTATTTTTAATTAGATACCAATGCCAGGAATTTAAGGATTTGCAACACAGCACTTCTTGAACGGAAATCACACAGCCAAAAAAAAAAGTAGGTTTAGTACAGCTAATTCCCAGGCCTAGCTAAAGAGTACACTGAGCAGCAATTTAATACAGGGACACAGTTTTCTCAAACTCAACCCTCAACTATATGTCCTAACTCCTCCTCTACAAAAGCCTCAGACCTCCAGAACCCAGCTGCAGTGAGGAAATACTCCTATCCAGGTGATACATGCAGCACAAAACCTAGCACAGTTTCAACATTTCACCTGAATTCGGCCACATCATCCCAACCTAAAAATGAGGTAGTACTTTTCTTTGGAGCCTAAGCTGAATAGGTACAAGCACTATTCTTCCTAACATAGCAGCTGTCTGTTAATGCAGCACCAAACTCCAGGGTTTTATCTTCTCTTCAGGGAACACTACTGAAGGCAAAACCAGCAACATCCACTTAAAGAAAATAAATAATCCCCATATGAGCACACACTCCCACTTGAACTACAGCTGCATCATAAAGGCCATGGGCTGGCATATTTAATGACTTCCTCAGATCCACAAAGTAGCAATGACTTTTAACCTCTATTTGTACTGGGACTAGTGGTTATTACCAAAAACGAACATGAAGGATATCCTGAGTACTTATTATAGTGAGATGTGGAATAAAAAAAAAAAAAAAAATTAACAACTGTAGTCCAAATCTAAGAAGTTCAGGAGAGGAATTCAGCTCCTCAGGAAACTGAGGAAACCAGACTGTCATTCTATGCATCAAGCCCATTTGTTAATTAGAGGCTCTGGTTTTTTGTGTCTCTCCTCTCTTTCCCCTCAAAGAGGTTGTTGTAACATATGTATATATTATAATTTTATAGCTTACACTCATAAACCTTCTGTTTTCTTATCAGATGGCTTGATCTGGAGAAATAATGCTCTGCATAGTCCATGCTCTGGAGAGTCCCAAGGATCAAAAATAAATAGACTGACATGACAAACAAAAGGGAAACATCAAAAGGAGTTGAACAGTATTAGAACTTATACTGCTTGTAAAACTAAACATTAGGATTAGAAAAATACTAAAAGACTTAAACAAGGTCCCTGAATACATCCTTAGTAAGAAATAATCAATACTGAGGATGAGAGTCTGTTCTTTGATTAAGTATTCAAGGCTCTTTTATTTGTCTCTATGATCAGTCTCCATTTATTTAACAAAATATATCGAGTTTATAGTGCCTCCTATCAGCAGCCAACTTGCAGAGCTCCCAGGAAACTTTCTCATTTTCATGGCTTCCAAGATTACATTTTTCATTCAGATGACGTGCACAGGGATTCCACGCAGGCAGATGGACTCCTGAACATTTTAATAGGAAACAAACCCTGTTCTGCTCAGCTCCAGTACAGCAACTGGCAATGGCAAAGCACTGACACTTTCTTGAAAAACTCTGATAGTCTTTCAGCTCACAGCCATATAAGATTGTTTTCATTACATGTACTCCTCTAAGAGAGCCTATTCCCAAGGGCAGAAAAGACTATCACCAGACAATCCCACCTCTTCTTCCAAAGAACTTCTCTGGAATAAATAGTGGATAAAATAAACTCTTAATGCTCTACAGAGTATCAGCTGCATTCCAGTGTCCAAGCCAGATCCTTTGAGAGAAAAAAAAAAAAAGAGGACTGCTTCATTGTCAGAGAGAACACTGCTAAAACAGCTAAAAGAGACGTTTGTTTTTTGTTTTTTTTTTAAGTTAACTTTAGCTGTCAAAGGATACACTCACAAAATGCTCATAGTGGCTATGAATTGTTTCTGTGGCCTTACACAACTAGTGATGACGCAGCATGCAACTGACAGACATCAAGAATGAAAAGGCAATAGAAACCCACCCAGGTGCTTCTGAGTAAAGCCAAGAACTTAAGGCCTCATAGCAAGCTGAAACTCACTGTTCAAGTGAGTCTCTCCAGTCTATAGGAGATCTAATAAAATCATAGTTGCAGAATCATAATTCATGACTATAATTCACAAGGAAACTGAAAATCCATTTATATTTATTAGGAGATGTTTGTGCACAATTTCTCATCTTATCCAAAAAGTCTACAAATAGAGTTTAACACTTCTGATTGCAAGCAAATATTTGTTCAAAGTTCTTAGCTAGGTAAGGCCATCTGAGTGCCTTGTTACACTTTCAAGATTTAGTATACATTTGTCAGTTCTTTACTTTCCTCTGGTAAGAGTCCCACTGGAATAGTAAGGAGACTTCACTAAGACACTTTATAACAACAGCTGAACCTGGGTTACACAAACTCAGTTTTGGAATATGCTTCAAATGTAAATTATTCTAGGCAAACTTCCATTTTAAGATCTTAAAGCAACACTGTTAAAGGCTTCCCCGCTCCCCTCATTTATACTACCACCGCGATAAGCTCACACTTTGTAGAGCCATGTCCAAGAAACAAAAAGCACTTCAGAAAGGAGGACACCATTTCAAGTAGTGGTATACTTGAGCTGTAATTCTATTTCTATTTTTTTAAACTTTGTCTTATGTTTACAAAAGGACAAGAACCAAATTAAATTAATCTTATCTTGACCTTAAGTCCCACCACTGACTGCCTGTAATTCTCTCACCTGCAAACCTACCACTGATTCAGAAGATCTGCTTAATTGCAATGCTCAGAGCTGGCTTTCTTTTATAGACTTTCTTTTACAGAAAGGTAAGCATCTGGTACAGTCAATTGTTTTCAGATGGAAGCACTGGTCAAATTTTAGGTCTGCCACGATCTTGAGAATCACTTGTTTTGAGAGTCACTACCATAACTAATGTAACTTGATAGTGCACTTGATCCCATATTGGTTTAAGAAGTGTAATACACTGTATATGCATTTCTCTAAATTCTCTTACAGATGAAACTACATAGCTACAGGTGAAGAAATTCTAGTTTTGCCTTAAGCAGAACCTGTTACAACATTATTTTAAGTTACTACTTTGATTTAGAGCAGTAATTTCATAAAGATTTTCAGTTTGCAATCCTTACAGAAGAGGTGAGCAGCAAACATGAAAATATATGTACAAGTGTTAGTATACTACCAGAACGCTGCACTTCCTTCTTAAAAATGGCCTTAAGAAAGCATTAGGCATGTCAAACAAACTTTTGTAAACAAAAGATAAATTACTCATGTTCTGCTCTGATTACAGCCAGATACATATTCTCATAAAATAAACATTCTCTTGTCATTTTCCATGGCCCACATATCCATATATATGAGGTAAACCACTTAAAATCATCAATATACAAATCTCAGTACTCAACAGGAACCTCAGGAAAAATGTTAACTGAGTAGAATGTCAATATCAAGAAGTGACACTTTGTTCCACTGCAAAGTGAAACCAATTTATTTGTGCTAAATGAATGGAAAGAATGTATTCAGAATACATTTCTTTATACATTGTACCGGCTTAGGCTGCTAAATAAGCATTCATTAGTGCCACGTTGTGCTACTTTCTTGTACTCTCTTTCTACTAAGCAATACAACGTTTTGGCTGTCACAACAGTATATTCCTATATGCTCATCTTACATTTTATTTTCTAACAGACTTTTGAACATTTAGAATCTTTGTTCAAACTTCGCTTCAGGGGAATCACAATTAATATATTTCAACAAGAAAAAAAATATCATCAGCTGTTGTCTACAATCACATTGCCTTCTGCAGAAAAAAAAAAAATAATCAAAGAGCACACTTTAATCAGCTATCAGCAACCGGTGGGCAGGACCACACTTACCGTAGTTAACTGTGACAGATCACACAGCATGGGCAGCTTACAGGTTAACATAAATGTCAAGTGAAATCATCAAATCTTAAGGTCCACAAATTTTACATTCCACATACTTCAACAAGCCAGTTCCCTTACTGTAAAATTCAGACTGTACCATATGTTTGAGGTGCTTTTAAACAGAAGTATGGATGTGTCCTGTGTGCTGAATTAAGCTACATAATACAATAGAGTATGTGTGTCTTGGGCACTGATTAGGGTGTCTGACTCGCTTTTACAATTAGAAGCTGTTATTTCAAACGATTGAGTAGTGCTGATTTTCTGTAAGCTTGGTAAACACTGGAACATTTCAGAATTCACCAAGATAGCCCATCATGCCTTTAATTCTCTGCAAATTGTCATGAAAAATATAAAAAAGGTATCCCTTTGATTTTACAAACCTAAAAGCCAGGAAAATGAAGCTTTGGAGCCAAGCAAAATGACATAATGGCATATTACCAAACAGAGTAGCAAATGTTCCAGCCAGAGAATGGACATACATGTAGTTCAAGTAAACACTGATGGAAAACTTTGTTAAGTTAGTGTTGTAGACCCACAACACTGGCTGCATTTTATACAAACGTTTACAACACAATTAACAGTGAAGCCTATATAACCTCAGTGCAAATAAGTCAAATCCAAAAATGCCAAGTAAGCCTTTGGCTTTTAGTAAACTGCTCCAAGTTATGAGTCCACTTCTGACAGACTGCTGAGCACATGCACTAAGGCTGAGAGGAAGGATGCACTGAATGTTGAAAAGTGGCTGACTGCGATGCTGTGGATTGGACCGTAGGTTGCACAGGTGGTGGAGGTGGTGGCGGAGGTGGCTGCACTGGGGTCTGCGTGTTTGGAGAAGGAGGTGGAGTGGGACGTTTAAATTTGTCAGGACTGTTACTTCGTCGTGGTGAAGGCCTCTGTAGAACAAATATTGAAATTATGTTTAACACACTCCTGAACAACATTAAATATAAGACCTCTAGCAATTTATTGAACTTGGCAAAGGAAAATAAAACCAACAAAAATTGCTAAACAATTATGTGGGGAAAATCCACATCAAAACACTGTAGGATTCACAACACAATTTTTACATAAAATAAACATTACCTACTCCTGAAATGGAGTAGAAAAAGAAAGGGGAAGTACTTTTGCAGTCAAACAGAACACTCATTCCTTCCTGTCAGCTTACAGGGAATGAACACAAGACATATATCCTGAAGATATATTTACCTACAATAGGCAACAACCTAAAAAGAAATGAGAGATGCCATAGAAACAGCACCTCCTAGTTGTGCTTGCCCCACGAGTAGGTGCCGATAAACCTTTAGCTTTATGCTGACGGTGAATGAAGTCCAACTACATGGTACCTGAGTGTGAGCAGAAATGTTTTAAATGCCAGACAGTCTGCCCAGAATCTCTACCTTTCTGAAAGAATCTCAGCCTACGCACTGGAGCAAGACCAAAGCATGATACAACTTGTTCTTTGGACAACAAAATAAGTTTGCAACCCTTTGAGCTGACAGAGTGAAGCAGTTTTATAGAGACCCCCTCAACAGATACAGATTTTCAACATCCTGCACATTTAAACACAGAGATTTAAAACTCACTTTATCTTTACAAACCAGTAGAGACAGGGAATCTTCTTTGATGTGAGCTATGTAAAAATACAAATTACATTGCACAACACTAAGTCCTGCACTTTAGAAACCAATGTGCTGGCTACTTACCAATCCAGTTAGAATTAATAAAGAAACTTATGGCAAAAAAACCCACCCACTCACCATAACAATGAACCACAGGTGATCAGCTCTAGGTAGAAGAATGATTACAGTGCTATAGCAAATGTACTACAGAAAGCCAGACAAATTTGTTCTGTAATGGAGGTTAAAAATGAAGAGTCAAGAATCAAACTGCAGTTTAGTCAAATAACGTGTATTGTATTCATTTTTCTGCACAACTATGTAAAACAGATTAGTGCTCTACGCAAAAAGCCAAGTGATTCTTGACAACTGACTGATGTCTCTGAAAACTTTAAATCATTTATTGTGTTTGTGTACATCTGAAAGGACCTGGCTTCCATAACAAGACAAAACACCAAGTGCTACTTATCAACACCTTTCTGAAAGCAATTAGTTATTTTGCCATGAAGAGGATCTTTTTCACAGTGACTCAGTGTGACACCAATTTACAGTTCCAGAAAGAGTTTCACAGAGAATGAAGAGAACAAGGTTCACTGAAAAAGTTACTTATAAAACTGAGTTCCAGGTTTTCCAGAAACAAAAAGATCCTCCTGTGATTAATTCATGTGACATACAGCAGTAGGATAACCTGGATCAGTTTTCTGCCTTCCTGATAAACTCCAGATCCGTCCTGTTCTATCCACCATTGTAGCATTCCAACCATTCTTCATTCCATGACTTTAACAACTAGCTTTGCATGCTCACCTAAATTTTTCTAGAAATAGCCACATTTTAGCATTCTACTAAACATTCTCCTGAAACATGTTTTCAGATCTGTGAATTATAAGTATATTTACACTCTACTATACCTATTGAGCAAAACTGAAATGATCTCAATACAGTAAGGCACTTTGCCAAGTGGTTCATATTTAGACTGACTTTGCTCATTAAACTCCACAAATATTTAGAAGAAACAAGACTGAGTAGCAATGCATCAAACATTGTAGGTAAAAAGGAAGTAAATCCAGTTGAAAGATATGAGAAATTGCCCTAACATGTTAATATTAACTTTTTGCTTTGCCAATGAGAATAGAAAATAAGAGTTAACTGCCTGTTACAGTGACATGATGGTAGCATTGTGTGTCATCCTGAAGAAAACCTGAGCTTGGAGCAACCTCAGATGACTCATCCGTCAGATGGTGGAGACTAGGAGAAAAATGAAAGCAATGTTTTTACTTCCTGGGACAGGCTTAGTAGCTTAGAACATCACTCTCACACCCTGCCTCCTGATCCACATAAGATGATACCTATTACTGTCCTTAAGATGATAATACATCTTATTCTTTTGCAGAAAATAAGGTTCTCCAAAAAGAATCAGTTTCTGAGGGGTGAAGAGGAAAATCAAAGTTGAAGAAAGCAGCAATAGATATCTTGGAGTAAGGAGACAAAAACAAACATTTACAAAAATGTTTTGATAAAAAAGCTTAAGGACAAGCAATAATAACTTTTAAAAAACAAACTGAGACAGGTAACAAGTGTTTACTGTATTAAATACTTACTGTAATGCCATGGGATGGTCCCATATGTTGCACATGAAGGCCTGGGGAATTGTAGTAAGACATTCCAGCTCTAGTCAGTGAAGTTGGTGGTGTGAAACCAACTGTGTGACTTGCATATGACAGACCTAAAAGTTGTTAAAACAAGGTAACATCAACATTCTTGTTTATGTAACAAACTGAAGTACGAATTTGTAATTTTTCTTAATCAACAATATTAAATGCTACTAGATTACATATCTAAAAAAACTATTATTTGTACTGAAAAGATTGATGTAAATTGATCTACTTTCCCGTAGTACACTAACCTAATGTTTCAAAGCATGCATTACACAATGTTAAACATAATGCCTCACTTAACATATACAGTGTAAGACTCCCCTGGCAGCTTTTAGTCCAAAAGTATTTCCGTTCAGCTTTCCATCTCTCTTCATAGAATAGCCTCTTGAATAAAACAGAGCCTAGAGAAACAAAGAGCTTGCGCCTGGAGAAGTTACCTAGCACACATCTGAGCTTCCACATAGAAACTGCATATGGATGGCTTCTCCATAGCATACCAAATTTGCATCCACACTCTCTCCTGTTTTTAAACATTTACAGGCAGGGCCCCAAATATTCTGGGGCAGGTGAAGTTAAAACATTCTGGGATTACTTGGTAGCTGAATTAGGCTAGTAATTAACAACTTTTAATTACAACTTGCTTTATCCATATTAAGGTAAGCCTACATTTGAAAGTGCAAATATCTTAATTATTCCATCTAAATTAAGAATTAGTTTATAAAAATGCAAGGTATCTGTATAGCTAATCAAGGTAGACTGAAACAGCAACTGCTAAATGCTTAAATTTCAGACCTTGAAGTATTCAGAACATTTTGAATATTTCTGAAAAGTATACTCTCTAAAACCTCATTACTGCCTTCTGACGAACACACCAGTAAGGTAGGACAAGGCTCTTCTTAGCTAGCAACTGCTTTGGAGCATTATGACCAAAAAAAAAATTCTAAAGATGAATGAAGCTTTTATAAAACAACACCAAATTTAAGTTTTCAGACTTCTTCAACACTGAATCAATGCAAAGCAATCCCACTACTGATGCACTATGCATGAATATCCAGCTTCGTTCTTAACTGCATGTATCTGTTTGTGCCAACATTGATAAGATCTTAGAGAGAGAGAAAACCACAAATAAGCCTCAGATCACTAATAAAGTCATGGAAGGAAACCTACTCCTCTCACTTCCTTTATTTCTAAGTTTGATTCTGCTTCATCCCCAAAGTATGTCTGGTGTAAATTTTAAGTGACCCAAATGTAATCACTGTCACTTTAGAGTAGTTAAGGCAGATTAAGGAAATCAATCGGCTTTTTGATTCCATGTTATATATCTAGGTGATTTTTCTAAGCACAAGAACAGAAACAAGCCAAGTTCAGGTAGGTAACAACGTGTTTAGAGTCAGAGACAAGACTCCTGAACAATAAAAGACAAAAAAATACACTTTAAGATACCATTGCAACATTAAAATTTCAGACTGGGGATAAACCAGTTCCAGAAGTTTCCAAATGCTGGTCACCATGGCAGTCAAACAAGCAATAAGTCCTGCATGTACAACCTGCATGTACATCTCTCAGGCCAAAGAAGCCAAGCATAAAACGGTTTATCTATGTAAGAGACCCACTGATAATTAACTAATTCCCATCTGCCTAGGAGTAGCAATACTTCCACAATCTTCAAAGTTTCATGCACTGTCATAGAAATCTCATCAGTATCTGAGCCTGAAAAAAGTCCTCAGAAGTAACATCTCAAGCCACACAATGCATGAAAGACTGGGATTCAGGTGATAGAATCTGACCCAGTAAACCTGACTACCTATCCATATGAAATTGTATTTTCTGTTTTCAAATGCTGCTTCTACAAATTCAGACACATCCTTTCGCAAATGAACTATGATAAGTTCTATAATTACTTGATTCAAAACATAACTGTTGTATTACTCTCTACTGATGCTTTTGGTAGTGTCTTAGTGTACTACTCTAGACATGAAATACTCTCAAAAATTACTTATTTTCATCATTACTGCATTCACAGATCCCAGACAGCTGTACAAAATTCCCAGTGGATCTTGTTAGCTAACTGCCACTACTATTTTTCTGAAATCTGAAACCTCCCAACTGTGAATATTAATTTATCATATGTGAAAGAGAGTAAAATAACCACCCATGCAGAATTGCTATCCTGGAACATTTCCTGTACCAAAACTCCCAAAATTGTGAACTGTTAGAAGCCATCATTTCAGCTGTGCTTTTTTTAAAACCTGCTTCAGACTGTGTTTCTGCATCTATTGTGTGAGATATATATCCCACTAGAATGCAGCACTTGTATCAATTATTGAAGGGAAATCCACAGGGACAAGGAATGTGCTTCAGACCCAGTGGAACAGTGTGCTCCTGCACTGGCACACCACAATCTGAACTGGGTGCATTTCTAGTTAATCCAAGATCATAGTATGGTTTGGGTTGGAAGAGACCTCCAAAGGTCATCTAGTTCAACCCACCTGCAGCAAGCAGGGACATCCTCCACTAGATCAGGTTGCTCAGAGCTTTGTTGAGCATCTCCAGAGATGAGGTGCCAGCTACCTTCCTGGGCAACGTGTTCCAGTGTTCCACCACCCTCATGGTTCCTAACATCCAATCTAAATCTTATTTTCTCTAATTTTAAACCATTGCCCCTTGTCCTATCACTACAGGCAAGCCTGTAACTTCCAAATTATTTTTCCTACACATACCTTTAATTACAATCTTTATGTGGACTGCAGATACAATGTGCAGCTGAATATTGTATTATCATGAACACTGCATGCGTATAACCAGGAACATCCACAGCAGTTACTCAAAAACATCTGTTAGCATAACTACCTTTCTGTATGCTCAGTCACAGGAAAAGAATAAGAACACGCTTCAATTTCTTGTTAACATTTCAGTCTTGCAAAACACTGAAAGCAACTTGGCTCATTTCAGAAGCCCACAAACCTCTCAATCATAATGCTCATCCCTATCACTGTAGCATGGCTTATGGCAATAGTGACACATGCTTACTTCTTTTCACAACATCTGAATAAAAACTGTTTTGAGTGTTTCTGAAAAAACTAAAGACAATCTTAGAAAACAAAAAGCCTAAGTACATTTTATATGTTCTAGCAGACCTGTGTAATAAAAATCTCAATCCCATCTCACAGAATGTGTCAATACAGCTCATTTGTCCTTACTGTAGGACTCTGCCCAACAGGTTCTAAACGTGAACTTGGGAAAGCAGTGCATGCAGGATTCATTATGTAAAAGTATGTGATTGCAACTTTTAATGTTTAACTGCAATTGTAAAGGTTTTTAAATTTCAGTCAATAAACATGTTATTAACACAAACATTTCCTTTAGCTTTAAAAATATATTCAGTAATTAACAGCTTGGACAAGGTCAGTTTGCCTTTGTTATGCAAAATACTAGACACATGGCTTCTTAATTTTGTAGTTATTGTTTTACAATAGAAAATAGCAGAATTAGAAAAGCCATTTCTCTACTACAGAAATGGACTTTCTCCAAACACATTCAAGATTAGATTTCCAGGTGAAGTTTTGATTCAGAGCACAACAGCAGTCTCATCTACAGTTAATCATGAAACTCTAGAAATCTGTACTATGCATCCTGTCAGGCAACTTCTGCTGGGGAAGCTGAGGGGAAGAAGAGACAGTAAGAGAGAAAAAGAGCAAAAAATAAAGAAAAGCCTCTTAACTGACTTTTAATATCTGCTCACAGGGCAAAACAGATCCATCAAAAACATGCTGCACTAGAAGACTTGTAAGGCAAAACTATTCTTGCTTTTTTATTTTTTCTCTAGACTAGCTTTGAAAGGTTACTGACCAAAATATATTAACAGGGCATGTTACTATGTGATGCATACAATAATCTTAGAAACTGGGTTGAATATTTACCAGGTGATATAGGTCTGCTAGAACTTGGTGAGGGTGTATAAGGGATAGGACTGGACACAGTGCGAGGTCTTAATCCTTGTGCAGACATCTCATTAAAATATCTAACAAAAAAAGGTAAACAATAATTAGATCAAACCTTTTAAAATGTGCCGTGTTTCATTGTGTTTAGTTTTTTGTTTTGATGGTGTTTCCTTTTTCAATTCCCATAAAGAATAATGTTAGATTAATGAAAAAACAATCACCTTTTGGAAGTCATGACAGGAACTCTCATCACTGCTGAAGGATCAGATACTGGCTTAACCTTCAGTGGAAATAGCTGGACTGACCTCAGCTATTTGCAGTAAAAGCAGTACAAACCATGTAAGATCAGAATAGTAAATATCAAGGCCAGAAGTGTAAATCATGCCACCCAATCTGACCTATACTACATTCTTGCACTTTACACATAATTTCTGCATTGAACTCAATTGCTTGTTTGGTTGGAGTGTATCTTCCAGAAAAACACTTGGCACTAATCAGAAATCATGACAGGAGGGAGGAGAAATCATGAAAGTACCAAAAATAGTTCAAACAGATGATGAGCCTCACAGTTAAAAACATGCCCTGTTTCTTATTTGAACCCCTCTGGTCTCAATGTTTCACCATTTGCTCAGTGTCTTTTTCCACTAGAACAGAGAGACATTTTGTACCCAGGGCTTTCTGCCACTAAAGATATTTCTAGGTTGTGTTGCAAGACACGTCCCACACTTGACCATGATAAACTGAACAGAACAAAATCTCAGGCATGGCATTTTTCCCCACCTGTAATAATTTTAGCAGTATTCATTTGTACTTTGTTCACTGAATACAGTGAAGTTTTTTTTCACAACCATCAATTGTTTTATATATAAAAGGAAATATAACCAGACCAATTGCTCCCACTTGCCACTCACTGTTTATTATCTTAAAAGTAATTTTATCTCAAAAGCAATTCTATGTATTTTTTCCACAACACTAAGCTGACAGCTTTCAAGTTGGTTTCCTTACGCACTCTCCACCTAGATTTTTGCAGTCATTGTCTAGATGAGAGGTTTCACTGCTCACCTTCTACTGCACATATGGCTACAAATCAGTGCACCTACATTAATATTATTGCATTTAGCTGTGTTTCTTTACTGGACACAACAAAGCAGCAGGCAAAAATCAGCAACCTATCAGTCCTTTGATTCTTATTTATTTGCACTTTTACTACTATGTTCTCCAAAATTTTTAGTAGCTATATTTATTTCCAAATCACATTTAAAAAGCCCCACAACACATTATAAGTGCTCCTGTTTGATGGAACTCAGAGTGACTACTTTGAGGTCTATAAGCCAGTTCATAAACTATTTTAACTATATTTTGGTACTCCATCTTATTGATTATTAATTGGAATATTCAGAGTTATTATGCCCCAACACCTAACACAGTACACTGTATTGATATCAAAGTTGGTTTACATTTAGGTTGATCAGGTAAAAGTAGCTGCAATAAACAACAACAGATAATTAACATACTGGTAAATTAAAGTTTAATTAAATATAAGTTTTCTAAAGAGCTACCAGTGGCAAAGTTAGTTCAAAACACTAGGCTATCTCTGCAACACACAGTAACTTGCAATGCAGACAGTACATGCATTACAGCATGGCAGGAGTCTTTGTGGTTTGTGTTTTATTCTCCATGAAGAATTGTCTACAAGCCATCCTAGTATCTGGACATGGTGATATGGAATAGCAGCACACCTTTAGTATGCTTCCTGGTTTCAGATATTCCCCTGCTACTCCAGACTATAGGATGGATGATTGAGAAGACAAAGCTATTCAGGAGTAGAGCTGTGCATTTTGCATTCATTAAAGTGTTTTCATCTACTCCATCTGCAAAACCAAAATATCATCAGCTAAACAGGATACTACTAAAAAAAGATGGATATCTGATACATCATGAAAATGTAAGCTGACCGATATTTACATTTTTAAATCATTAATGGGTATAGTTCCACCATTATTCTCTTTACACAGTTCTCCAAAGACTACTCAGTCATTAACCTGCTTTGCCCTTCATTTTATTTTTTATTATTTACACTGCAAATGCCTGTTTGGGAGTGATTTTGTCAAGCTTTTGTACTACCAAGAAAAATCAAAATGACAATACAATTTCTTAAAAGCACAGAACAGTTAATCAAATTTTCCTACATTTTATTGTTTACTACTGACTGCAACTGGTTATTAAAAAAAAAATTACAAGGATACTCTAAGTTTTTGCATTAATACTGGCAATTTAGACTTGACACTGCATTTCCATAACAATTTGAATATATTGGCTAGCAAAGGTAGATTCAAACACCAGAATCTTGTGTTTCTAACAATTTAATTTATATAAGATTAACTAAATACCAGATGCTACCGCAATATATGTCAGCTGCCTAGTACTTCATTAAAATGAAAATGGTACCTTGAACTTTAGGAGTACTCCTTGAAACAAGGAGTTAATACTGGTATTTCAATAAATTATGGCTTAACTAGTATACTGTTGACCCAAGAAGAAATATGTCAATCTCAGAAGAATACACAGCACAGGGTAACATTAAAATTATTTTCTAAAAGACCAGTGTAAGGCTAAAATTATGTAAAACAGAACAAAATAATGAGTATTTGGTAAGAGACAAGAATGTTTTATTTAAAGTATATTTTAAAACATCTTTCAAGATAAAACATTATCATGACTATGATGTGAGAAAACGCTAAAAAGACATCATAGGAAGCCATGAGAAACTCAAAGTATCTGTAAGGTTAGTGCAAGCAAAGCAGCTTGCAGTAGAGGAAATAAATAAATAAAGGCTGTTAGGGTCTGGACATCAAGAACAGCCCAACAGTTTTGGAAATGCTACTTCTCTCTATGGCTTACACAGTATTCCCTTTGTATTTGTCTGAACACATTTTACTTTCTGCAAAGGACAAATCAGGCCCAAGCAAGGACATTGTTACTACCTCGTAGAATTCTTTGCAGTTGCCAAGTTAAGGGTGAACAAAGGTACTATGACCCAACTATTCTCTATCTCAATTCCACAGCTGTATTTATTTCAACATACAGGGTCAAAACCCTAAGCACTCTTCAGATATAAATATTTTCTTTCTCAGTGTCAATATTAATGCAATTCTACAGAAGATATTCCTGAACCATGTTGAAACTTGATGTATATATTAAATTCATAAGCAGGCTATTTCTATAAACACCTATTCTACAATATTCAAAACCAAGTATGAGTACTGAACAATGACCTCAATGCCAACATATCTAGATGTCCAGAAAATACAAACCTTTCATCATCCATTTCTAAGCTGGATTCACTTTCTGACAGTTGCCTGCAGAGTGCTTCCCTACGTTCCATTTCCCGCTGTAATTTTCTTTGAAGTCTCAAGTTTTCTTCTCTCATATGTCGCTCCTCTTCTAAATATTGTGCCATCTTCTCTGAATCTAAAGGTCAAGATTTGGTTAAAATTTGATTAAAATTCAGTTTCACAGACAGGCAAATATGTTGTGCCTAACTTTAACCCAGTATTCAAGAATGAATGCTCATGATGGATTGTTCAAAATTCTCATCTCTAAATCAATAGTTCAAAGCCCAGTTCAGAATAGTAGCTACTGAAATAAATAGCTGACAGCAATTGTGGACATAAGAGGCAAAAAGCAAAGTGAATTGTAAGCATTTCTTTAAATTAACTCAAAAAGAAAGGAAAAAAAGCTATGAAGAAAAAAAACCCAAAACGTTAAAGAAGTAAACCGACTCCTGCTCCATTAAAATAATGCTATACCACATTTACAGAGACTTTACTGCAACATACAGGATAAGTTATTTTAAAATAATTTTGAAGAAGGAAGCACAAAAATTCTGAAACCCAAACCACTCAAACTTGTATTAAATTTCTAGCTTGTATGCATTGCAGAGCATAGCATTCTTCCCACTCCACATTTTATCATACAGGTTGGCCACCAGAACATGTACAAGGACAGTGGCATGGAGTGTACCCTCAGTAAGTCCACTGACAACGCCAAGCTGTGTGGTGCAATGGACTCACTTCAGGGCAGGGATGACATCCAGAAGGATCTTGACAGGTCTGAGAAGTAGAACAGTACCAACCACATGAGGGTCAACAAGTCAAAGTCCTGCACGTGGGTTGGGCCAATCCCAGATCCAAATACAGGCTGAGTGCAGAGTGGTTTAAGAGTAGCTCTGAAGAAAGAGACTTGGGGGTACTGATTGACTGAGAAGCTCAACATGAGCTGGCAGTGTGCTCAAGTAGCCCAGAAGGCAAACTGTGACCTAGGCTGCATCAAGAGGAGTGTGCCCAGTAGGGCAAGAGAGGAGATTCTGCTCCTTTACTCTGCTCTTATGAGACCCCACTATGAACAGTGTCAATTTCTGGTATCCTCATCATAAGAAGGACACAGAGTTGTTGGAGTGAGTCCAGAGGAGGGCCACAAAGATGATCCAAGGGTGGGAACACCTCTGCTATGAGGACAGGGTGAGAGAGCTGGGCTTTTTAAGCCTACTGGAGACTCCAGAAGGACCTCAGAGGTGCCTTCTAATACCTGAAGGGATCCAAGGGGATCAAGGGGAAACAGTCTCAAGCTGAGGGACAGTAGGTTTAGACTGGATCTTAGGAAGACATTCTTCAATATGAGAGTGGTGAGTCTCTGGAGTATGTTGCCCAGGGAGGTTGTGAATTTCTCCATGTTGGGGGAGTTCAAGACCAGACTGGATGAGGCCTTGAGCAGCCGATTCTAGTTCACAGGCATCCCTGCCCACAGCAAGGAGGCTGGAGTAGATGAACTCTAAGGTCTCTTGCAACCTAAGCCATTTTATGATTCTATGATATTAAAAGCCAAGAAATGGTTTACTGTTTACATCGAAGGGCAATATGAGTCTGCAATTCTAAAAGCTCCAGTAAATACCACTTAAATGGTTTCTGGTATCACAAGTTATTTAAAATTATAAAATCAAACCATGTAAAGCCATAAAGTAGATTATTTAAAATAAAATGGAACACATGATGAAGACTTTTGACACAATGTATTTTGTGAGGTTTTCTAACATTGGATCAATTCTATAGTTAACCTCTTGATGTTAAAAAAGAAATAGATAAAATATGATTGTGCTTTGAGATCACTTCTTCATGGCACATCTCTTAATAAAAATATAGTCCTGTTTTAGAAGACTGCTCCCAAACTATCATGACTTATCCCTCTTCTGTGTAAACATAACTTCTACATATAACAATATCACTTATCAAAAACTATTACTATACCATAACAGTTCCTGTACTAAAAGTAAGCATTTCAGGAATACAAGATGCAACAGCAATATCAGAACTTCATAAACAAATTTTATTATATATGAATTGAGTATTATTATACTATAGGTTTTCTAATGACCACATAATGCAAACTCTAAACTTGAACTATATTAGTTGCAGATCAACACATCCATCATTTCTATCAGTAGTGCTGCTCATACTGCGGCTCTGTTTAATCTGTTCACAATAGGAAAGAATACTTCTAAACCTAGGTCTTACTTTCAATGAGAATTTGGTTTTGGAAGTTTCTAAACTTTTACTCTAAATCACAACCCAAACAAGAAACCACTTAAAAGTAACATAGGATACTTGAAATTAAATTAAATAAAGTAAGCTACATTTGTAGAAAGAGTATTTTAAATCCAAGGCCTTGCTCTCATTCTGAAGTTCAGAATGTGAAGGCCACAGCACAGAATTGGCAACAACAAGGGTTAGTGGTCCTTATCTTCTTTTAACTGACACAAATTATTAATGCCACGTACTTGCACACAAGTCCTTTGCAAAAGAGCACTCCCTCCATCAGCTCTGCCCTTAAGGGAGGCGCTGACTCCTGCAAGCTGTTTTTCTAAACTGGGGTTGAGATATTCCAGTTAGCCTGCCAAAGCCAGCATAACAGTGGGGGAGAATATTACCTGTTTCCCAACCACCCCAAATTTTTCTGTCTATATAGTTAGGTATCCATTTACCTATCAACTGAAATATAATGCTGCTGACTGGGAACTAGGCAGAACTGCTGAAACTGGGATATAAATTTTAGGATTTAGCATAAATCAACAAAGTATTGGCATTGCAATGATCAGACCAAGGCACAAGCAACTTCCCTGCCAGCTCAGATCACATTCTCAAAGCCATAGCCTTGAAAGGCAGGGCAAAAAGGCAGCTTCCCACTTCTGGTCGAAGATTCATGACTCTTCACAACAGAAACACAAGGACTTCTACACAACTATTTACTCTCTCCACCTTCAAAGTTATCTTACAAAACAAGATTACTTATTCTAGTACAAATATTTAAGGATAGATGCAATCATTAACAAGTGAAATTCTTACATACAACTGAATTATTTTGATCAATTCTTAATTTATAACAAGACACAAGTATGCTTTGAAAAATCTATATACTGAAATATTGCTAAGTCTAAAAAAATAAATACAAATAAGAGTGAGTAAGATAGGGGAAAAAAAAAAACTCTGGCCCAAAACATCTAAGAAATATTTGTTCATTATTACAGATATCTTAGTATGAAACCTCAAACTGCAATATAAACATGCCAGTAATAACACTGCAAATATGAAAATAGTTTAATCCAAACCTGCCCTAATTTTTTCCAGTTCTACCTTAAATTCAAATTCATGAAAGTACACACAAAAAAATACCTTGCATTACACAACCATAAAATATTTAAAAGAAGTTGTTTACTCACGCTGTAACTGTGCAGCCCTCAGTTGTTTTTTTAATCTCTCCACTTCATTCTTTAAAAATCTGATATGTCTCATCATGTTTTCCGGAGAATCGATCTCCATTGATATGTCTCTGGGTGATGGTGGGGCAGATACTGGCTGGTCTAATTTCTCTTGCAAAATTCTGAAATTAAAAATGAAACTCTGTATGAAAACAGTTTAAAATGTACCTTGAATTCTAATGAAAAAAATCCTTTAATCCTCCAGAATGCCACTGCAAGGATTCTAACGGGTATACAAGATTTATTTTAACAACTGGATTTGGGGGGAGAGAATTCTGGAAGGATTTCTAATGCTTTCTTAATTCAAAATAAGAAAAGGTAAAATTTATTGCTGAATTACACATGGATTTTGTATAATATCTAGTCACTGTGACACTCTCCAGTATCTCTGCATATGACTCAGGAAAAACTAAATCTGGACTGTATACAGTTATCTCAGTTCTATATTCAAAATACTACTTATTCTTTAAAGTAATTTCTAAGCAAAATCACAGTTCTGATGTCCCCATCATAAGAAGAATATAGCTGCTGGAGCAAGTCCAGAGGAAAGCCACAAAGATAATCCAAGGTCTGAAACATCTCTGCTATGAGGACAAGCTGAGGAAGCTGGGGTTCTTCAGCTTTCAGAAGCGAAGATTCTAGGGGAACCTTAGAGCTGCCTTCCAATACTTGAAGGGATCTTACAGGAAGGCTGGAAAGGGACTTTTCATAAGGGTGTCTAGCAATAGGACAAGGGGGAATGGTTTCAAGCTGAGGGAAAGTATTTTTCAAGTGGATCTTCAGAAGAACTTCCTCAGTATGAGGGTGGTGTGCATGCAAGCACAACTCCTGCCATGGCCTAGTTATTCATACATATAGTACAAAATGGTACTAAACATGGCATGAATCCATCATAGTTCCTTGTATGAAGGCATAGTCTGAGATAAATTTAACCAGAAATGGTTTGTCTTAAAAAAGGCTTTCAATCTAAAAAGCACAAAAACCCTACTAAAGGCTCATCCTGCTATCCATTTCTCACTGTTGAATATCATGTAGCAAGGCCCTGTAAAACAAAACTAAAAAACCTGCAGTTCACCTATGCTCAGGTGTTTTCTGAGGCCCTAGTCAAGATTCATGGAGTCATACCAACATATCTGTCCTTAAACATATGGAATAAAAGTATTAATCATCTCTTCTCTCCTACTCCTTACTTCCCTATCAAACAGTTAAAAAGAAGCTTGCTTTATTACACTATTTCAATCTTAGCTTTCCCAGGAATATAAAGTCTCACTATCTTAATTTCTGCAGAAGAAGTGGTGGCAAGTCTCAACAACATGAGTGCACAACACTGAGAAAAAAGCAGAAGTTTCATTTGAGCAGAGGCGGGAGTAAGAAAGAGTTTCTCATATAACAAATATGCTAAATTAACAGGTTGTTTTGTCGGGTCACAAACAGAAAACTAACATCAAACCAGAAGCTTTTAAAAGAGTCCATTAGCAGCTAAAAAACACAGCAAATTCCTTTGACCTTTCCCAGGTTATTTCTTACACTAGTTAGCTTCATCTACTTCAAGCACTCAAGGATGTGGTAACATGTAAACAAGGAGCTTTATAACTGCTTTAGCTTCCAGGTTTCTGTAGATTAAACCAGCTTTATATGACAGAGGAGCACATATTTAATCCAGAACAGTATGTATTAAATTATTTCTTTCTCAGTCTATGGAACACAAGACAAACCGTTTTTCTGCTTCAAGCTTATCCATCCTCTTCCAAAGACGATTCACTAGTGCTTCTTGTTCTTGTTCCAAAGTATTTTCAAGGTCAATTTTCTCACGTCTTAGCTGGAGAAAAAAACAATCAACCAAAATGATGGAAATACATTTTTTGCAACAAGTTGTCATTAGGAAAGATCATTGCTATATTAATGCCTTTTTATATGATGTTCTATGACAACAAGGAGAACATGAAGAAGAGACAAAAATCAGGCACAACACACTGGTCACAGAGACAGTCAAAACCCAGGAGACTCAGGAGTTGTACAGAAAAATTTCTAACAAAGCTTCTTGTGAAAGGAGCATGAAACTTGGACATGCAGTCACCGATAGTATGACAAGCCTATTGAAAGGCATCCCCTCTTTCTTCATCTCTGAAGTTCAAAATTAATTTACTGTCCATTGCACCAACTTTTTTTTTTAAATTGACTTCTTTAGTGAAGAATCAAAGTTAAGTAAGTCAGATATGGAAGAGAAGTCATGCTTGCTTTGTCTTAGATAAAGGAATGACATAAAACAAATAGCAAAGAAAAAAATAGTTATATGAATTGCCTTATGTGTTACTGTATGAACACTACAGACCTTTCAGGTCTGTTCACAAATGAAGAAGGGCTAGTGGGAGATGTGGTGGTCAGAGGCTGCCTGGGGTCCAGTGACCATGAAATAATAGTTTTCTATATGGTGAAACCAGGAGGGGCATCAACAAAACCTCCACACTGGACTTCTGAAGGGCAGACTTTGGCTAACTGGGAAAGTTCTTTGGGAAACAGCTCTTAAAAACAAAAGGGTCCAAGAAGGCTAGACCTACTTCAAGAAAGAACTCTTGAAGGTGCAGGAACAGGCTGTCCCAACGTGCCAGAAGGCAAGCCCATGAGGGAGACAATCAGACTGGATGGGCAAGGAGCTTCTACAGGAATCAGGGAGAAAAAAGAGGGCATATCACCTTTGGAAAAAAAGAGAGGTATCCCAGGAAGAGTTTAAAGACATTGTTAGGTCTTGTAGGAAAAAAAGTTAGAGAGGCAAAAGCCTACTTAGAACTTAGACTAGCAACTGCTGTAACGGGGAACAAAAAATGTTTCTATAAATATATTAATGACAAAAGAAGGGGCAAGTATAACCTCCACTCTTTATTGGATGCAGAGGAGAATACAGTAACACAAGATGAGGAAAAGGCAGAGGTACTCAAACCTTCTTTGCCTCAATCTTCAATAGTGGGACAGATTGTCTCCAGGACAACTGGCCTCCCAAACTGGCAGATGGAGCAAGGGACCATTATAGTCCCCCTGTAATCCAAGAAGAAGCAGTAAGGGACCTGCTGAGGCACTTGGATCCTTACAAATCCATGGGACTAGAAGGGATCCATCCTAGGGTGCTGAGAGAGCTGGCAGATGAGCTGGACAAGCCACTCTCCATCTATCAACAGTCCTGGCTCTCCAAAGAAGTCCTTGAAGACTGGAAGCTGGCCAATCTGGTGCCCATCCACAAGAAGGGCCGGAAGGAGAAACTGGGAAATTACAGACCTGTCAGCCTGACCTCAGTTACAGGCAGAGTTATGGAACAGGTCATCTTGAGTGCAATCATACAGCACTTGCAGGATGGGTAAGGCATCAGGCCCAGCCAGCATGGGTTTAGGAAAGGCAGGTCCTGCCTGACCAACCTGATTGCCTTTTATGATCAGGTTACCTGCCTGGTGAATGCAGGGAAGGCTGTGGATGTAGTCTACCCAGACTTCAGCACAGCTTTGACACCATCTACCACAATAAGGTGCTGGCAAAGCTGGCAGCTTGTGGGTTGGACAGATCCACTCTGAAATGGGTCAGGAACTGGCTGGTGGGCTGGGCCCAGAGAGTGGTGATGAATGGTGCCATATCCAGTTGGTGAACAGTCACTAGTGGTGTGCCCCCGGGATCAGTGCTGGGCCCAATCCTGTTCAATATCTTTATTTATGACCTGGACAAGGGGATTGAGTCTATCATCAGTAAATTTGCAGATGACACCAAGTCAGGAGCAGGTGTCGATCTGTTGGAGGGTAGGAGGGCCCTGCAGAGGGACCCAGACAGGCTGGATGGGTGGGCAGAGGCCAATGGGATGAGATTTAACAAGGCTAAGTGTAAGGTTCTACACTTTGGCCACAACAACCCCAGGCAGCGCTACAGGCTGGGGACAGAGTGTCTGGAGAGCAGCCAGGCAGAGAAGGATCTGGGGGTGCTGTTAGATAGTAGGCTGAACATGAGCCAGCAGTGTGCCCAGGTGGCCAGGAGAGCCAGTGGCATCCTGGCCTGTATCAGGAACAGTGTGGCCAGCAGGACACAGGAGGTTATCCTTCCCCTATACTTGGGCACGAGTTAGGCCACATCTTGAGTACGGTGTCCAGTTCCAGTCCCCTCAATTCAAAAGAGATGTTGAGGTACTGGAACGTGTCCAGAGAAGGGTAACAAAGCTGATGAAGGGCCTGGAGCATAGCCCTGTGAGGAGAGGCTGAGGGAGCTGGGGTTGTCTGGCCTAGAGAAAAGGAGGCTGAGGGGCGACCTCATTGCTGTCTACAACTACCTAAAGGGAGGTTGTAGCCAGGTGGGGTTTGGTCTCTTCTCCCAGGCAACCAGCAACAGAGCAAGGGGACAGTCTCAAGTTGTGCCTCGGGAGGTATAGGCTGAATATTAGGAGGAAGTTCTTCACAGGGAGAGTGATCTGCCATTGGAATGGGCTGCCCAGGGAGGTGGTGGAGTCGCCATCCCTGGAGGTGTTCAAGAAAAACTGGATGGAGCACTTAGTGCCATTGGATAGGGCTGGATGATAGGTTGGACTGGATGATCTTGGAGGTCTCTTCCAACTTGGCTTATTCTATTTTTATTTCTATTCTAATATTTTACTAGCAGAAACAAATGGATTTCTAGCTTACCAAAGGCTTTATAAAAGTAAACAACTTTATCTTATTCCCATTTACTTACCAGGTGCACATTCTTGATTCTATTACAAGCTAATGAAAGCACATAAAATGTAGAGCTACACATGAAGAAATGTGCTATTAGTGTTTTAGTACAAATACAACGCAAATAATAAGAATACACTAGAATGCTAAAAGGCACAGCTGTTCTTATTCATTGACACTGGCAGCTGAACTCCAGAATAATGAAACATAGGGAATATATCCAACACCTTTACAGGTGGAAAATAGTATGGAGGACCTCACCACTTTCCTGATGGGCAAATAATTCCACATCATGAACTGGACAGACTGAAAACAGGTTGACTTCCTCACAAGTTCAGTGTATCACTGAGTGAAGCACTATTACAGCACTTAAATCTGCAAGAGCTCTGTGCTAATCATTAAATTAGTACTGAGATAACCAAACACTTATGTAACAGTGTAAGCTTAATGAATGTGTAACTTTCTTCTTTAAAGTTTAGAGGAATTAGTTAATGTAAGTCAAATAGATATATATTAATGAGTAATAAGGACTACAATTAGAATAAGAAACACTGTTCAGTAAAACTTCCTATATTGAGCTTCTAAATACATGGTAACAGGTGAGAGAACATACATTTCAGTAAAAGAGAAGTCAGGAGTAACTTGTTTTAGCCCCACTCTAGGGATGGGACTTTGGATTCTGAACAACATTTCATTCCCTACACCAGCAGGAGCTGGAGTGGTCTGAAAGCAAAGGGCTCAGCCTGGGGAGACACAATGCATGTTACCTTAAGGCACTGCTCATTAGCCAGTTTGGCCAACACTTGGGGCTGGCAACACTCAGAGGGAAGGAAGTCCACGAACCATTCTGGGAATCTGCACTGTGCTTTTATACTACCAACACACAGCTCTTCATTACACTGCACAGCTATCTATATAAACATACAATGAAAAAAGCTTTGGCTGTAGGTCACTACTTCTGCAACAGTCGTGCTTGCATCATTTCAATGCAACATGGTTAAGACTCACATTGTCTTTTTACAACTAGATGACTGATCTAACACCAAAGAAACCCACGAACACTCTGGTGAAAATAAATTTATTTCAAGAAAAAAAGAGCATATTGGAGTTTGAAGACACAATAAATTATTTATAACCTTGGACTTGAAAAATCTGGGATTACATTTATTATTACAGCAACAATCACAAAGTCCCTCAACTAGAAATCTTCCTGTGAGTGAGCATGCATGATCAGCAGCAATACACAAATGAGTCTTCCGTTGTGCCCTGAAGGCTGACAGACACATTCTGGTGACACACCAAAGAAACTGGGTTGTGAAATAGGTCTCTAAACCATTGCATTTCCAGCAGTATGAGATTACACTGGAAACAAGTATTTTCCTTCCCTGATCTTGACTGGTTTTTCCTCCCACAGTCAGAAAATTAAAGCTTAGAGGATGAACAACTTGAACTAAACCTACAGGAGATGCAACTGCAGCATCCTGTCCAAAGCTGTGTATTCAGAGAGTAGCTGTATTTTTGTACTAGTTAATTACAGGCACACATTGAAATGTAGTCTAACTTTAACAAATGCATTTTTTTTAGGAATGTGATAATATTCTGAACTAAAATAAGCAAGATAGGATTCTATCTCAAGACCAAACCAGCAGCTCTGTCAAAAATAGTGTCATTTTATATGAGTTCAGAGTCATATCTGATCAAACATAATTTGATTTTTACCATCAGTGCTTGCTAATTGGGACCTTAATCTTCCCTTCAGAGGAGGAGAAAAATCTCTTTTAATCTTTCACACCATTCAATTGTGTTTCTCCCCACTTCTCTATTTCACACATGCACTTTATTTCCAATGTAGCTAATGTATCCATTGTCAGCTACACCTGCATTACTAGTTCTTGAGTCTCCTTGCCAACTTACTAACCACAACTGTTCCTTCCTGAAGTTGAGATCTTTCAAATAAATTCAAGTTGAATATGATCTCTGCCTAAGCCCACTATCTCAACTTCCATTTCTCTGCTTCTCATCTGCCTCTTTCCCTCTGTAGCTTTAATTCTTTCCAGAAGATTTTACACATTTCATGTTCTTCTTTCAAATGAAGCACACTTATGAGATTATTATTAGCAATTTTGTTCTTGCTTCTCATCTCCTAACTGCATGAATTCTAGTTTCTCACTGTACTGTATGAAATAGAAAAGCAATTAAAAAGTGTAACAGCAAGACTACTCAAACTTGGCCTCTGTAGGACAAAGCTGATAGCTGTTTATTTCCTATCAAATCACTGAACTGTAACACAGAACGTTATTTCTCATTTTAACTGAGACATTCACTTAATAAAACAGTCACATATTGCAAATTTCTTCACCATTACCCTTCAGAGAAGAATTTTCTGCCACTTCAAACTGACTTGAGAAAATTAAGTCAAGCCACATTTGAAGTCTGTTTCAACATTTTTTTTTTTTTTTTTAGAAGTAACATTCTAGCCAATTGCCACTGGTAGGTAGCCAGTTTATAGCAATCACCTGTCCAGGTGAGAACAAAGGATGAATGACACAAAGCATAGATAAGTCACATCCCATTTTTAAAGTATAATAGCTAATGAACATATGTTGGAAGTATTTGCTCACTGATTACAGCAATGGATTTAGTAATAAGTAATGCATCCCTACATTATGTTAAAAGCACTGCAGATGTACTCCTTCCAAGCCCTGTTTACCAGATCTCTAAAAAGGTTATGTTGAAGTGTGGTGGCAATCTCTCTTCCTTAATTCCCTATATTCATACTAAAGGCAACATCATTCTGCTCAGAGCTGTTGGATGCTTCTTGCTAGGTATGGCACATGTCCCAAAGCCTGTTGCTTCAGCTGGTTAATTAGCACAATGGGCTTTTCTTTCATTTGTGTAGAAGAAGAAAGCAGACTGAAGTTCAAAGTAACAAGATTTACTACACTTTAATGTAAGACAAAACAAAGGTATATATTGCATCATATATAAATGCATGTAGACTTTCTAACTGACAGCTAAAATTAACATCTTAAAGTTTTCAAGGTTAGATATTTCAAAGATCTTTGAGCATTCATGCTTTGTAAGACCCTGTTGTTTTGAGTCTCACATCTCAAGCTTTATGGATTTCACGGGTCTGTCTGCCTACAGCAACGATACAAAAATAAATACCATTAAGATTTGATCTGTGGCTCTTGGTAACATTTTGAAGAGACTAAACCAGCTTATTATGTATGACGCTCACTTTGCATTTTTATTAAATGGCTGCCACCACCACCTTGTGGCTAAGACAGTTATTTCAACCTCGTGTTAATTTCCATTTGCTGGCAACTATATAGAATCGTTTGGGCTGGAAAAGACCTGCAAATGTCATCTAGTCCAACCGCCCTGTAGCAAGCAAGGACACCCTCCACTAAATCAGGTTGCTCGTAAACTTGTTACACTTGACTTTGAGTATCTCCAGGGATGGGGCAACAACTACCTTCCTGGGGAACCAGTTCTAGTGGTCCACTACCCTCATGGGAAAGAACTTGTTCCTAACATGCAATCTAAATCTACTCTTCTCCAATTTCACACCACTGTCCCTCATCTTATTATTACAGGCCTTTGGCAATAGTCCATTTCTGGCCTTCTTGTAGTATCCCTTCAGGTACTCAAAGGTTGCTATTAGGTGTCCCAGAGGCCTTCACTTCTCCAGGCTGAATAACCCCAGCTCCCTCAACCTGTAGCAGAGGTGTTCCAGTCCTACCAATTATCTTTGTGGCCCTCCTCTGGACCCACTCCATCAGGTCCATGTCCTTCTGTTGAGGGCTGCTAAGTGTTCCAAGTGAGGTCTTACCAGAATAAAGTAGCAGAATTCCCTCTCTCAATCTGCTAGCCACATCTCTTCCTACATTCTTATTTTTCTATTTGTACCTAGATTTCTCCACATAGAATCAAAAAACAACCTCATTTCATCATTATGATAGGCATTAATTAATTTATCCACAATTGCAAGAGAAACAGGAGAGTCATACAAAACTGATAAAAATTCAGAATACCAGCAACAATAAAGTTCCACCCTTAATAGGAACAGAAAAAAAAAAATCACAGAAATAATGGCCTGTATTTATATCACCCAGATTACTGGACTGCCACAAGCCAGTAAAACTGAAGTTCTTTAACAAGCCTTTATGTTTCATCCGTTTGCCTTTTAAGCCAAAACAATTCCTACTAACCCCACTGAGATGCTTTGATGCACATGCCTAAAATTAGACTTAAGAGCAGTCCCATTGTCTAAACTTCCAGGGGAAACATGACCAAAACAAGTGGTGTTACATCTCTTCCATCTTCCAAATTGTGTGGGGAGACATCTTTTTAAGTATACACAGCTGACATCTCACGGTTCTAGACCTGTGCCATAAGAGAGGTGACCCAGAACACAACTACTCCATATACATATATTTGAGATATATATGTGTGTGTGTATATATATATACACACACACATATATATCACTTACTGTTGTGCTTAACTGCTATCAGAAGTGACAGGCTTTCTCACTAGCAGCACAAGAGTGGAAGCTGATGAACAGCAAGACTAATTTCTTACCAATAACGTGCATTTACAAAACTCTCAGCAGACATGAAAGCCTACAGCAAGGCTACTTTAAAACTGTAAATGCCATGAAAAAAAAAAAATCTTAATTAATGACTTACTGCTTTGAAAGTCAAACAGACTTTTTCTTATCCTTGACAATGCCCATTTTCTTAAAAAAATTAAGTCAAATCTAATACAAAGTAAGTTTTGGGGTTTTTTTCAGAATCCCTTAGCTTAGTCACATAATTCTGAAAGTAGTGAGTTACCTGCTCCAGGGTAAGCTGCTTTGAAATTGTATCATTTTCCAGTTTTTTAATCTTCTTCATCAGTTTGTTCACTTGAAATTCCTGTTCCTGCTCTAAATGCTGCTCCAGTTCAGCTTTTTCATGCTGCAGCTAAAAATTAAGACAAGTATTTTAAGCAGGTAAATAAGATTATGGATTATGAAATAATTATGCACCTTTTACATGTTTATTCTCACTACACTTTACATTTTCTGATAATTTTTCTTAAAAGACTTCAAAATGCACAATCCACCCAACAGTCCTTCAAAGAACAATATTTTAAACTGTGTTCCATTTACAGAGGTTGAAAGCAGAACATATTTATAAATACTCAGTAAGGTTAAATCAAAATAGATACACCTTATATATACAGCACATAAAATAACTGTGGTCATTTCAAAACAAAAAAACTACCATAATGGTCACAAAGCATTAAATTTAATCTAAATGCATCATCTCAAAAGCATCCAAAGTATAAAGTGCAGGTTTTAGCACTTCTTCCTCCCAGGCAATTGAAAGCTAAAAATCATGACTGAAGTCATACCATAAAAGCACTAGTTATTTCAAATCAATGTTATAGATTTTCTTACTATGTTTAATATTTCCAATGAAAAGAATTTTTTTTTTATTAATGTTTCCAATGAAAAAATTATTTACTCAAAGATTCACAGATTGCATTGGATTGGAAAGGACTCTCAAAGGTCATCTTGCCCAGTCCCTCTGCAGTAAGCAGGGGCATCTCCAACTAGATCAGGCTCCCAAGGATACATCGAGTCTGGTCTTGAATGTCTCCAGGGACAGGATCTCCACCACATCCCTGGGCAGTCTGTTCAAGTATCACTCTGCAGAGAACTTCTTTCTGTAAAGATCTGAAGCAGATGGAACAAAACCAACCAACCAAAATCCCTGTATTTTAATATATAGTATGGAATAGAGTCACCTTAGTCACTAGTACAATGAAACTGCTCCAAGATGGGGATGCAAACCTTCTTGTAGATAAAACAGTGTGACCAGCACCATGGCATGAATATGTGAATTTGACACAGGGAAAAGCCTATGTCACCAAAAGACAATGCTGCAATTACACCATGTTCTGGCCATCCATGCAACATAGCAGGCACCTTTCTTCCACCTATTTTCTCCTCTGGCCATTACATAATCCACAAGATTGTAGTTTTTAACTGTGTGAGATGCTCCTCACAGTCTTGGACATGTTGTGGGCCACCAGAGATTGATTTTATGAAATAATTGAGCTAAATGATGAAGCTGCCCCTTAAAAAAAGCACCCCTCATTTATCCCTCAGACTATGACCTTGCACATTTGTACTGAACAGTCTAATTTTGGTACTCTGGCACTCAAAAGTTGTCCTATTCCTCCTTTGCTGCATCCTGAAAGCCCTATTTCCTAATAAATTTGTATCAGCAGTTTGCCTCTTCTTTATGTCCAGATGTTCATCAAATAAATGATAGATGAGCTATTTATTTTGCACAACCACATTTGCATCCTTGAGCCGGCACATCGAATTTTCAAGAGGAGGAAGGGTATTAGCTTATGTCTACAGACTCACAATTTTTGAAGGAATTGTCAAGAATCAGACTTGCATGTGAAACAGTTGTGCATAGCCTCCCAATTACTTCATTTGTCTGAATTAAACACTGTGCTATTATCTTGCTATGTTGTAACATTTTATTTTCAAGGACAGAAACGTGGACCAATTTGTACTTCCATAGATACATGGGTATTGAAAAGAATTTGATTTTTCATAGAATCACAGAATGGCTTAGATTGGAAGGGACCTTAGAGATCATCTACTCCAACCTCCCTGCCATGGGTAGGAAGGATGCCTCTCAACTAGAGTCAGCTGCTCAAGGCCTCATCCAACCTAGCCTTGAATACCCCCAGGGAGGAAGCATCCACAACCTCTCTAGGCAACCTATTCCAAAGTTCCACCACCCCCACACTGAAAATCTTCTACCTAAGATGCACTGTGCTCTGCCTTAGCTAGAAACCATTCCCCCTTGTCCTACTGCTAGACACCCTTAGGAAAAGTCCATCTCTAGTCTTCCTGTAAGATCTCTTCAAACATTGGAAGGCAGCTCTAAGGTCTTCCTTGGAGTCTTCTCCTTTCTGGCTCCCTCAGCCTATCTTCACAGCAGAGTTATTCCAGCCCTTGGACCATCTCCCTGTGCTCTGTGCCTTTCTTAGGATACCAGAACTGGATGCAGTATTTAAGGCGGAGACTCACAACAGCCCATTTTGAAAAGGACTCTTTCACAATTTAAAGAAGAACTGACTTTGTAAGTTAAAATAATATTCAAATTATTCTTGTGAGCAGTCTTTTTTCACAAAAGATAAATTTTCAAGATTTACTACTTTAAACTTAAAAACAGTAATTCAGCAAGTCCATGCTCACAGCTGCAAGAACAAAGCCCGCATCAAAAACACTTCTAAGGACAATCCAGATAATATTACTACCATTCTACAATGACTAGGGATTAAGGGCACTTAGTTAAACAAAAATTTAATTCAAGTAAGTACATGGGAAAATACAGTAAATTAATATAAGGTTTTATAAGGACTTTAAGAGGAATGTATGTATGAAAAAGCTTGGTTTTTTAAACTACAAAACCTCTGGTGAGATGCAGATGTGCCACTTCACCTCTGCAGCATTCAGCCTAGAAAATAAAAAACTATGGTAAACACAGGAAACTGAATTGACAAAAGCATCCACTTATTTATATAGCTTGCAGAGGCAGAAAAAGTCGATGCCACTCTGCTATAAACAAGTATTATCAAGCACCGGTATGGTACCAGCAAGCCTGGCAACAGGAAGACTGCATGAATCCAGCGAAAACACCTTTTCTGTGCACTACTGGGTATGTTTACAATCTGGCTGGCATATAGAAAATTATTCAATATTAATTTATTTAAATATTGAAAAACTTAAGTAATTCTGTGTTTCGTTAATATTAATACACATCATGCTGAACTGGGCAATTCTTGTTAGACTGTCAACGAGGAGCACTGCAGCTCGTGCTCTGACAGCTTTCACACTGACTATGTTTTAGCATTCAGGGAGCTCACCACAGATACCACCCTGAATGTAATGTGCAAGCCCCTACAATTGTGACTAATACAGGCTGGACTAAGCAAAAAAACCCAAACACACCAGCAGTAGGACAACAGTTCCTCTGCTAGATGGCTTTCAACTGAATAATATGGCAGTAATTTTGACCCAGCTACAGACTATTACATATTTTAAAAATTAAGATACTACAAATCACACATACTTTACCAGAAGCACACTCCTCTCCCTGTTCTAAAAGGCAAAGTCATAGCCAAAACGGCTTCATACACTTTTTTCCCTTAGTCACACAAAAAGCAGGAAGCCATTTGATGCACAATGACATGAATTTTTAAAGTCTAGACCAATGCTGCCTGGCAAAAACAAAGATTAAAAGTTTAATCCAAATAGCAAAAAAACAGTGAAGCATCCAATTACTGCCCACACGTTGACTGCAGACTACTGTATTTCTGGTTAAGTCATCATTCAAAATCTGCATCTAATTTAGCTGTAATTCTCTCCAGACAAAAGATACCAAAATGGAAGTGGCCACTGATCAATTCATTATTTGCCTCATAAATGTCAGAAAATTAAAAAACTAATTGCAATTACCTTAACTTTCTGTCTCTGAAAGACAGTAGTCAGGAATTTGGCACTACACCTGTGGAACAGAAAGAGTATTCCAAACTAGAGAAGATGTTGTAATAAATACTGGGTTGAGCATGAGATGTGCACTAATAATGCTCTCTTTTCCATAAAATGTGTTTTATTTGTAGTATCGGGAGATTCTCTTCTCAGACTTTTTATCTGGCAGTCTACATGGGTATAATTTCCAGGATTCATAACTGAAGAATCAAAACTTACAAAGAACAAGTAAGCTTTCAGAAAATGAAAAACAATGACAATATTCTTCTCAGTTCTTTACTACTTAAGAACACTGCCTGCAACTCATCAACAGTCTAATATCAACTTACTAAATGCATGATGACTATGGAGAATAGAAAACTATTTTTGTGGAAACATTAATTACTCAAAATTCACGTGTTTCCTAATTATGCAGGTAAGCTGTTTAGGAGAAGAGACCACTTCCTGTGTATAATTTATAAGCTGCTGAACATGTTACTAGTGTTTGGGAGAACATATTAATATGGATTTTTTTTTGCTTTTTACTAGCTTATAATATATTGAAGGCATAATCAAGGCATTAAATGACATATGCATCCATCATACACACAAAAAGAATAATGGTTTTAATAGTACATTGTTTGCCTTTTAACAAACAAGCACTCCACTTATAATGCAGTGTTGAGCCACTGTAAAAGTATGAAATGCCATCCAGATGCATGGATTACAAAACCTGTTGACCAGCCAAGATTCCTCTGACGCAGCTTAAAATACACTTTGCATTAAAGCTTTGATATATCCCTTCTCATCTTCTTCTCTGCGCACTGCAGTTAACAGTTGAACCTATAAGCAAGATACTCCATGCTGCTCACCCTTCACAGGCACAATTACTACCAGCATTAACAGGATGTGGACAGTTGTTCCTTTTTTTTGAAGTGAGCTGGGTTAGAATATAGAGGACAACTCACAGGTTAATGCCCAAAACTGCTACCTAGTGATGCTGAGAAAAATGACACAACTTTAGGGCCAACAATTTGGAAGACAGGTGCATTTACAAATTGTCACTTTTAAAAATCTTCCATTTGACATGACCATGTTTGTCACATGCTCAGTGAGGCTTGTAGACCCAGATGAGGTGTAAGGCTGTAGGGACGAGATACTGTTTAGCAAAACCAAGCACTGGTGAAAGTTTTACTTCCATAGTACTGTAATTATGGCTATATAAGTACTTTCTTTCAGCAGTAACTTGTAGCATGCCTACTGAGAGCTATATGCTTACAGGATGAGGTTGAAACTGATAAGCATCCTCCAAAGGCCGTAAGAAAAGTGAGACTTTACCAGTTGTATATCTCCACTACATTTCAGATTTAACTGTTTCTATGAATCTTTCTCTCAATAGTGAGAATGAAATTATACGTTTTAAGGGTTTCCAATGAATAAAAAGCATAATGCTCTTGTATTATTTCACACATTACAATGACACACCAACTTGGCCATTTACCTTTTTCCTTAATTTAGGGCAATAATCAAAGGATACTTTCTGAAAGTCCACAGCAGAAAAGACTAAAAATTAATTTTACTCTTAGGTTGACAGTAAGTTTATATTTCTCTTTGTAATATGTTTTACTTTCCTCTATACAATCCACAGTGCACACCCCAGGTAACTTAGTTCTGTAATTGATTTCTAAATCTTTCAATTAAACAGCATTGCTCAACATACCATTTCTCCCTTTTCTGGAAGAAACTTCAGTGGAAAGCTTTCTCTTTGATATCTACATCTTATTTCAATCAGAAAATACTTGATAACTGTATTTAACTTCCATCTGCTTCTCTACTTTTCATAAGAATATTTGAGTTTTAAAGCAAACATATGTCTTACTCAGAAACATTCTTGAAAATTCTCAAGAACAGCAAAGGGAAATAGTAGTATCAGCTGAGGGGAAAGTAGTTTTAGAGTGCATCTTAGGAAGAAGTTCTTCATTATGAGGGTGAAGGGACTCTGCATCAGGTTGCCCAGGGAGGTTGTGGTTGCCTCCTTCCTGGGGGTGTTGAAAGCCAGCTTGGATGAGGCCTTGAGAAGCTCAGTTTAGCTGCTGGCAAGGGGGGGTGGTGAGGGGAGGGTGTGGGTGTTGGAGTAGGTGGTCTCTAAGGTCCCTTCCAACCTAAGCCATTCTAAGATTCTATGACAATTATTTCACTTGATCCTTTACTTCCTATGTGATAATATGCATCAAATAGACAAAGTTATAGAAGTCCTAAATTTCAGCAACAAAACTATCAAATGGAATTTAGCTCCAATGTTGTTTCCAAACAGTATTATTTCCTAATGGCAGGGTTAAATATGCTTTAAGTGTTCAGCTGCAGAACATAACAAGTGCTTACACCATACAAATTAGGTTCTTTAAAACTGATTTTTTTGGGGGAGGGACAAAACTTGTAAGCAGAAAAAAAAAATAATAGATCATACCACACATTTACCTAACTTAGTACTTTGTGTCCTGCAGAGGCCAAAAAGTACATAACTACAAGGGTATTTAGATGAGTCTAAAAGAATAGGGTACGGATGTATAACATTTTCAAGAAATACTTGCCAAAAATTAGCGACTTGGGTAACAAAAAGTTTCTTTGCCACAAACTGTCCCAGCACCTTCAACTTTTTACTTTTAGTCCCAGATTGATGTGTTTTAACTCAAGAGAAACGACTGTTTCGACAAAAGTATGGATAAACTTACTTATAAAGGCTCCTTCAAGCATCACTGCACATTCTTGTAGACTAAGTTTATTATTACAAGACTCTTCTTAATATCAAGTATGCCAGGAAAAAAAGTGTTTATTTCATTAACATTTTAAATTAATCATTCTCTTTTGTAAGATGGCTAATATTTACTACAAGCTATATCTGTTTCTCTGCATCTTGACAAACTTTCAAATTCTCAACACTGAGTCTGCAGATGCAAACTTTAAAGCCATATATTAAAAAACACTTACACACCATGCTTCTTGTACTTTTCTTCTATCAGGTGTCAGCTCCAAAGAGCTACAACCTGACCACATTCCTCTGACTGCAGTAATACTAAGAAAAAAGTACAGCCACTGGAAACATCAGTAGAGACACCAATTACCTGCATCAGTTTTCTTGAGAGCTCATTAGTGAGAAATTCCTCTTCCTTTTCATAGTTCACTGCAAGTGTTTCTTTTTCTTTCTGCAGTGCTTGAATCTTCTTAAACAGAGTATTACTGATGAATTCCTCTTCCTGTTCTGCCCTTGCTTGCTGTGGAATAAAGACATAATTTTAAGAAAAAAGGGGGTCAATTTCCACATTAGAATCTGCAATTATTCCATCCCCCCACACACCTCTTTTTTTAATCTTGACCATGGTCTTGGTGAAAAGTAGGCTGGATCTAAGTGCTGTTACCATTGCCTTTTCTAGCACCTTTTTTCATTTTCTGTTCCACATCTTTCAATGTGAGAAACCTAGATTGGTGCTTTAAAGTGGCTTAGCCTCAACCAAATGCACAAACTTCTCAACCTTCTAAACTTTATAAAAGCATTACTCATTCACAGATACCTGCTTTTACCTACTCTCTTCATGAAAACAAAATCTTCTCTAAATGTTCTCCATCATGAGCTGAAGCACAGCTCTGAGACTGCTGCATTCAGCACTGTGCCTTCTTTACAGATCCCTTAGACTGCAGCCCTACTTTCTAGAAGTACAGGCAGCACATCTCATCTCATGAGGATTTCTACTCAACTACCAGTTCAGGAAACATACTTACATTACTTCTCAGAACTTTTACCTTACTATGTACAAGAGCAATTTCAAAAAATGCCAAATGGTAGGCTTTACCCTAAGGATTTTCAAATTCTTAAGAGAACAGCTACTCTGGAAATATTCTCCATGAAGAATCACTGGAGAAGACAATGTTCACATAACCTCTCCTCCAGCACCTAGGAACAGACAGATTGTTCTTTCACATTCCCCACAATTAACTTGATAAATGGAACACAAAAGTAGTTTTTTGGAAGTCTGCTCTGAAAGGCCATGAAGAGTATTCAATATGGGCAAATTAAAGATCACAGCTACAAAATGGTAGAGCCAACTTTACAAAAAAATGTACCAAAATAACCAGTTCTTTTTATGTATGGTACGCTGGAAAATGCTTGAAATACTCCATTATGTTAGTGATCCTTTAACTGGAATTATACGTTCCCCACTAGTCCAAGACACAATTACTTAGAGACATCTTTCATGTCTACATGAAAAATTACTTAAATAATATATATAAATGCCTTTAAATCTGGTAGAAAAATAGGACAATTGTAAATTCTTCTCATGATATCATCAGTAGCATAAAATCTAAAGCAGGAGTATGGAAACTTCTCAGTCCTTCAAATCCTTCTCTTCACATCTTTATCTCTGTCTTTTGTGTCCTCTCCCATCTCTATCACTTTCTTTTCTTGGCCCTTTTCTACTATCTTTCTGCCACCAGCTCCCTTTTCCCTGTCTCCAACTGAGCCTAGGGGGAAAAAAAAAAAAATAAGAAAAGGAAAGGTCTGGCATGGTTTATTAGCTTAGGTCGTGCATATCACCTCCTCTCTATTGTTTGTGCATCTCTGGCAGAGATCTGCTACTCCAGCATATTCAGCATTGGTATTATGACTTGTCATGTCAAGACAAGGTAGAGTTGAGCTAGAGTTCTGAAGAAATGCTAAACTTGCAGATTACAGATCAGAGGATTAAAACTCAAGAAATCTAACTGGTCTCAGTAACATAATCTATCACATTCTGAATGTGGCTTTACTCAGAACTACTAACAATCTTACATCTTCAGAGACTTTGAAACAGAGTAAACAACTCAAATTGTTAAAATTTACATATGCTATTCAAAAAATCAACTTCTCTATTACACAGGACTTCTACAAGGGTCTGCTTCCCAGTGGTTTGTAATAAAAGACAGATTGAACTTGCTTAAAATTAAATTAGAAAGTATTTTCTTCTAAAGTAAAAAAGGGCATTTCTACTTCAACTTCTGTTCATTTCTAACTTGTACTATTTGTTCTGCTCATGCTTTGTACCAACCAAAAAGTGCTAAAAGAATATTATTACAGCACCAAGCCTGCATAACACCTCATAGCCAGATCCTGGTGTCACATTGATGAGTGCTTAGGTCAACATGAAGAGAGGCTGCCAAGATCCCAGCCCAATCCTGGCCAAACATCCTTCCTTTGTACACAGGTGCTCATGTAGCCAGGCAGCAAGCCAGCCTAGGTGGCAGGAGATATCCAAAAACTAATTCTTTTCTCCTCCAATTTTGTTTTCCAGGATCCACATCCTAAACTGGCATACCACACAGGCAGTGGGCTCGCTCATGGGAACTAAGAATGAACAGCCACAATTCAGACCTGTTTAAACTGCTCTGCAACAACCTCCTCTATCTACACTGTTCAGGACACAAGCTTGTATTCAACTGATTCAAAGGAAAACCTGAGTATGATTACATCTGCCTCTATTTTGCAAAGAACATTTCTCAGCTGCACAAACACCAGAAACTCTATAAAACTAACTATGAACTCTAAGTTCCAGATAAGCACACATATTTAATACAATGAATGCTCACTTGAATTACCCAAGGATCAGCAATTGCAACATAAACACTTTAGTAAAAAAATATCATAGAGTTGTTAAGACTGGGTACAAATGCACATGATGCATTACCATATTTAATCACAGAATTCCTCTTTCATGGGGAACAATTGCAATTCCCGATCCCCATCATGAATGGGGTTCAACAGGTTACCTCTGCCTGCCGGTGGAGGGTAGGCACAAGCTGAGCCAGTCAGTGTAGCGCTTGTGCGGCCCTGGACATCTAAGGGCATCACTGACCTGTTACTGCTCAATCTCGGGTGGCTGAATGCCACTTGTCTCTCTAAGAAGTTGGACACCTACCGCTTAGGGGTCGCATAACTAGATAGCATGCCAGAGCCTCATTCGTTATCGGCATTAACCAGACAAATCGCTCCAACCAATTAAGAACAGCTCTCAAGAAAGAACTCTCAATCTGTCAATCCTGTCCGTGTCCGGGCTGGGTGAGGTTTCCAGTGTTGAGTCAAATTAAGCCACAGGCTCCACTCCTGGTCGTGCCCTTCCGTCAATTCCTCTGAGTTTCAGCTTTGCAACCATACTCACCCCGGAACCCAAAGACTTGGGTTTCCCTGAAGCTGTCCACCAGGTCATGGGAATAACACTACCAGATAGCCAGTCAGCATCTTCTAAATCAAATTCATTTCATCCTGAAACTTTCCCTTCATCTCACCGCTCAGTACTTGGGGATAGCTCAGTTATCTTATGCAATAAAATCATTCATGTTTACTTTAATACCACTGAAAATCTTGAAATCTGTTGCTCATTTCATCCCATAATCAAGCTGGTGTTGTAAAACATTTATTAAAAAAAATATGTATCAAATTATAGCACTGTTTCCTGCACAGACTGTCACTGCACTATTTTTCTGAACATATATACACGGTGTTTCCATATGGATATTATTACTTGCATATGAAAAGAAGCTCTGATATGATCAACAACAAAAAAACAAACAAACAAAAAAACACCAGAAAAAAAGAAACAAACCCTGAAATTCAGAGAGAGCAGGCCTGGGTACAGGTATCTTGGGTTCTATTATTTTCTATTAGCCATATCATTCAACACTGAAAAACTCTAACAGCAATTCACTCTGTTCTGTTTATCTTACTGCAAAATAAATTGTGAAGGCTCTGAGTGATACAAAATAGTAATATCTGATCAGTCACTGGAAATCTGAAACAAACAATCTACTTCCACTACAGATTTTCTCCATAACCACAGTCACATCCATCCGTCTCCTGTGTTTCAAAAGTTTATGTAGAGCTAACACACAGCATTTCCTGGACAAGTCAAGTAAAGAAAATCTGCAATTACTTTGGTCAAGACCATAACTGTCAAAGTCTATCATGTTACTGTGCAAGAAATCAAGAATTAAAAGGAAAAAAACACCTAATGCATATAAAACACATGAAAACCTCTTATATTTTCTAGGAAGAAAAATTCTATTACAGCAGCATATGGAACCCTGATGACTAGTAGAGGTGACACATGAAGTGTTGGAAAATCCTGTCCTGAACTTAAAATTCAATGAGCTAAGTTTAAAAGAATTAAGAATTATTTTCCTCCTAAACTTTATACAGTAACTGAGTATCATATTAGGAAGTGAATCTCATTAGAAGCTGTTTTTCCACATGCTGTATATGCTATCATAAAATGTGAAAAGGTTAGTATTGAAATATTTTCTGCTCTCAGTTCTTCCTATAAATATACCTTTAGCAGATCAAGTTCAATGGCTAGATTTCCCTCTACCCTCTTTCTTCTAGTACATGCAGCAGCTTCTGCTTACAGCGGGATGCTTTGTGTTACTGAATCATACCCCAAACACATTGCTATAGAGGTGCTGTTTTACGAAGCAGAAAAATCCCGTATTCCCAAAGAAGCACCAGGTTCAACAATCACAACTAATGCCCACTCCTTGTTCAGTATCAGTACATCATCAAGGATCTGACATAAGTTCTTGCACCTTAGTTTCACAGACTGCTCCTTTCACCTACACCGGACCACCTGACACAAAAGTATGCCTGGCCAGCAGATGGACAAAGAAGCACGTAACTCCAGTAGCATCCACAGTAAAAGATGACACTGTTTCCGACAACAAACATCCTCCCAAGCAATGTTTTAACCTACCCACTCCTAAAGGTTCTTAATCTTTAAAGCAGAATCCACCATGACCTCCTTACCATTCATCCACTCTTTTACGGTGCAATTTCTGTTGACAGGATCCTAGGGAAAATACAAGCCTGCAGATGGAGCTAAAGAGCAGTTTAGTCTGGTTGCTACAAGGCAAGAAACCCAATCTTAGCTACTGAATACAGACTGAAAGGTTGGAACAACTTTGAGAAGAAATGATCTCAGTTGTTGCACACATTACATTGGACTAAAGTTGTCACTTCAGACAGCAGTCTTTCAAAAAGTCTACTAAAAAATATGATGAGGTAAAAAAAGTGTGAAGTGCACAAAGTTACAATGGCATGTTCTTAGAATATGCAGGTTTTGCATAAAACAAAACCTCATTTTTCCAATTCTCCTGATGTACACACTCCTCCTCTAACAACATTAACAGAAGTTACTCCTCTGGCAGTTTCTGGAACCAGTTTAAAACAGTACAGAAAACTACAGAACTATAAATGCAATAAATATTCCACTGAGTTGAAACTGTTCCCTTGCAGGGGGAAATTTACACTGCAGCTTTCCCATTTTTTACTACAAATCTTTCATCCACACCTGACATGAACACACTGCATGCAATGTGGATTTCAGACAAGGAGAAACATGAACCACCGTAAGAACATAAGTCAACGTTAACTCAGGAGACCAATGATTCACACTATTGCCAACTACTGTGACTGCCTACTAGCACACCTCTATCTGTAAGGTCTGAAGGGCAACGAAATCCCACCAAAGTGCCAGTATGATGCAGGCACAGATGTCCTCCCAAGTGAAGGTACCTTTCTCATCCTGGTGGCCTGTCTGAAAAGACAATGAATGTTTTTATGGTTAAAGTGGGGAGCTGGAATTCAACTTCTGGGTTCAATTTGTAGTGTGATTTCCTGCTTAATCTGCAGGAATCCCGAGGGTCACTTCCTCAGTTCTGATATGAAAGTACCTTCTTTTCTTCTCTTTTTTTTCCTAGTTTTCTTTTCTCTTATTTAAGATGCACTCTCAGGAGTAGCAGAGACACACAAATACCAGAACTATGTATTTTTATTTTGGGGGTCTACAGTTTCTCCTGTAAGTCCCATACTTTCAAATACAAACAAACAAGCTGTAATAATTTGGTATGTTTCTTTCAGAACCCCAAGCTGCTGGACTTTTTTTTTTAAACAAACAAACACACACACAAAACCTGGTAGATGAGGACGAAAGAGATTTTTAGTTTGCTTGTTTAAAATAAATCAAAATGTACAAGCTTACCACATGTTTCCACAGTAATCAAGAAAAAAAATTAAATATCAGTACTGAACTTCAGCTGGTAATTTCACTTACTATCATTTAATATTAAAAGCCACAGGTGGAAGTGCCTCAAAACACAATCTCTACATTTCAGCTGTTCAACAGATGAAGTCTGATAACAAAAAAATAAACCACAATACAAAAAAACCACCTGATTTGTATTGCAATAATACAAACAAGCAATTATTTAAAGAAATTACAGTTCCTTTTAATCTCCATTTAGAGCTCTCTGTCCCCTTCATTCCCACACTCCTCTTGTTCTTAAAAGGTCAGTTAGGTTTCGGCTGGACATTGCAAAACACTCCCATTGCTAACTCCAGTCACAGCAAATTTTTCACTAGATATATACACCAAGTAGATCCAGCAGACTGCTGTGTGAATTCACAATGACCACACACTTGACTGGAGAAATGAGATAAGGCAAATGACATCACGAATTTTCTCCAAAGTAATTTTAACCATGATGAAACATTTTCAGCTTGATATCACTTTTGCAGCCTTATGAGTCCTTTTAAAAATGCAGTTACCGTCAAGACCTGTGTGTATACGTCTTGTGGTTTGGAATAGCATTTTAGAAGAATTCCCAGAACTGACCAGCTTCCTAAATGCAAAAGTTCACTATTATTTGCACATTCTAAACAGGTTCTCTGCATCAGCAATGAAGTAAACTGTTTGATGGTATGCAATTCCATTCCACTTCAGGTATGCAAACACTTGTACTAGTTTCTTTCTGTGCATTTTGCTGATGACTTGCACAACTGAAATATGCAGGCAATGAAAATTTAAAAAGCTAAAGTTATGAAAACAGACTCATCTCACAAATATTTATAAAATTAATGCATTTGGTTCACTACAAACAAGTTATAACAAGCTATATGAAATTGATAACTAATACAACCAATCCCTGACTTTGCTTAAATAATTTTCAAACAATTTAAATGTCTTTTTAAAAAAACAAATTAAAAATCAGAGTGTATTCTCTTCAAAGGTTTTTACTGTATCAAAATACTGGGATTAAATAGTGAACATAAATGCAGCACATAAAAACCCCACATTTTCTGTGACAAAGAAAATGTCAAGAGACGGTCTAGAAAAAAACCTCAAAAAATTTTAACTTAGCAGTTTAACCATGACCAAACACTGTTATGCAAGTCTTAATGTAATTAAAGACTATGTAGTAATAAAGCACCACAAAGGACAGGTAGCAAGGTTACAAAGGCAAACATTAAATATCTCCTATTTTGAGTGCCTAATGTTACAATGTAACAATCTGACTATTCATTAAACATATGCTTAATAGCACTTAGTTTTCAGCTACTTAAACATCATCATGTAGAACAGGCTGCCAGACAGCTATCAGGACTGCAGTCTCTGCTTCCAGTACATGAGAGCTGTAACCTGAGCCAACAGAAGTTACAGGCCAAGGCAGGAATGACCTAGCAGGAAAATTAAATCTCACCCACAGACCTTTCCAAATGGCTCTATTTCATGAGGCCACTTCTCCATCTCATCACTGCACATGCACACGAAGTACACATTTCCTGCACTTCTTGCATTTTCAGTGGCAGTGGATTTCCAATGCATGTGTAAAATGAATATCCTCAAGTCCACTGCACAAAAGCAAAATATTTTTTCAAAAGACACATGTAATGTTAGAAGGATCATAATGACAATACAAGTAAAAAAAGGATGACCCCGGGAACTGCAGATCAGTCAGTCTCACCTCTGTGCCTGGCAAGATCCTTCTGAAAGTGCTGCTAAGGCAAATGGAAAACAAAGAGGTAATTGGTGGTAACTAGCATAGCTTCACCAGGGGCAAATCAGGCCTGACAAATTTGCTGGATTTTTATGATTAAATCACAGCAGCAGTGGACAAGGGAAGGGCAACTGATGTCATCTACTTGGACCTGAGTAAGGCATTTGACTCTGTCCCACATGACATCCTGGTCACCAAACTGGAAAAACACAGATTTGATGCGCAGACTACTCGATGGATAAGGAATTGGCTGGATGGTTGCACACAGAGAGCGGTGGTTAAGGGCACCATGTCCACCTGGAGACCACTGACAAGTGGCGTCCCTCAGGGGTCAGTGCTGGGACCAGTGCTGTTTAACATCTTTGTCAGCAACAGGGACAGAGGAATCGAGTGCGCCCTCAGCAAGTTTGCAGATGACACCATGCTGTGTGGCACAGTCGACTTGCTAGAGGGCAGGGNTGCCACAGTCGATGTGCGAGGGGGCAGGGATCCATCCAGAGGGACCTGGACAGGCTGGAGAGGTAGGCCCAGGCCAACCTCATGAAATTCAACAAGGCCTACACCTGGGTTGGTGCAATCCCAAGCACAAATATAGGCTGGATGGTGAATGGCTGGAGAGCAGCCCTGAGGAAAAGGACCTGGGGGTCTGGGCTGATGAAAAGCTCAACATGAGCTGGCAGTGTGAATGTGCAGCCCAGACAGCAACTGTGTCCTGAGCTGCATCAAGAGAAGCGTTGCCAGCAGGGCAAGGGAGGTGATTCTCCCCCTTTACTCTGCTCTCATCAGACCCCACCTAGAGTACTGTGTGCAGTTCTGGAGCCGCCAACACAAGAAGGACACGGAACTATTGGCCACGAAGATGATCAGAGGGCTGGAGCATCTCTGCTATGAGGACAAGCTATGAGAGTTGGGGCTCTTCAGCCTGGAGAAGAGAAGGCTTTGAGGAGATCTTATAGTAGCCTTCCAGTATCTGAAAGGGGCCTACAGGAAGGCTAGGGAGGGACTATTTGCAAGGTCTTGTAATGACAGGACAAGCAGTAATGGGTTTAAACTGGCAGAGAGGAGATTTAAAGTAGATGTTAGGAGGAAGTTCTTTACAGTGAGGGTGGTGAGATACTGTAACAGGTTGCCCAGGGAGGCTGTGGTTGCTCCCTCCTTGGAGGTGTTCAAGGCCCGGCTGGATGAGGCCTTGAGTGACCTGTTCTAGTGGGAGGTGTCCCTGCTTATGGCAGAGGGTAGGAACTAGATGATCTTTGAGGTCCCTTCCAACCTAAACCATTATATGATTCTATGAAGGCAGGAAGAATATTACACAACTCCCCCCTCAGCCCAGCAGAAGCTAGCGACCATTCCAAGCACAATGACACTACACTGCTCCTGCAAGAAGATACCTCTCCTTTGCTAGGGTTTTATTTTTTGTTATTTTGTACCCACCTGAAGATTTACAAAGAAACAGGATTTCCAATATGGATAACAGAACTACACTGCCATATCAAACCCTGAACCGAAGTTTTAAATACTTCTGTCTATTAATCCTTAACTTACTACTACTTGAGCAAAGTTTTTGCTTTATTCTGACTGCTGGTGACACTACTGGTTTATTGGTGGATTTTTTGTACGGTGATGTACTCGTTAATAAATGTAAAACAAATAGAATACAGAAACACATGGAACAGGTTTTGCTTTCATCTAGCTGCAGCATAAAAACTGCTGAAAAAAGTCACAAGGATGCATCTATATACATCATTAGATTTGTAGATTTATGTTTAGCTTGCCTGAATTTTTGAATGTTTCTGAATGTGAAGGATAGGAAAAAAAAAGAAACCAAATTCCTTATAGATACTGCTGTAGTATATATTGTTGTTTTCTGTTTGGGATGATTTTAAAACTCATTTTCCATGCCCTGCATAATCATTACAATTGCCACCCTTTCAAAAATGCTGTGGTTTTGTTTGACTCGCATCTCAAATATTCAGTTATAACCTAATTTGGTTGTGTTGTGCTAGAAACAAATAATCAACAACTTAAATCTCAGCAACACCACCACTCCGCACTACAGCCTACAAGAAAAATAGTACTGCAGCCAAAACAGTCCAAATTATTCTGCAATATCAGGCATCTAATGCATAAACACTTCTACATTAACATTTAAAACATTTTCCCCCCATGCACTGATAAATCAACATTTATCTTCAATGTATCCACACATTAAGTAGTTCATTTTACAGGATTAACCAGTTAGCAAATTCAATATTGCACACTCTCAAAGTTTCAGAGCACAAAAAGTAAAAGATTCAGCAGAATGAAGCAGACTATTAATTAACTAGTGTACTACACAGCTTTTGTTCAGAGGTATGCACACTTGTGCTAACAGGCACTGAGCTACGTTTTAAAATAGCAAACTTCTGCTTAAAACACAACTACAGCAAACTATTGTTAAAAGTAGCTTTGCTGCCACAACAGCTTCTCTATTCAAAGACAGAAGTGCACAAGTAGAAGCAGAGCTAAGAGATTTAATAGTCACACTCCCCCACCCCCCAAAATAATCTTCATGAAAATCTTACCTCATGTTATGTAGCTCAGGTAAATCATTGCAAGAATGCAAATATGAAACACTTTTTCTTCATCAGAGTACATAATGAATCAAATTACAATTATCTCATACCCATTTATTCCTAGCAGAAAGTGTCAGGCCACTGCACTGCCACCAGCATGCCACTGTCCCTGTTCCCAGGCAGAAGACATTAAGTTTCACCATTTCTAGACTGGGTCCTGAGCTCAAACAGCTCATGCACTCATCTTTCTCTTCCAGATCTAAGTGGCGTTCAGCACTTGTAGATCTTTCATTCACAATGGTTACTGTGTCTTCCTCTCAATTTACTTAAACTAAGGAGGAGGACTACCAGTCGAGTTCCAGTGATTCCAAAATGCAGCATGAGATGCTCACTGTGAAATATCTTGACTTATTTTCTTTAAAAAACTTTTTGTTGTTAGGCTTTGGGGTGTCTCTGTGTGTGTGTGTGTGTGTGTGTGTGTGTGTGTGTTAAAGCGTTAAAGGACAGCTTAGTTAATCATTACTACCAAGGGGTCCCTACTCGCTCAACATAACTGATCTCTTAAGAGCACTCCTTTTAAAATCTCCCCTCATTTCCTCTTGTACACATTGGATTTCCAAAGAAACACTTTCTCAGCTACGCACAAAGCTTGTTACTGAGTACGATCATACGTTGTTCTAAAATAACGCACTCATGAAGTAAACACCATACTGTCCATCCCACTGTTAAGACACCTTAGTTGTAACTTTATCACAGCAAACTAACTTTTCTTCTTATTCTTATTAGGAGTCAGGAATTGAATAGTAGCTTGTTTCTTCCTTCTCTACACTTTGGACATCTTACAGTACATACACTACTCTGAAGTACAATCTCTGAGTGTTTTTTCAAGGAAAGGAACAAGTCTACCAATTTAGTGTATGAAATATGATGAGGAATATGAAAAAAAAGTTGCCTTGCTCTGTACCCCCTATCCCTGAACTCTATAAATAGAAGTTTTCAGGATGTAAAGGGGAATATAATCATCCTCGAATACTCACATCATGCAAAACCGGAGAAGTGGTTTTACCACAAAGAAATTTCCACCCACAGTAACACGTCTCAATTTTCTGTGAAAAGGGAGTATTTTGCAGATCTGGATCTCAGGTTAAACCTACTATTGAAAAGCTTTTGCTATTTATTTGAAAGTGAAGAGAAACAATGTGGAAATCCTACCACTACCAAAAAAAACCCCTCAAAACCTTCCAACATTTGCTGTTCAAAGTAGAAATTAAACTAAGTCACAGAAAGACATATCATTTCATACTGCAGCCCGTTACACATTGTTAAGGAAGATGTATACTTTTATTCAGGACTGAAGTGTATCATTGTGGGAATTATATGTGTGGCACTGAGTTTTAAATATCAGTAGCACCAACTAATAAGGGAACTGCAAACTCTTCAGGTTCACATTAACAAAAAACACCACATTTTTAGACCATTTAAATAATTAAGACATCTGAGGAAACTTTGCTGATAGCAGAAACACTGCTAGGCTTTTTCAATCTACAGCAGAGCTGAACAGATACTCTACCTCATGAATCCTACTCCAAACTGACAAACAGATTGTGTGTAATATTAATGCATAGACAATGACATTTCAGTCAAATCCCAAGTTGAGGAGAAAAGACCTTAGGATAATGATTTTCTATCAACTAGGGGATCAGAGAATGAATTGAGAGAATAAGCTCATCTTGGAACAAAACTGCTGCAAGAGAAGGCATGAAGAGATAGAGGACTCTCAGGAGCTCAAAGATCTGTCTCCATAGGCAAAGATTAGTTTACCACGTCTGTATTTTTAACTGAAAAGCTGTAAAATTACAAAGTCAAGTGTCAGGATTAAAAATTGCTTCAATGTTTCTGAAAGCATTTTAGTTTAGGTTTCACCAAGGAGTCTATATATCCCACAGAGAAGTGACACCTGCACATCTGTAACTTGCACTTTGTAGTCTCCTATTTAGACACTTTTTCATTCTGGAACAGTTTAAACATCTTGCCTTCATCCTTTTATCTTTCTCTCACCCTCATACATTGAAATGGGACAGTAAGAATTCACCTAATTAAAAACAATACACCTTTTCAGTTATACAGAAGGATTTGACTGAGAAGTGGAACTTGAGATGTTCCCTTCTGCCTATCTCCAGGCTGCTGCACTGGAAGCAAGAAATCATAGGAATGTTTTCTGTTACAGATCCATAGAAACATGCTTTATATTTGCAGTTTGCCTCTATTCTAGAGCACATCTTTGTCTCTTCTCCATTCATTCTGAGTAGATCCCAAATGCTGTACACAATTCAATTTGTATATTTTGTCCCCATTATTCTCCTTCTTCAATTTTGATTTGTTTGGCTGTTTTTTTCACTAAGAGAAAGAAAAAGAGAAAGGATTCACCTCTTGCTCAGCTGCTAAATTCTGCAATTTCCTCCTACCCTTCACCCTAAAAAAGAGCAGCAAAGCAACTGTTCCTGTCATTGCTTTTTCAAGGTTATGCTGAGATACATCAGATGTCTACTGCTGACAATTTTCACTCTTTCAGAGGACAGCACTGTCGCATTTTCTCATTCCAATCACATTTCAAGACTGTTTGTGAGAAATCAGCTCTCCATCCTCTTGCAGTGCCCTGTAAATCCATTTGCCTGACCAGCCATGTGTGTAGCTGACATGGAGTCAGTGTTCCCCAGAAATTTTTGCTCTTCTAGTCCTCATCTGCAGTCCCACCCAAGCACACCATATGAAGTGCAGCAGGAAAGCAAAACCTTTTGTTGCAGTCTCTATCAGATGTGTAAATTTACCACAGCTGTGTACCACACATTTCCTCATTTACTGTAAGGAGTTTTAGCAGTCAGTCCATATATGAAAACACACTCCATGTGTACCAACACTTAAATCTAAGGCCTTTGAAAAGAACAACTTCAATATTACTTGAAGTCTTTTCAGCAATAGGAAGAAATAAGCAATGAGGACAAATAAACAGAATTAACAAATGCAAAAAACCTGCAAACCATGCACCCACCCTGGTGGGGAAGGGAGGGGGAAGGCACGAACCCCCCAAAATTACTTTCCTTCATCCTTTGAAATTAGCAATAAAATTATATTTCCAATATAGTAAAAAATCACAACTAAAATTATGTATATAACTTCTGGGATTTAAAAATTATTCTGAAGTCTTATCTATACTACCTTTCCAGTACTGGGATTATCAGCAGCACTGGAACCTCTGGAAAAGCTAACATTCTATTTACCATCTAAACCATCAGATGTGAACAATGCAAAACTCTCGGTATTATGAATACTCATTTGGGTAAGTGACCTGTACTACCTGTACTGTACTAGTGAGGGGGGGGGGGGGAAAATAATGAAAAAATTTCTAGTAGATATGCAGCAGAGGCACACATGCATTTCTTTTTCTTCAGTAAGAGCTAACCTGCTGTTACATGTATAATGCAGAATAAACTCAACTATGTCCTTCAGAGAATTTTTACAGCACTGGAGACACACTAAGAACGAACAGCCCAAAATCTCACCAAACCTTCAAACCTGACACTAAACAGCATTTTAAAAATAAAAGCTGACTACAAATCAGTTCTGGCATACAATTCAAGATACAACCTTGTTGTGGTAGGGCCTGATAGGTCAAAATAGGCCTGAATATGTCCTGGCCTGCCCAGACGTTTTTCTGCTCTACCTCTGTTTGGGAAGAAGCAACTGCGGGAAACAGGACAAAAGAGCCTGAAGCCACTGAGTCTGAGAGGCTCTGGCTTGCCTAGACTTGTTTTGCTCCTGTTTACATCCTGTGGTAAACACTTGGCTTGTGCCTGCCTCATGCAAGGCCTATGTGTTCCCAAATTTGGGTAAAGCAAGCTTATGGCTTCACTTAATATGGTCAAGCTTGGCTAATTGCCATTCTGATTGGCTATTCTGTGTCCAAAGGCCCATTAGTCTCAGTCTACATAGATAAAAAGGAGATAAGCAGGTTGCTCTGTGTTGTACCTGTGCCTGCCTGTTGCTTACCTGCTGCCATTGTTCTGCAGCATTATGCTTTGATAAGCTGTAAGTCAGTTCTGCAGAACAGCCTGGAAACTGCTTGCTTGGAGTTTACCAGGAACAGGCATAATTGCCTTCCTGCGATAGACCTGCATAGCCAGCGTGACATCCATGCTGACACTGCACATTACAAGACACCCTGCCTATACCTGAAAGCCTCATGCCAAGATGGGAAGTCCTTGAGGTACACGGATCGTCCAGAGAAACCACGACCAGGTCAGAGATCATCTGCCTCCTTTCCCCAGCATCCTGTGAAGCTTGGGAAGAATCAGAAGTCTCAGTGGCCATCGACAGAATTCCCTGAAAGCATTTGGATACTGTCTTAACTTGTAGCTAGCCTTATGAGTTGGGAAATAATATTTTGTGAGCAAATACCTAAAGCCTCTTGTAATTTACCAACTGCCTTCTGCCACAAGCAGAAAGGAGCTTCCTGAGTCCATCTAGTGGACAAGTGGTGTAAGTAACTGCAAGTGGTATTTCGACCGCAAGAACTTTTTCTTCCAGTTTAACTGGGTTTGAATGTTTATATATTAGTAGTTACTATTTCTAGATCTAGTTTATCCTTTATGTAATGTGTTGCATGACCATGCAAAGAACAGGATTATTATCAAAATTAGTGGTCAGTGGTCGTGAGAATTTTGAATACCAAGATTAATAAACAATATTGGTTTTGACAAAAATCACCCTCCATTACAGACCTCAATGAGAAATTCACTTATGAGTAAAGCAAAATTACTTTCTATGGAGAATAGCAAGCCCACAGAAACACCAAGAACTCTGCATAACTAAAAGTTTCCAAACATACTCCAGAATTTCAGTTATTTCATTTCCATCCCCACAGTAATTCAGAGCAATGTACCAACTGAACATATCCCACCATTATTGAACACTGGAACACCAATAAAGTAACAGATTTTAAAAGTAGAGTTGGCAAGCAAGACATAGATGGTTATCACAGCTTGATATCAACTCAATGGCAACACTGGATATAAACTGTCATTCAGAATGGTTTTATAGAGAACAAATTGTGGCAGAAAAGCACAGATTCATCTTTCAGCTAAGAATTAATTGTAAAAATATAATCACAAAGGTGTAAGTTGTGTATAGGACACCAAATTCACTTTTTAAATTCAGTAACACTTACATTTTAAATAGTTTAGTAACCATATTTAAAATGGTTATAAAATAATCAAAGTATACAGCAGGATTTCCAAAGTGACTTAGTGACCTCAAAAATACTCCTTACTGGAAAATTTCATCAAGAATTTCACACCAACATGTACTAAACATGATGTTGTTCAAAATATTCACTACATATTATTCCTCAGTAAATAATTTCTAGTAAGGTCTAAGAGAGTGAGATTAGCATGAGTGTAAAAAAATTTTATAGACAACTGACACCTTCACATTTTGTTTCATGTGAAACAAATTCATTCTGCCAAAGCTGTTCTTGTAACAGCCCGCACCTCCATAAAGAGAAAGCAGAAGATCCACAGTACTCATCAACCTAGTCAACACACACTGCAGGAACCAATACCTCAGCCTTGACAAAGCTCATGGGAAGATCCAGAGAGGACACCAGAGCCTTTCTAAGCACAATGGTGCTTCAACTCTGGAAGTCTTCAAATTAAAATTGTACACTCTTCCCAGAGACACAAATCAAGGTAAATCATGAGATAAAATGCAGGAACAACTCAGGAAAAGTTGATGTGGCACAAATCAAAGCAGATGATTTAGTAACCCCCTGAAGCCTCAAACTCCCTGTGCAAGGATTCCTGTTCATTAACTATTCAAATTCGGTTCAGAAACATTACCAGTTTTTCTGGGGTGGTCTGGTTTTGTTTTGTTGGTTTTTTTTTTTGTTTTGTTTTTTTTAGGTTTTTGGTGGGTGGGGTTTTTTTTAGCCAGCACTGAAGAAAGCCTACAACAAATCGTAAGGTGCTCTTTCCAAAACATCAACTATGTTATTCCCTGGGAACTCAATATGTGCACAACTACTGAATGGAAGCAGATGGTAATACACCTTCCTACTATTCATTCACCAGCCACACGGCAAGTAGCATTGCTTTTACCATGATAATGTAAGAACAAAAGAGTTAACACTAAGTTTCCTCTTTCCTCTACAGATATTCTGTAGAAGTTGACTAGAATCTGAGGCAAATGTAAAACAAATACAAGACACTAATTTCCTATGTGCCTGCTCTCTATGGAGTTTTATTGCGCATAAACAATGCTGTCTTTACTCTGAAAAGCAAGTAAACAAAGTATTTATAAAATAAGTTCTTTTTTAAATTAGACTTTGAGTTTAGTCCAGCTATAAAACAGTTACAAATGACACAGCTGGATACAAAGGCCCCAAGCAGGTTTCTTGGCCCTAAAGAAGACATCACAAAATCAGCCTCTTTCACACAAGCAAGGTCTACTTTAAAATAAATTATTAATATTTTAAAAGAAGCAAGTCAATTATTTACATCTGCTTTCTTGATTTGCTTTTACCTTTAGCTGCTACTAATTGATTTCTTCATCTCTTTGCACTTAAGTGAGCACCTTTTAAAGGTTATTTATTTCAATTCAGTTAGCTTATCCTGCCCTTTCTTCTACTATTAACAGACATTCTGTACTAACAGGTGTTCCACTCTGAAAGGTGATGCAAACACCAAAAAAAAAAAAGCTGCTAAGAAGCATTTTTGCAGGTTATTTTGGACAACACAGCACATCCATTTGCTTTCCCAAACCTTCTATCCAATCTGTCCCACAAAGAAGTCTATCCTTTAAGACTCATGACAGCAGATCTCAAAGACACACAAAAAACCCACCACACACTTCCTTGAGAACAAAATGCAAAAATCATATTAATTTCCAGCATCTAAATCTGTTTGTTTATTGAGAAAACTGAAATGAGTCTACAATACCACACAGGACTTTTCTGATCTGCAAGTCCCAGAAAGCCTGTTTGTTTCCAGGCGCTGGCTGTTACCAGAAGCAACACATTTCTTTAGGCTTTGTGAGCACGGTTAAGGATACAGGAGCTGACTAAGGCTTTATCTGCTATTGCTTCTCCCAACTGGTGTGTGGCTGGTCACAGTGCTCTGCAGAAACGCAGAGAATACCAGTAGCCAGGAGATGCGATTGTCCTGTGCTAGAACTCGGAAAATAAACAGTCAAGCTAAGAGCCTGGGTGCCGAGACACAGGTGGTGCAGTAAAATACTGCCACTTGCCATCTCCAAAGCCCCTTGCCAACAAGCACTGCAGCAGTCTCTATTAGACAGTGACAACTCACAGCAAGCCCACAAAACACAGCATCAAATTGCTACTTATGCCATTAGCAATTTGGATCAGGCTGTCATCTGAGCTGATGATCCTGTCAGAGATCTACACAGCACCTCAAGTCAGCATATCTAGGATAAATTCCCTAACCTGCAAAGCAACTGAGAAGTTGTTCTTGTAAAATCTATGTTACAAAGCATTAAAGCTGTTACATCAAGCATTCTGGAGCAGAAACATTTTTCAATTAAGGCTTTTCAAATGCAGTATCTTCATAGAATAGTATCTTAATAGAATAAAGTTTATTATGCTTCCATTTCTTAACATTTCAGAAGGTACCTGACTACAGCAGGCCAATTTACACAAGTTAAATTGCTGAATCTAGCATACAAGAGCAAGCATGTATGTACCTGTATCCATCAGGGACTAAACTTCTTTTTGTTATTAGAAGTGTTCTGTTTGCATGAGGCCTGTCAGTTCAAAACAATTACAAAGAAAATAAAAATGCTTTAGTATAAGTTAAAGGTTACATGGCTTGCACTGAAATAGGCCAACTTTGTTACATCAAACACTGGAAAACAGAAAAAAGAAGTTAGAAATCCAAGTTCTACTGACCTCAAAAGGAACTCCCTGACCAAGACATACCTACACTCCACTGAAGTATTTCAGCTTTTGTCACACACAGCAAACCAATAATTTGAAAAGCACCACCACTTGCTTTTGAAGTTACTCCTATTTAATTAGAGAAGTTGTGCTGTCCCCAGATTCAGTTCATTAAATTTGACATCTCCTTCATAGGTTTTTCACAAAAAAATTGAGGAGGTTTATGCAGGAAATGCACTTCTGGAAATGCAGCAGCATAACCAAAACTCACTACTTCACATCTCACATACAGAGCATCATAGATCTTCAGATGTGTGATTCTTCCCAACCTAGGCACCATCCATTCCATTTCCTATAAAAGACCTTACAGAGACACACCATGAAATTACACATTAAAACAGCTAAATTTGTATAAGTTAATTCTGCAAATGGGTCAAGTGACCTTTGTTATTTCTTCATAACACCTGAAGTGAAACTTTGCATCTTGTATAATCTTCCTGCACTGCTAGATAGCACTTCAAATTTACCTAGCTTTCTTCCCGGTTTGCTCCTTCCCTCGGTTTGTTACCAATAATACCAGGTGAAATAGGAGCAGTGTTTGCAAAACTGTTTGGACATACCCTTAGTGTAAGCTAGTTTTACCAATCTATGAAAGCAGCATCTCTTTTTACAAGTTTTAGGTGAGAGTTCACATTTTCATATGAAGTTAGAAAGCACGTAAGTGTGTCAAGTAAACACTTTTTCTTTTTTCCAAATTCTACTACTTAATGTAGGTCTCCTACGCTTAATTAAGGCTTCTTTTTAATCCTTTGACACAAGGGTTAAGTATACAATAGAACTACCAGGATCCTGTCTGGTAAGCCATTTAAATACCAAACTGTACACATATATGCCGACATGAACAATACTATGCACAAATACATAAGATGTCATACTAATACATCAGCACATATATGAGAGGAAGGAGGCGGAAGATCATTTTCTACCTGGCATACCTTAAACGGTTAATATTCAAGACATTAAAGACAATGGTGAGAGCTAGGAAAAGTGAAGTGTCTCTTCAAGACTTGCACAACTGAAGGCTCACAGATGAAGAGCCCAGTGGCTCGAGGAGTCACCTTCACCTACAGCACACAGGAGGTTTAGTCATTTCACCTTCTGTTTTGACTACCTGTCACTTTCATTTGCGCTTCACAGCTCATTCTCAACACTTGATAAAAATCAAAGCTGATTCGTGACACTGCAATGTCTACAACAGGAAACTGGTATGCAGCACCAAGCTGCCAGCACAACAACACGGTGAGGAGCTTGAGCTGGCTGGTGGAGGAGTAAATGGATGAAGGCAGAATCACAATGGAGAAATCAGAAAACTATTTAATTATATTTACATGCAAACAGCATACATTTCAACTTCCAGGAAAGTTCATCTCCAGTCACTTCCACACTATAGCAACACAACTAAGTATTTTGACTGCAAAGGTGTTTACATTACAGACTACGTAAACCACAGCACAAAGTCTCAGTAGCCTGAAAAAAAGTTATGTTTTGTATTTATTATTTCCCTGCTTGCAGAATTAGAAGTGGTTTACTCAGTTGTGCACACACTTGAGCACACCAAGACAGCATGTCTGCTAAAGATGCCAGTTTTCCAGACAGCCTACAGGTTGATATTAAAAAAACCAAAAAACTAATACCTTTTCTCTCTCTATCCAAGATGTCAAAAAACATATGCATCAAGTTTTAGATTTAAGTATGTACTTTTTGTAAACTAAAATCAGATCAAAATAGAAGATAACCTAGAAACACCACCTAAAGAACTTTAAGGCACACAAACATTTCCTCAACTTGTTTACAAACAATACAGCTACCAGGGGTTCAGGAAGATGCTGTGTTTCTAACAGGCAAAAACAAAATGTCTGACTGATAAGATGTCTTAGCTCCTTTCAATATTAGAAGGCACTCTGCTGCTACCTAATTAAGACACATTCTCTTCTATTAACAAGGCACACATTTCCCCGGCTAGCACTATATTTGTCATCCTTGAATAAATTACTTCTGTATTGTATTTCATGCAGTCTTCCGGCTGACATCCTGCTAGACACTGAACACTTAATACTGGGAACAGACAAGGCGTTTGCCTAGACAAGCTCCATTTCTTTGCTAGGTATATCGACAGTGACAGAAATGATTATCAATAAAATAGCCATTATGCCTGCAATAAAGTAATCCCTTGTGAAAAATCTGATGAGAAGAGAGCAAGCACATGAAGGTGAGATGGGTCTCTCTCAAGGCACCTCTATGTGCACTGACATGAATGTTCAGGACAGCAAATACAAGCATCAGAGTTACCTTTAACTGGTTTCCTACTTTATTTGCATGCAGACTATGACCATTACAACATTGAAATGATCATTCTAACCACTGATTTAGCAAAAGCCTCTCAATCTAAACCTCCTAAACTTCCGGTTCACACAGAAGAAAGCAATGTCATATTGGCTGTATTTTTATATGTACTTTTCTGAGGATTGATACTTTAGTGACATCATGTAAAATTATGTTAAATTCCAAGTTATCCTCATAGTGCTCATAAAGCAGCACCTTAGCTCTTCCTGGGACAGAGTGGTGTGTTCCTTGCATTGTTTGCAGGGGTTCATTTTAAATTAATTTTAAAATAAGCTCTTGAAAAAACACAACTAACAAAAGAGCAAAAATAAATATAACATTTGTTGATAACTAAGGCGCTATACTGCAACTCGCCGTTCCTGCATGGTGGAGATGTGACGGCTGAAGAGATAATCTGTAATCTCCGCTGATTACTTGGAAGAAAAATCTTTACTTTGAGAAACTTCAAGGAACACGCAGCATTGCTCTTCCTGCTCCTCACCTCAAACCCCTGCCGAGTCCCCCTTTCTCGAGCTCTAGCCGTTCGGATACCTGGACTCAGGGGCAAGAGGAGACACGGGGTCGCCTCCCCACCGACAGCCGAGCCAGGTCGGCCACGCGGTACTAGGGCGGCGGAGGAACCACCTCGGCTCCGCACCAGTTTCCCTCCCGGTCCCGCAAGGTCCAGACGCGGCGTGAAGGGCGCGAGGGTGACCCCACTTGCCCCTGCCCCCCC
>VWZI01023529.1:331528-379262 GCA_013396835.1 Psilopogon haemacephalus
CCCGCCCACAGCGCCACCTGCCGGACCGCGCCGGCATCGCATCCGGCCGGGCAACCCGTAGGGTGTCACGTTGGCAGCGTGAAAAGATCTTCTTACTCTGCTGCATCGCCGGCTCGGAAGTCCCAGATGACGCAGCTTCTTCATGGACGGCTTCCTTCAAATATTAAATTGTCTCTGCAAGCATCTTGCACGCGAACCTTGGATGTTTTACCTTAGTGTGTCGAAAGAGCTGCTCTTCACCCACACCTGTGACCAATTTCAGAAACCCCTGAGCTCACCCCAGGAGTTCATTGACATATAACTCAGACAACTGAAACTCTTTTTTTTTTTTTTTTTAAAAGAGTATATCAGCCCAAAGTCAGACCGGAGAAGGCTGTGGGGAGGCCTTAGTGCAGCCTTTCAATACTTAAAAGGGGCCTAGAACAGAGATGGGGACAGACCTTATCAGCACCTGTTGTAACAGGATGAGGGGTGGTGGCTTGACACTAAAAGAGGAGAAATTTAAACTAGACATAAGGAAGAAATGTCTTACAGTGAATGCCAGTTCACATATAGTCCAAAGAGTTGGCAGAAGCCTTATCCATGGCATGTTTAATTCAGGCCTCCATGCCTCTGTAAAACTGCTTCAAATTAAGATATATTATACCCTAGCTCTCATTCCACATAATGTATTTTCTGATTAGAATATACATTAGTTTCTGTTTGGTTGGTTTGTTTTAATTTCTGTTGGAGCAGCTGGATAAAGGCATGAGGTATACAGAGTGTACATGCCATTCATTATATGGCATAATGTGGTTCGTATTGCTCCTGGATAAATTAGTCACCAAGACTGTATAATTGGTTTCTCAATTATTTATGAAGGGGTCTTTTAGCAACAGTAATTTCTCCATTAGTGGCAAGTAAGGATTTCATTATCTCTAACTGCGCTACCTTTTCGTTCCATGCCACAGTAAACTTCAAATTTTACTCTTTTTAATGGCTATAATATACGAAGGAATTCCATCTCTGTAAAATAATTATTCTATTTCTGCCTGGAAGTGTAAGTGCAGGTCATGTTATTTTTGGTCTCTTAATCACCAGAAATACAGTAAAAGGGCCATTCCTAGTTACCGGCCACAGGTACTCTTTTCTGGGATGGCTGTCTGTGTGTCTGGCCCCAGCACATTATGCTGCCGTACAGAAGGAGCTCAAAATGAAGGCGGGGGGAGGGGGGGGCGGGGGTAAGTGGGGTGCTCTATCCACTGTTGGCAAGGCCCCACAAACCTTGCCCCATGCCTCTTCGGGTGCATTGGCTCAGGGATTGGACTAAAAAAGGTCCTATGCCAACTACCCGGCCCTCTAGAAACTGAGCTATACTCCTGCATCCCATTACCTCTGTACTTAAGATGTAATAAGGCCATCAGCACCAGCGATGCTTGGCATTACCCAGGCAACTGCAGCCTTCCAGCTGGGTTTCCCATCCCTAAGTTTGCTTAGGGCAGGGTTTCTCCCAAAAGATAAAAGCATCAGCATCAAGAGATGCTGCTACAGATGCACATTATCTCCACAGACCAGCTAGATGATGTCCATGAGGTCCCGTGAAAGCTTTTCGGTGGTGTTCTAAAATGCCCCCACAGCAAGTCCTGGCGGTCTGCATGTCAGCCAAGCCCCGCTGCCCAGGGCAGCCACTGGCTCCTCTGCCCGTAGCAGTGCCTGGGCTTAGTCACCCCACCGATGTGGGCTTTTGGATAAAAAAGCCCTAGGGATTAAAATAGGGTCTAACAAATAATGAGCCCTGTTCTGAACAGGTCATTACAATTCAACAGAATTGGTTTTAAATGGGTCTGGTGGCGTTCGGGCAGGCGGCTGAAGGCAGGCGGGCTGTGGGGGAACGCTGGGGTTTGCGCACAGCGCAGCGCTGGCAGCGGCAGGCAGGCCGCTTTGCTCTGCTGCCTCCGTCCTCATGCACATGTGCTCCTCAAAACAAAGTCGTTTCTAAACAAACACATTTGCAGCTTCATGTTCTCTCTTCACCCGGCTGCCTGGCTTTGATCAGCCAATTATTTCCATTGCATTCAGAGGCACTGCCTACGTTTAAGTGTCTTATTGAATCAAGGCCTAAATATTTTTTAAATCTGCATCAGCAAAACCTGCATCTGCTGCAGGCTAATCTTACCCAGCAAGACCCATGGCATGCTCAACCTTAAGCCACTCTTCAGACCTGTCAATGTTAACTTTAACTGCATTGCTGACTTGAAGCACTATAATTCTTCAGAGGATGTGCCTCTCTGATGCTCCTTCAGACACCAAAACTAGTCTGAAAATGGAATGGGAGGTGCAGGCAACATCCCCAGTCCAGCAACTGGAATGGATTGGCTGAGCCAGGGGCTGCATCCCCAGGATCACAATGTGCAGCTGCTGGTGCTGCCTTCAGCAGGCTTCCAAAAGAGGTTTAAGGTGTTGCAGCCATCGGGCATGGAGAAAAGGGACCTTGAGGCAAGAGGGGGGCTTTGCCCTGGCTGCCTTGCCATCCATCTCTGCTGGAGTTGCATCAGAGATCTTGCGCACAGCCAGCACAAAAGCTTTCATAACAATAAATTATAATTTGGCACTCTTGTAGCACTCACCAGTTCAAAGCCATGCTGAAACATTATCTAATTAATTCGCACAATAGCCCTGGAAGGCAAGAAAGGAAGGTAGTGAGCTGAGGTACTTGCTCAATGACAAACACTGAGTCAGTGAGTGGGAGGAAAACTCAAGGGCCCTTGATGTTTAAATCTGAGGCAGCATCCTTCATGTCATAACAGCATTTCAGTCATTTAAACAGTAGAGCCTGTATATTTAATTACAATTACAGACTACTCCAAATGAATAGATTAATAGGGAGAAAAAAATTTATTCCAATTAGCACCTCACATCTGTATGCACATTTGCACATCTGTAAGATGTTAACCAAACCAATTAAAAAGTATTACTATGTGGTATAAGCACAATTAACAAAAAACTCTTTTAGAGGCTTAGGGCACATGGCAAAGACTGCCCCACATTGTGGCTTTGCCTGGCTGCAGGACTGCTCAGGTGGCAAGTGCTGGGGCCCTGTCCCTCTCTGCCGTTAGCCAGGGGTTTGATGCAGCAGCAAAGCCACTGTGACCAGTTTGTCACCACTGCAGCACCTGCAGGGTGAAAACCCCATCCTCCTTGTCCCAGTATATTTTATTGTGGGAAAAAAAAAAAAGAAAAAAAGAAAAAAAAAAAAGCTGTAAGGAAGCAAGGGAAAGTGTTCGTCCAAATAAAGAATCTCCATGTGTCACCAGCAGTGTAATAATAGCAGAGCAGATAATTACATAGAGAAGAAGCAATAAAAAGACAGGGACTTGTTCACTGAATCTATCATTCCAGGAGGTAATGGGCAGTGAGAAACTGTTTCATAAACTCACACCAGCAGCAGAAATATTTGCATAAAATATATTGCTAGGCAAGAGGTGTTAGAAGAGGTATGTTCAGAGACTTAATGTCATCTTTAATGTAATTCTAGATGGTCAGTAATCAACTGGAAGCGGTAATACTGAATCAGTATTAAAAAAAAAAAAGGCACACGTATACAAGAGAATATTCAAAGGGGAACAAAGAAGTGCAGATTGCAGATGTGGAGATTTTGGGAGAAATCTCAATTTGAAAGATATTTTGTATGAGCAGAAAAAGAAACAATTCACTAATATTGTGGGTTGAGGTGTCTAATGATGCAGGATATAACATGCAGGAAGGCTGGACCTATGGAGATCCCTTCCAAGCCAAATCATTCTATTATTCTATCTTTTCCTTACAAGCAATTGAGGCGAAAATAATGCTATGCTACTTTGCTTTTCTAACCAACAATTATTTATTCAGAAATATGTATCATAGAAGAATTCTCTGTGCAGGATTGAGTATCTGACTATGAAACTGTGCCACTCAGTAGCCACCCACACTTCTTCAGGTCTGGGGCTTTGCTTTTGTATCTTTGTTCTACCAAGGAGTTTTTTTCACAGCTTAAACTCAGTTGGTTCTATCTTTTTGGCCATGCCATATGATATCCATCATTTGGAAGCTTTATGAATAAGTCAGTGAACAAGGAATCACTGTGCAATGCTGTTTTATAGCCCAAGTGGTTCTCGATAATTGAACATTAGCTTGATGGCAAAGGTACCAATAAAACTTTCATTATAAATTTTTGCCTTCCTCCAGGACTTAGGGCCAAATAAATAAAGCCATGCACAATTTAGACACTGTTTTTAACATCAGCAGTTATGAAAAATGTGTCATGTACATATTTTTTTCTTAATTTTTCTGTTCTTAAATAACCCTCTTCCAGTAATGGACTGGTTGTTATGTCAAGCACATTGTAGCAGGCCAGATCTAACTTTCCCTTCTTCCTTCTCCCTATTGTAGAGTCTGCATCCATCACACCTCAAGTACTGTGTTGAGTTTTGGGCACCTCAGTACAAGAAAGACATAGAGACATGGGGTGGGTGCAAAGAAGAGCAACTAGGCTGGTGAAAGGCCTAGAAAATGAATCTGATGAAGAGCAGCTGAGGAAACTGTTTAGTTTGAGAAAGAGAAGACTGAGGGGAGACCTCTACAACTACCTGAAATGACAAAATAGAGAGGTAAGTGCTGGTCTCTTCTCACAGGTAATTAGTGATAGAACAAGAGCAAAAGGCCTTAAGCTGCATCAGGGTAGGTTTAGACTAGACATTGGGGGAAAAAAATTACTGAAAGAGTAGTCAGGCATTGGAACAGGCTGCCCAGGGAGGTGATGGAATCCATGGATGCTTCTAGAGGTCATTTAGATGTGGCATATAGTGATGTGATTTAGTGGTGAACTTGGTAGCATAGGGTTAATGGTTGGACCTGATGATCTCAAGTATCTTTTCCAACCTGAATGATTCTATGGTCAGAAAACTGCTGTGCTTTCAATAAAGCAAGAATATTTTTCTTCTCACTATCGCCATGTTTTCCCACCCTTGCTCACTCCAGGGTTACAAGGGGGCTAAGCCAGAATCTTTTTCTCCTCTAGCTTTGGTTTAGTGGGATCCGCCCTGGAAACAGAGATCTTGTTTGCACCTAACCCCTCTTGCCTTCTCTTGGAAATGCCAGCACACAAGTCCAGGACTGAGGATGTGATGGGTGAGCATTAGCCTTTTCATACACCTTGCACAAAGCTAGGACAAATAAGCACCTTGCTGACACCATGGCCAGCATTGCAGCACCATCCTCAGCCAGGCAAACTGCACCCCTAAAGATTTGAGCCCCTTCCTGTGGAGAGAGCTGCCCCAACCAATTTTTGCTGCCCTCTTGATCATACGGGACTAGGCTCATCTCACATGGTGCAGCCACAGCTCCAGGACAAGCTGCTCCTGCTGTTTGCTGTCATTGTGTAGGTTACGTGACAAAAATTGAAGCCAACGGACTACTATGAGTTTCATCAAACTTTATTGACTGTTGATTTGGCTCAAAGAAGCCCCAGCTAGTAGCTTCTTCCAAAGAGGCATGGAGAGGATTTTGAGAGCACATCCTGCACACCAGTCTGCAGCAGCCACTGGTAGACCAAGTCTCAATTTCCTGCACAGTGCATGCTACAGACAATGCTCATGTTAAACAGCCCCCCAGGAAATTAGCATTAATTAGCAGGGTGCTGCAACCCTGCAAGCAACTGCCATTTATCCCACTAATGGCAGTTCTGCACTACAGGAACTCTAAGAATTTCTGACATTAAAACCATTACTGGCCACAAATAAAATGTAATTGATATTCTTTCAGAAATGGAAGAAGGGTTCTCTGCAGCATTATTACTAGGTAGTGCTAAATCTAATATCAAAGGATGAAAAGAGCACTGTATTTAGCAATTGAGTTTATTTTAATAGATGCAATAAAAGTCCCATGACTTACAATTTTGCCTCTAAGGGGAACGTTCTCACTGAGAATATATGAAAAAGACAAAGGCATGCATTAGAGGTGGAGTCCTCACTCACCCCAGGGCTGCCTGTGCTGTTTGTACTGACAAGATTTCTATTTTCCTTCTCAAATGACCATTTATGCGTCAACCTTGTTTTGTCCAAATATCCTGAGCTATTGCTGAAATCTATACACTCGTCACAAAACAACCCAACATCCAGAACATCCTGTTAATGGTGCAGCATTTAATGTGAAATTTTGAACACTGCAGATTTAGCTACAGTGCTCCTGTTCCAAACATTGTCACCTCCATCATATCAAAGCTTCAAAGAAGGCAGGAGCTTGAGGACTGGGACCTGCCAGCAGTGGGTGACTGCTCTGCTTGGGCACATATGGTGTTGACTTGGTCAGCTGCAGAGGTGTGCCTGCTGTGGTCTCAGCCTGCTCAGGTGCTGAGTGCTGTCTATGGCTAAGCCTTCCTGCAACAGCATCCTTGGGAGGCCAATGTGAATCAGCAGCTATTCACAGCTGCTGTCACAGTCAAGACCAACTATCTGATCTTGAAGGTGCCACATAAACTGCCACCAGCATAAAGAGATCTGTCAAGATTCCCCTATATGCTTCTGTTGCCTGCAGAGTCAACCAAACCTAAGGAGAGCTTCTGCCTGTCAGAGCTACCATTGCAGGTACAGTCATAGCTTTTTTACCTCATCAGCATCACACACTAACACAGATCAGACAGAGAAGAGCTGAGTCAAATGAAACACTACCTTTTGGAGGCTGTCAGAGAGATGAAGTAAGGCTCTTCTACAGAATTGCTCCTGCCTTCCTGCTGGTGGTCACCACGGTTTTGTTTCCAACTGTAGAAGTGTCCTATAATAGTAAATATATACATCCATACTTCATTTACCAAACACAGGCTTTTTCATTCACTTGATCTGGGTACTTGCAAGTGGGAGGGAGGCATCAGGACAGTGAGGTCTCCAAGAGGATGATCACTGCTGTTGGACTGTGACCTGCAGTAAGATGTGTTTGTTCTCCGGCAGTGTAAGTGGCATTTGCCCTCCAGACTCTGGTGTGAGGACTTGACCATCAGCATTGTACCAGCAGTATCCTGACCTAGGTAAAAGTTGCATTGTGACACAGGTTGAATGCTAGAATGATGAAAACCACTTCTTTTACCATCACTGCTTCAGAAGGCGGAAGCCCTCGTAACTCAGAAACACTGACACACCAATCTGTTACGCTCTCCTGAAACCAAGTGCTTCTCACCATGAGACAGGAGAGCTTTACTGACTGACCTCAGGGGAGAATGACTTCCCATGGGGGTCAGCAGATGACAAGCACCAGACTGAGCTGGATCTGTAGCAGTGGTACTTCATCAGATGCCAAGCTGATGGAAAATATATCATCTTCATGTTGCCTTGAAAGGCAGGTAAAACTGAACCCTTGATAATAAAATTTATTTATTGCACCCAAGCAGAAGCCTGCAGTTGAGAGCAGTGAGTGTGTATTGATGCTGCCTATAAAACTTGATTTTTGGAAACATTTTAGGTATCTTTAGTAGTCCACTGACTTTGATATTCAGGAAGTGCATGCAGTACACAGATGTACACTTTGTTTACATCATCTGCAGTGAGCTAACTGGTTACTGGTATCATTAATACATACTGGGGAAAAAAAATTTGCTTTCAGTAGTGCTTTTCCTGGTCCTCATCTGGGTGAAAGAATTTAAAGGAGGTCCAGAGGTAACCTGGCTTGGAGAACAGGCTGTGCATACCCCTGTTGCACAGGTACCTTCCCTACACCTACGGAGTTTCCTGCATCCAAGGGAGGTGGATGTCCTTAGCTTTGCTGAGGATGTGTTGGCTGCTCTACTTGCCTTTCATTCACCCCACCTAAGAACAGCCTGCCAAGTGATGGCCTGTCACACTGAGAAGATGAGGAAGTGGATCAGACAAAGGAAACAGAGGAAAAGCAGCCAAAAGCCAGGAGTAGTGAATAGCTGGACTTCGTGAAGCCGCTCATTTATAGGCTACAAGACAACGCCAAATACACATTATCCAAGAGTCTTAACACAATTTATTTTATGCTTAAATAATCAACTAGATCATCCAGTGTTTGTTGTTTTCATACATATGTAATTAGAGCTATTATCAATGAATGCTGTTTTCATATGAATATAATCAACAAATTAAAGTATTTCACCAAAACCCAAATAAAAATGCCCTTTAAAACACAGCAGCCTTAACAACCTAATATTACACTGCTAGGATGATTACAGATGATTGGCTTACTGAAAGATTCTACATCTTATAGCCAGTACACAATACAGTAATAATTTTACAGCGTGCTGCCAGTCTATTAGCTAATAATTTCTCTTCAGTTCATTTAAAAATATCCCAAACTTGTGCTCCTTCGAGCACCAACCCACTTCTAAAGCTGCAAGCATTACCCCTGTTATAAAGCAAGAACAGATAGCACCCCCCTCCCCATAATGCAACTACTGTATATGTTATGGGTTTTAGGTCATTTCATTGAAAAATTGGCAACAGCAACAAATATTAGATGAAGGGCTTTGTGTTTACAGATAAAATCTTATTTGTCATGTTGCGGTATAGTGTTTGCAAAACTGGAAAAGATTTAGTCAAAATAAGGTGAAACACATGCATCAAAATATTAGTACTCTGAAGAAAAATTTTCACAGAACTACAGAATTCCTCATTTTGGGAATCATTTAAATTTGCAGCAGATTTTAAAGATTTTTTTAAAATCAAGCTAGCGTTTTTTGCATATACAAACATTATAATTGCTAATATACAAGAAATTTGTGAAGATACACCCAGAATATCCCTGTAGGTGCAGCCATTTGAGACAACTTAGCCTGCTCAATGCATCTGCAGTATTCTGTTTGTGATCGAAAAGGCAGTGCCTTATCAACATTTATTCTATTCTGTTAGAATTTACACAGTGTTATTTATTTACAGCAAAACTATTGATGTTTAAAAAAGAAACAAATAGTGTTTTATACCCTGACAGTTTGGGTCCAAGAAAAATAAGGCGAGCTGTTGTGGATTTTAGTAATTTTTAGTGTCTTTCCAAGGTTTAACCATTTTGTCTTCGTACATTCCCTCTGGCCACAGGAATTTATTTCTTTTGAGATGACATCAAACTGCTTGAAGGAAGCTGTTATCAGCATGGCATCTTGTATATATACTGCACTGGTAACCAAGCACCCTTCAATCCTGTGAATGAACGTGAATTTCCATGCTCTGTAAATTGGCTCATGCTATTTTTTTTTTGTTTTGTTTTGTTTTTGTTTTTGCATAAAAACCATGCGGTTAATGTGTGGAAGCAGCAAACACACGCACACTTTTATAGGTGAATGTTTAATTCCTGTTGATTTTTCTTCCGTGAGTGCCCCTTTAGAAAACTGGCAGTAAAAGCACACAGTCCTATGGAAAGAAAAGACAGCACAAATCATTACAGAATATCTTGTTAGAATCAGTCTCCTGCCTTATCCTGACTAAACAGAAGAGTTCTATCTGGCAGTATGGAATTCTGCAATTCTTTCTAGATAGGTAACAGTGTTAGCTGAACTCCCAGCATGAAGTGAAAATGCATCAGCAGGTACTCTCATTGCTCATGAACTGATTTACATACACATTTGTAGCACCTGCATTTCATTAGTCCAGACAAATTAAAGCACTAGCTCGTCAGATCCAATGATGACAAGGGCTAGGTGCTCTCCACAGTAGAAAAAATGCATCATCTCCAGAGCAAGAGCACTGCTGCTTTCACAGCACATTTTTTAGGTTGTGCTAGCATCCCCATAGTGGTGGAAAACCTGCACTCCTTGCACATCCACCTCTACCAGTTGCCTAGGGAACGTGACTGGGAAAGCCAGGAATGCAGAGTCCAGCATTTAGGAGGGTTAGTGAAGGACAAAGCAAGGAAGAGGAGTAGCCTCAACTATCTCCTGCCTGGCTCGCGTGAGTGGCACTGAGGAGACAGGCAGTCCAGCTCCTGCTGTCTCACCCATACAAAAGCAGTCATGCAGCCATACACATAAGGACAGCAAGTATGTTACAGGTGCTGTACTACAGCAATGTCTTGCAGCAGAGAGGCAGGAGGCACAAGCACAAACACACCAGTGAACATGAGCTATAAGAACTGTGGGCTTCCCAGCACCTGGGCACAGGGGAGCCTGTTTTGCAGCATGGCTTGAACAGCCAATGCCCAAGGAACTGAGAGGAATGGACATGCCTGTTTATTAATCAGGTCACAGGTCCATATGCATTCCCCAGGAGTGCTTGTGCTCACCTTCTACACTAAAACAATCTGTCTTTGTCCATATCTAAAGTGGTCACAAATCTGTCCTGCTGCTAAAAGCCACTGATTGCCATTGCAGCAGCCACACCAGATTGCACAGTGCTGTCCCGCAGACCTTTGTGCAGATGTTCTTGGCTTTTCCTTTCATCATACATTTCATAACAGGTTTATTTGCAATGGTGACAAACACTTTTACAGCACTACTATGATTTATAGCTAACATTGTGGTTTCTTTCAAGCTTTCAAAGAAAAAGCAGCACCTCTGCCTCCCAAGCAGGAATTGATTAGGTTTTTGTGCTCTAGAAACAAACATTTTTTATCAGAATCCCCTGTCTGTGCAAATACCTCCACTTCTGCATTCATATAAAATGTTTTCAACAGACTCTTGACTCAGCTCTCAATTACTTCTTTAATGCACATGTGGTCATGCTTATCGTATCAAAGTTTGAACCACAGAGATTCATCTTACAGGACAAAGTTTCTGCCTGAGCAAGTATTTATTATCTGAGAAAGACTATTGTTCCTCAGGGGCCTCTAGCACAGAAGAGTTGCCTACTGGAAATCACAAGAGAAATATATCAGCTGTCATGGGAGCAAATGTGGTCCTAAGAAACTTAGACTCTGACTCTCTGAAGGCCAGAGTATGTTTCATACATTAGGCAAGGACCGCCTTAATCAGTGCTATTTTATTTTAAAATCATATGCTTCTTCCTTATCCCCAATGTGTGTTGCATCACACTTGAATGCCAGGAGGCTCTTTATCTGCATTGCATATGGGCTTTTCTGCCCTATCTTGCCTTCAGTGCCATTGAATTCACAAATTTCCATTGTTTTCACCATGTAGACTGACAGCGGAGGAGCATAGGAGCCAACATGGGACAGAATTTCATACAAGCACTGCTGTATCTCTGATTTGCTTTCTTCCCATATCCTTGAGCTTGGTGAAGGAGAAAGGTATGTCAAAAGAATCACCTGCTTTTATGAAACATTGAATATTTTATATGGATGTTGAGCAGCAAGCCACATGAATTCAGTATTCATGCTAGGTGGACACAGTAGATGCTAACCAGACACTGAAAACACACCAGTTGCCTTGCAGAGCTCACTCTTTGGGGGCTGACTCCCTAAAGCTGTATCTCACATTCCCAATGCTGCTGACCTCAAATAGCACTACTCACAGGCAGAGAAAGCCCATGTGGCCAGGTGTCTTTAGGGTTTACCATACATTGCTTCAGTCAGAAGGGACTACTGACTCAGGAGCCTGAGACTCTGCTTCTGTTCTTAACCTCCGCATCACTATACAGTGTGCTTTCCAGGTTCTCTTTATTCTGTTCTTAAGTCTTACAGTCAGTCCCACTCCAGGTGTACAGGAAAAAGATAACACAGACTTGCACTTCATAAACTCTTCCTCTTCCCAATTTCTGATACTCAACAAAGCTCAGGGAACTTCTGAGTAGAAAAAACACACAACTGTGGTAAGCACACACACCCTGAAGCCATGACAGACCAGCACTGACAGACACAGAATGGCTCCTCCCATATTTCTGGGCACATTCATTGTGTGACTATAGCTACGTGATTGAGAACAAAGCAGACTGGCTTCACAGCACTTCAGCATGCAGCTACAAAGCCCCTGCAAGGGTGTCTTAGCCTGTGCTTAGTTTTAGTTTGGGAAGCCCTTACACTATCAACTACCATGGTGCTGCAATCGTTAAGGCTGGATCAATAAATGCACAAGAAATGGTGGGTAAAGATTTTTGTCAGCAAATACTGAGACACTTCACTGGCTCTTACAAGGACTTTGACTTGCATAACTGTCCTTGGATCACATGTCCAACAGTGAAAGAAGCCTTTCGCTCCCAGCAGGTTTACTTGTGTGCAGCTCCTTTGCTATTTGTATTTAAGTTGACTTTTTGAATAGAAAGTGCTGTGGATTACAAACACCAGTCTTTCTAGAACTCCATAAAAATCTTACACATGCCTCAGTATTGCTTTGCTTTCCGTTCCAAGACATCCAGTTTCTATATATGAACTCAAGGCCATTTTTTGCTTACAAGATCAAGGGCCATCTATTCAGCTTTGAAGATCAAAAGCAATGTCAAGGCTGCAGAGACAAGTCACTGTGCAGCCTAAGTGCTAGCCTCCATGCTACACAGTACTGTGCTGGCAAAAGGCTTCAGAAATGGAGTAAAATTGATCACACTGACCGTTCAGTGGTTGGTTTTCAGCATTCATGAGTAACTTTTCTTCTCCACGTGTCTGACTTCTTTCTTTGTCTTAACCTTATAAGCTTCGCCCTGCTTTAAAGGAAAAGTATAAACATCAGCAGAAAGTGCTCGTAATTCTAAACCCGCTTCCAAAACAAGCTCCACATTTTGCTGTAACAGGATAAGTAAAAAGCAGTTGAATCACATTAACACTTCATTTCAAAGATACACACAATCTATTTATCTACTCTGCTGAGCAGCAAAAGCACAGGTCTGAAATACCATAGAAAACATGGTTCTACAATTACAGCACAACCCCTGGGCTGGAAGTGTCCAATTGGAAGCCCTCAGAAGAGCATCTGCTGCCAATCGCAATGGAATCCAGCACCACTGTCAAGGAAAGTCACCTTTCCCAACTGGCCTCTCAGGGCAGCTGGGATTAGTGAACGTTTCCACCACGGCGTAGGCCATGGCTGCTGTTATGATGTTTCACAATGTCTGTGCATTAAAGTGAGCAGGTTAGTAAAGGGATAAAGGGAGGAGAAAGAAAGCCAGCAAAAACCACCACTGAAGCAGCGCAGAAGTGAAACCAGCGACACCGACGAGCAGTGCAGGTTTCAGTGTCCTTAAAACAACGAACCCCACAATAAAGTTCATCTTTGTTCATTCAAAGCAGCTCAATAATATTCTAAAAATAAACACTCCAGTAATTATGAGCCCCATTCACATCACAGAAAGACATCTGTTTATGTGTGGCTATCGGCAGAATTTCCCCTTTGGGTATCTGCATTGATGTATATGTGACTGTAGTTTCTGACTAAGCTAATCTGGTGCAGCAAATTTAAAAGGTTCACCCTTTGCTGGGCAGACTTCATTTTTTTCCCTGATAAAGGACTGCGAAAGAGGGGATGAAAATGTTTGTTTCAACTCTCCTATTTGTGTGGTGTGCCCTCATCGCCCTCCACCTTTTTTAAAAACAACGTAATTACCAAGGGATAAAGAGTGTTTGTTATCTTTGCTTCTGAGCCTGTTTGCATTCAGACAAAAATTCCATTAATCCCGGTGACAACTTTACTGGAGCAAAGATTTCCTAGGGCCTTGTGCTGGGAAACAAGGCATGAAACCATTTATCTCCAGAGGCCTGTTCCCCTGAGGCCTCCTTGGGACAGAGGACAGCTTAAGGCACAGCATTTTCTCCTGAATCCTACAGACCCTCAGTCCATAGGATTCAGGATATTCTGCAGGTGAGTGAGAGCCCAGTGGGGACCAGACTGCAGCCTATTTCTTTGGGCTAATAAAAAAGCAACACACTACACCTACATGAGTAAGGCACAAATTCTGCAAGGCTTAACCAAAGCCACAGACACAGCTCATCTTGATGGCACAAAACAGGCCTCAGACTTACGGTTCGAGCCTGCTGCCTGTTACATGGAAGCAGACCTTAATGTCTCTGTGCCAACAGAATTCAGCCAGGCACAGCTCCTGCCTACACACAGCACAAGGACAGACCCCTGCCCATCACCCAAATACATGACTTGTGAATAACAACAAGCACTGCACTTTGCCAAAGCTTCTTGTTAAATGCAAACCTCCAGCCCTTTAGCAGCACTTTCTAGCAGTCAACACAACCCTCTGTGTCTACTGTTATTTCCTGGTAGGCCCCATTCCATTACCATTTCACCAACTCTCCTCTCATGGGGGATAACAACGCGTCTTACTACCTTCCGGGTGATCTGTGGGAAGCAATACATGAAAAGGAATGATTTTTATTTTTTTCCCTAAATTCTAAAGGGGAAAAGTATGTTAAAATGAGTTACGTGAATGCAAAGACTCAGACCAATGACGCAATTCATTATTACTTTTCTCGTGATGACGTTGCCTTCTTCATCGGTAAACTGTTCCTCTGTTACAGATTCACCAGGAATGTTTTTTGCTTCCTCACCCTAAAGAATGTGTTATAAGATTAGCAATATAGCCTATATTTTGCCAAACCCACACATATGCCACACAAATCCAAGCAACAAGCACATGCTAGCTTCAACTTTCTGTAACAGTTTGCTTTATGTCACACAGAGTATGAAAGGCTTGCTCATTTTGCATGCCAATACCTGTGCATTCTACAGAATCACAGAATGTTAGGGGTTGGAAAGGACCTCCAGAGATCATCGAGTACAACCCCAGAATGTGTCCTTAAAGCCTGCAGTAAGCTTCCAGCACACTGTTCCTGTTAAGTAATTTATGACATGAATCTCTCTAGGCAACAAATCACCTCACAGTCAGTCTGAGTCTTATGAGATGGGGACACAAATTCACGATGATATAATCTCTAATCAGACATCTCTTAGCTTTTTACAGCTTCTCAGTACCCTGCACAGACACAGACATAGCATAACATCAAAATATAGTGGGGGAAATACATGATTTTAAAAGACAGCTCTGCCTACAGCTTGCTAAACACAAGATCTTAAAGAAGCACACAAAACCAAAGACATATCAGCATTTACAAAATGAAGAAAGGTATCCTAGGTGACACTTCTCCTGCCAATTTGACAAGGAGTCTTGGCAGCCTAGTGCACAACTTACTGAGGTCAGCAGCACTCCAGCCATCACCTCTTGAGTACCAGCAATTTATAAGACCATTGTAAATAAATGTAAAAGCAGTTTCTTAACTACTGCGCTAATGACTTCATACCATTGCAAGAATTATTGCTCAGATTATAGGGAAATAAAGTTACTTCAGGGTCTAAGGCTAGCTGGCAGTCCTGAACTGGTCCAAAAGAGTTCTGAGAGTTTTACCTCATGAAGGCATGTTTCTAAACCTAGGTACTGAAGCAAGCACTGCATTTGATGCTTTGAAAATGTCCATTGTTCGTGCTTATTTATGTTATAAATAAACTGGATATAAACATAATGTAGCTAGCCTACATTGGAAAAAAACAAATCCATATATAAATGAACAATCCTTTAGAAACTCCAAGAAATAATTTTTTAAATCCAACCAATCCTTAAAACTTTTCTCCTCTCCTCGCCCTCAAGCCACCATGAAAAAAAATGCCAACTAGAGGAAGGAAGCAGAAAGAAACACTATATAAATCATCCTATATCAGTATTAACAGCAAAATAAGATTTGAAGTGAGATTATTAGGGTTCAATATCAAGCTTCCATAATGCTTTCATGTACTAAACAGCACAGGGCAAAAAATATCTTCTGTGTAGTGTGATCTATACACTGTTGTCTACAAAAGCGGCTGGCACTGCTCTGTGGTGAAGAAATACACTGATGTCACATTTACTTTTTAAACTGTTTTGCCTACAAACACAGCTTTTCAAAATGTACTTTTTAACATTAGGTTTGTGTGCTATTTCTAATCTCTAGACCAAAGAAAACTTTCCTTTCCTTTACAAACCATTTGGGGTCTTTTCTCTAGCCAGGCTTGCCCATTTTCCTCACTACAGAAGAACTGGAGCATGCAGAATGCAGAGGGGAGTGTCGAGGAGCTGAGTGCAGCTCTGCTGCTGACCCAGCTCCTGGTCAATGTTTGTCAATATGCAGAAGTGCAGAATTTTTGCTTATTTTCTATTGAAAGCTGTATCAAAATCACTGATAATTAAGCAATTAAACCATTTCAGACATTTTAGTTGTTTCCCCATGTACACTTCCACAGGCTATATCTAAACTGTGAAACCTGCTGAACTTTGGTGCTTCAGGAGGCATCACTAGGACACAGGTGGGCTCCACAGCCAGGCATAAATCGCTGCACAAGGACAATTTATGAGGGTAGATTTAGACTGGATATTAGGAAGAAATTTTTTACAGTGAAGGTGGTGAGACACTGGAACAGGTTGCCCAGGGAGGCCATAGATGCCTCCTCCCTGGAGATGTTCAAGGCCAGGGTGGATAAGGCCTTGAGCAACCCTGTCCAGTGGAAGGTCCGTGCCCATGGCAGGAAGATTGGAACTAGATGATCTCTAATATCCCTTTCAACCCAAACCATTATTTGAGGTCCTGTGTCTGTTATACATCTGGGGCTGAAGGAACCTGGCTGATGTGCCTGGCCTAGTGTTGGTGGCATCCCTACAAGGAACATAGCAGAACAAATCACTGCTGAAGCCTTCAGATGGAGCATGGGCTGGGCCCTAAGAATTCATTGCCCAGGACTCTACTGAGGAGTCACAGGAAGGAAAAAGTATACACCTGCCTACCCGACAGCGGGCTGTGCACAGGAGGGGGGAAGTAAGTGGCTGATCTCCCCAGTGAGCAGGGCCCCAGCAGCAGCAGCCTACTGCTTCCTCTGTCATGAGCCAGACAGCAGAACTGAGAACCACATAGGGACTGCTGCTGTGACAGGGGGACAATGGCTGGGTAAAGGTTTTGGGAACTGAAACCTGTGGGGTTTCCTGGCCACAATGAAATTACAGGGAAATACTGATTCTGGAGACTTAATACTTTAATCACAAGCATAGCAGATGGGAAAGTAGCTGCAGTTTCTTTTCTGGCCTTCCACCCCTAAGGGACAGGGGGGAACCCTGGTCCAGACATCCCTCCACCACACAGAGGTCAGAAATATGGAGAGGTTTCCTCTTGTGAATAGGATTTCCAAAGCCACCACAATAAGAAAAAACATGAAAAATAGAAATAAAACATGACAGCTAGCAAGGTCACCAGATACCTGGGATATCTTGTGTGTACTGGTCCTTTGACTCCTTACTGCTGCTATGAGCAAGGTTATTCCTTAAAACAGATCAGTGAGAGTTACTGTTTTCAGCTTTAGAATGAAAATTATATTATTGCATTGAATGATGTTGCTTGGAAGAAACTGCATTTTAAAAAGTATAGTGGATCTTGGTTTTTAATTAGCCACATGCTCCTTTGAGCACAGCTTAAGGGTAAATGCTGTAAATATTCAGCAGTCAGCACGCATGAAATCCAGCTTTTACAAGTCTCTTGCTGGTGGGTAGTAAAACAAATTGCAGGAGGGTTCACAACTGGCAGGAGGTAGATATGACTTATTGATGTTTCTAATCCTATGCAGTTATAAAGATGGATATTTGCTAGGGAAAGGAAAAAACAACCCTTATCCACTGTCACTTTTACTGTCAGATCTCAAACCAGCTTTGAGTTAGAATGGCACATTAGATGACCTTGCCAACAAAAGCTGGTTTTAAACACAAAGCTGGTGCATCTGCATCACAGCTAAAGAACAAAATTCTTTCTGCTGCATCATCCTTATGTGGGCTTCATTTTACTCTTGACCAGCTGAAATCACTGTCAAAATACCAAGAGCTTTAGAAAGGCAGGGAGAAAACTTAATACCATGATTACTGAAAGCTCGATTATATCCCTGGGACTAAACCATACAAAGGCTGCAATCTGCAAGCCTCAGCCCCAGAACATGCCGGGAAGCTTTGCAAAGCAGAGTGCTTTAATGTCACCCTGCTCACTGGAGTGTAGTCCTGCCAAAACAAGCTGGTATCCTCTGTTTGGTGCTCTCTAAGGCAGGAGAAGCAAAGAGCAGTTTCCTCAAAGTCTTCTGCCAGCTCCACTGATTTTCTCAACACTTATTTGTAGATTATGAGTGTTCCCAGGGATCTCCAGATAAATCAACTTATACAGTCAGTGCTGCATTATTGTGCCAAAGTTCACTGCAGATTTGTCAGAGGTCTAGTTTCCTTTCATGTTTGTTTTGTCTCTAGAAGGATAATAGTCTTTTTTATTCCTCCTATGCATCTGGTGGTGGTGTAACTGTGGTGAAAAAAGGTGCAGCTGGATGTCTGATACCCAGGCAGATAAAACAGCAATTTAAAACTAGGAAGAAATAAGTAAGATGAAAAAATCCTAAATACTTACTTTTGCCAAAGTCCAGAGGCAATGCTGCAATGGGAAGAGGAGCTGTACAGAGCAATCATACTTTTCCCTACTGGCCTAACCCACCATCAAGACATAACCCTTTCAAGTGTCAAGATGACATTCTTGTAATGCACAAACAGCAGCTGCACCTCAGTATCTTAAGCCTCTGTGGCAGTGGAAACAAACATCTTTCACCAAGGTAATTTTCATTAGTGAGATCTGCCTACTCAGTGAGATGTTGCTAAGCAGATGCCACAACTCTCCCTGCCTGTGCCTATGCTGTCTGTACTTGCTTGTTTGCAGATGTATTGCTGAAGTCACTGAGGGGGGACAACCAACAAGCCTCCAGGCAAGACAAGGAGACCTGAAAGGATATGGTGCTGCAAATACGGCAGAGTATAGCTCAGTATTGAGAGCTGGGTCATAGGTCTGCTGCTTGTTGCAAGGGGGTAACATGATTAACAGGCCTTATAACAGCACTTGTAATCTGTGTTTTAATTTACTTCTGTGTTATTTTTCTGAGGCTGGCTGCTCTGACCTGCCAGTCCCTCCTGGGGCAAGACAGCATGAGGGCACTTACAGAGACAGCCAAGCCATCCTGTCATCCTGCTGCTCTGCCAGCTTGGCAGGGACTGCAGTGGAGGGGCTGTGCCCATCTCTATACATAAATAGAAACATTTTCTATGTATCTTAATTCCTATGGCCTTTAAATCTTCTCACCTAGAGGATGGCCACATTTTTACTTTCCATAAATAAGTTTCCTTTGAATAGTAAGATCATGAACACTGATGTTTCTAGCTGTGACTGACTGCTGCTCAGGCTCCCACATCCCTCCTCCAGTGAAGGCTGAACCATACCCTCCACAATCAGTAATAGGAGGGTTAATGGGCAAAATGCATGGGAGGACACAAATCAATGTTTAATAAAAATTGGCAAGAAAAAAACAGAACTACAAGAGATAAGGTGACACCAGATTCAGATAACTCCTGCTTAGACAGCTATTTTGTTTTCCATCACAAAATTTTACCGCAAACCTTTTGGCAAGAATCTTACTAAGCATTTTTTTCTGAAAATTTGTACTCATGAAAGATTTAGCAACCTCTGTAAAAGCATGAAAAATTAGACACTGATTTCTGTTGTGACTGAATAAAAAGAAACTTTGGATGAGGCTCTGAATGGGCACATTGTGGCAGAATTCTTGTTTTTCCCCTGTGCGCTAATTGCTCGCATTCTTGCGCTACCATAAACCCCTATTTCTTTTGCAATGCCTCATCCCATCAATCCACCACGCTTACAGAAGAGGGGAAAGGAAGCAAAACCAAAAACATCTGCACTACCTTGAGGTTAGAATATGATCCTATTACATGTGGAAATGGGCATCAGTCCTTGCTTGTCTGGTTTTATGGGCTCAGCCCTCTGAAGTGCTAAATCCCATGGGAATGCGCTTGAGAGTGCTGAACACTTGACAGACTTAGCTCTCTGAGTGCTGGGAAAATACCTCCAGGGGAGAAAAAAGCCTTTCTCCATATTTGGAACAGGACAGAGAACTAAGGTAGCAGTTAAACGGAAATAATAGCATTCAGTGAAGAATGGCACTGAAAGGGGTAACAAGTTGGGAAAGAAGAACAAAGGTAAGGAAGCAATTCAGCCCTCACAGTGGCTGGGGGTACATAATGAAGCCTTTTTTTCAACAAGCCTCAATTTATCCTTAAGGTCTGGCACAACCAAAATTTGCCCTGCAGGCTAGGTGAGTACCTCTCCTGCTTTCAATGGAGCAATGAATACACGTGAGGTAAAACAGCAGCTCCCACGGGCAGCTGTGTCCAGTGAGGCTCCAACCACACACTTGTCCTCTCCCAGCATAAGCTGACAGAATGGGCTAATGGCACTGGCAGAGCACTGCTATCTATTTCTGAAGCCTGTGCTCAGGTTTTTTTAGATGTTCAAAACAAGTTTTGTTGCAGAAAATCCACTCAGCGAAGATTTCTAGGGCTGGCTCTTAAGTAATCATAGCAAAAAACAATGTAGGGTAAGTACTGCCGTATCTAAGGCATGACTACAGAAAAGCACACAGGTGCCTGGCAGATTCACTGCCTGGGGAACATGCAAGCCAGGAGGAAAACGTCCCTGTCTTCTGCTCTGCATCACTCCTTAAAAACTATTTAGCCAGCCAGGAGTTTCGGAAAACAAAGGAGTAGGAGAGCATGATTCATGATTCCTTTCTTGCTACAGCTCCACCTCAGAGACGCCAGGCCTACTTAGTGTGAGCCCCAGGCTGTGCGGTCGGGCGCAGCACCTGCTTGCCAGGCACTCAGAGTGTGCTACTCTTGACCAGTGCTCACGGCCCTGTGGCAGAAAGAGAGGAGTTACTTTTACTCTGCAGGCTGAAAGCCTCTGAGCACTATATCCCGAGACTTCCCTGTATGAGGAGCTTTTCCACAGTTTGTGCTTCTTCTCACAGTGATTTCAGTTCACCCAAACTTAGCCTCTACTCCCAGATCCCTAACAGTCCAGATCACAACCAATGTTAGACTCTTCCATTCCATACCACCATTTAATGAACTCTACATGATCAAAATATACCTATAAAAATGATTATTCCAACTATCAAACTCTTTCTCTAAAAGGCCTGATGATTCCTGCTTTGACAAATTTTCTTCCTGTTTTAAGCTCGAGATGTGGAGTGGGGGTTAAAAAAGAAGATATAAATCATCAGAAATTGACAGAAGTATCACATATAAATTTTCTAACCCACTTCAGATCAAACACATTCCCAAAAGAGAAGGTTCAGCCACCTCCACTCGCCATACACATCCTCCTGACTGCATCTGCACTAGCTGCAGATTCCAGCGCCATATATACTACTTTACCGTTGCTCTGTTGGAAGTTCAACCTCAAATTATATCACCATATTTAAGAATGATTTTCTATGCCTTTCTCTAAACACAGCAGATGTACTTAGAAAGCAAAGCTGCCTTTTACATACTTACTGTTTTCTACTCCAGCATTTCCTGATTCTAAACCAGTGGACAGTTAAATAGTGCAGACAGAAATAGGGTGGAGTGCCTCAGCCACAGGGCAACTATGCAGCCTTTAAACTTGTCAGCACACAGACACTTTATGTCTTGCCAGAAATGCTCTTACAGCATTTGAGGGTCAGTAATCACCCACAGGCAGCTTGCTCCACTTGAAAACAGAAACTGCATTTTTATTTCTGATCAGTCATGTCTTATCTGCAGAGGGAATTGCTGAGGAAGGGTTATACCTAGACCTGCCCAGGTCCTTCCATAGGAGGCAGCAGGCTCCACCCATAAAGATGAGGTATCCAACAAGAGTCGCTTCTGCTGAGCTCAATTTTGCAATTCTGGCTTTGTCCCAAATGGAAGCACTGGCAATACTGAAGAAATTCAGGGTGAAGACAGAAGTGCCTTTTCTGAAAGTATCTGTATCTTGGTCAGGTGAGTACTGTGCAGATCAGCCTTCCACATCACACAGAAGTGGCAGTGCCTGCACAAATACTCCACTCCACAAAGCATGCAAGTAACAGCATTACAAACACCTGCAATCAGTGTCTCCAGTCGCTCCTGAGGTAACAATTTTATCTTAGACAACTAGTGCTGTAATAGCATTATGGTGGCTGGCTGCCTTTTTCATGACTTGACTTCATATTTTTCTAATAAGAATCTAATAAATCCTGTAAGTTATTGAGGGATTAAAACAATTGTTCCCAATGCAGAATTATTTCCTTATTCTGTATGTTGCAGGCAAATAGTGCCATGCCATATGGCCATACAAGAAAAAACAGAAGGGCAAATACAACTATTTACATGGCTGTGACATTATTATCACTATATAATGAACACTGTGCTGTAAAGAAAGGCCATCTGTAGAGGCCAGCAAATAAATATACTAAATAGAGCCTACTGAAGGCAATGAAAAGACTCTTATCAAATTTGGTAGTTTTTAAATTAAGATCACTTGCTGTTTCAAGGTTTTCCAGAACGTATTAAGCATTTACAACCACAAATTTCAACCAGAACACACAGCTGAACACACTGGAGATCTCCTATACCCTCCTGTACTTTCCTGCCCATACATTCCCACCTTTGTTTTTTTTTAGTTTACAATTGTTTAAAAAATAAAATAGGGGAAAAAAAGTCACCCACATCTGTCTGCAATTCATTTTGCTCTCCATGAGACCAGCACACTACGTCTAGTTGTAGTTATGTTGTGGGGCACTCCAAATTCCTTCTTTCACTGCCTCTGTCTCCGGAGGTTTGAATGGTGGGAGAAGAAGGCACAAAACTGTTTCCACACACACTTGCAGGCTTGAAGGGGGAACAGCAAAAGGTGCCCTTTCCCATATGTGTACTGACTCATGGGAAAGCCCGCGCTGGAATCAGCTGGTGGCTGGCTGGATTCTTCACACTCAATATATATATGGTAACAGACACAGTGTCTAAGAGGGTTGTAAACAGAGAGAGGAAAAAGGCGTGCAGTTCTTGCTTTCACACTGTTCTGTGCAGTTCTGCTTCAGTCCTGCTCTTGCACAGTTCGTTCCCTCACAAGTCTGTGAGTTCGGCAAGTCCTTAGGTCCATTAGACAGAGAGCTGCCCGTGGCACCCAGACCTGGCTTCTCTCGGACCACCATATCCTAGCTTCCTACTCCCGAGCTGGGGAACACGGCAGCAGTTTGGCTTTTTTCCCTGTACTGCTAAGGTAGTGCTGCTCCGTGATCTTTGCCTTGTGGAAGCTGCATCTGAGACACTTTGGACATTGGCAGGTTTTATTTGCATTGGACTCAATATGATTGGATATAGCTTGCAGTTTTAGAGGCTGCAGCAGAGAAATTTAGGGATCATGTCTAAAATCCGACTTCACCTCTGTGAGTAAAATCTGCTGTTCCCTAGGTTCTCTGCTCAGCCTGATTTATAAGTGGGGTAAAGCTGTCTTGTAGCTTAGCCTTTTCCATTTTCTGACTTTCCTAAATTACTAAACTTGCCCATAAGAATCCTTGTGAAGATTTCCCGACCAAATTAGAAGCTGTAAATAAACCTTAACTAGTTATGTATATAGTTTGGGGGCTTTTCAGGAAATTAGAAATAATTCTATTTTTATAATTCCTGCCTCAGACAAATAATTCCCAACCAAATCAAGTCTTTAAGATGCCATGCGAAACAGTGGCAGTGAAAGACACACCATGCCATGCAGCATAGTTGTTTTCCAGCAGAAGACAACTATAAACCTCTGGGTTAAGCATGGAAAGGCCATCTAGCACTTGGTTATAAATACAGACTGGCAATGGAAAGCACACTACCAGAGGGAGTCAGGTATGCCAAACCTGACATTCTGACACAGCAGTTCAAACCCACACCCATGCCAATGGCACCTTGGGGATGCAAATCACAAAATACCTTTAGAATCAACCGCCGTCGATAAACTCTTGTAGTAATTCTCTGCTCTTCACTTGAGCTCGAGTCACTCTCAATCTCACTGTCACTGTCACTACATTCCTAATAAATGCAGTTTTAGTATATTTGAACAGCACATTTGCAAGACAGAACATGCTGATCAGGACTAGGAGAAGAAAACAGAGGTTATCATGGACAGTGATTTTCCTGTCTCTGTTATGTACGTCATGACTCACAGTTTTGCTCTTAAAATATATGATGGGTGGAGGCCTCTTTGTTGCTTGACTTACTGTAACGTGGTAAGTATATCAAGTGTGGAATGTCTCATCAGTTCTTAAGTTTCAGAAACTGATATTTGGAATGCATCTGACCTCTGGCCTATGGAATTTCTAAATCTTAAATAGCTATTAAAGCTTTTGTGTACAAAAACACCCCTTGACATAATGCCTTGCTTTTTCCTCCCCAAAAATTAGTTTCTAACAAATTGCATGGATTCACAAGATACAGGAACTGAATTTGCTTGTAAAGAAGGAAGAATCACACAGAAAGGTTCAGTGGAGCACCTTCACAAATAAGATTACTGAGGAACTTTTCCATGTAAATAGCCTTCCTGCTCAGTATTGATCTGCTTTTAAGTAGCAAAACTTTAGTGTAAAGTACAATCATTCAGTGTTCTCTAAGAAGGAAATTGATGGACCTCAGCTCAGGGTGAGGGGAAACAGATTGACATGAGTCTCAGACTGGTACCACAGATACATGCAGGCCTCAAGTTCTCTGACTGTCCCAGTGTTTCTCTTCCAGAACCCAAGTAGCTCCTTGACTTTGAGGCTTAGCAGCTTTATATGCACATGTCAGGCATGTGGCTTCCTATGTGTGAGGCAAAGGACCTTCTCACATGATGTTTGGCTGAACCAGCCTTTTCGGAGTAGAACAATTAGACAATTCTTTCATTAATTACTTAATGACAACTTCAAACAGATTGTTAAATCCTGAACAGTAGATATTGGTAACTGCATTTCTATTCCTCTTTTCAAGACATCCCAACTATTTCTCAAAAGTTATCTGCAAAATGAAAGCAGTCATAGGTGGGTGGAGAAGAAAAAGGACTATAAAACATGAAACATTTAGGATAAAATGACTGTATTCATCTACATATAGAGTTTCCTGCTGTTCTCTTACACTAGCCAAATATATACAGACACACAAAAAAAAAAAATCCATCTTAATCTGAAGAAGTAACAAAAAGCAGAAGATTCCCAGAGGACACAAAGGTTTTGGAAGAAGAATTATTTTTAATAAATGGCTTCCAGTGGTTTATTTGTGATACAATTCTGACACTGGGAATCACCTTGACCACACAGTAGACATCACCCACTTTAGGATAATAGAGCAACTATGCTGTAATGCTTGAGCATTCATAGAGAATTATACAGCCTATGTTGTCACTGCGCTGCTTTTGTAAACTTTCAGGCATTTACCTGGACTTGGGATGAGGCCAACACTTTGTTTCATCCACATCACCAGGCATCAGCCCAATATCAGTCATCTGAGTTTATCTCTTGCTGCAAACTGTGTGCCAAAACACTGACGCAGGCCTTACCCTGTAGGTGGGCAACTGCTGCTTCTTAGCTCTTTCCCAAGGGGTCGAAATAAAAAAAACTCTTTGGGAAGTAATTCTATTTCGTTCCCCCTTTCTGTTCACAGATAAAAATCTTTCTTTCATACTTTTTGCTTGATTGAACATTTCTGAACAATGTCTTGCAGAAAGCCTGCAGCTGAAACTTTCTTTCAGTTTTTATGACAGCACCATGAACTGCTCTTTGCTAGTAAATAAAAGATGGCCTTCAAATTAGGTTACAAGATATTCTTGAAGAACTGCCAACAAAACATTATAAGCAATTCTGGTTGTTGTTCTAGCAAACTCAAGTTTGGTACCCATTCAGGCACTGGGAGAGAACTATGTTTAGAAATTACATTTTCTAGTAACAGTTTATTCAAAGATCGTGCTTAAAAAGAGATCTGTCATTTAGAAGATTATCACCCATGACCAATAAAGCAATAGTAGTGCAAGAACTATGTGTGAGAAAGTCACATGCTTATTCCTCCCAGTCCAAATGGGATATCCAAAAGGAAAGAGCACATCAAAGTAGATGACAACTCATCTTCTCACTGATAGAAATCCGGAGCGGGAAGTGCACACTGTAACATGCTGCACCTTCAGCATGTTACAGTGTGCATCTACGCTTACCTCTGTGTTTAAGCTGACCAAGGTCTGATCCAAAGCCTACTGAGACTGTAGAGACTCTGCCATCTGCTTTCAACTGCCTTTTCAGAAGGTCCTTAGTTACATTTTAAAGTATTCCAGTAATTAGTGAACATTAGCAAAGATCCTCCCTGCTTCAGCTGTCATGAACTAATAACAAGATAATAACAATCATATGCCGCATTACTGCTGAGACCTATTATGTTGCCATCCATTTAAAGAACTCTTGGTTGTATAATCAAAATAATAGTTTAAAATTAACTAATTTAAACTCGAATGATTTACTGCAGCTCACCACAACCAATATTCTTACTGTGCTACAATTAAAAAAAAGGCACCTATACCATGTAGAAACAATTCTACTGAAAGTCCTTGCTTTCAGAAGTTATAATATTTTCTTGTATTATGCCCAGAAAAAGACAATCTCTGCAGAGTGAAGGATGCAGAAGAAACACTGCAATTCCCTTTCTCCATCTGGTATCCCTGCCAGCCCTGTGGTCTATTCTGTGGCAGCCCTTTCACTGCTAGGGCGAGAGGTGCACACAGCTAGGAGGTTATAAACCATTCTTTGAAGTATTACTTTAAAGCAACTGAGAAAGTTATTAAAATGTTCATTGTCAGAAAAAGAAAAAAAATATTACTGAGGTCCTGCGGTGAAGGATGTATAAGCCAAGCAAGGTAGAAATGAAGGGCAGCCCTTCTGCAGTACTTGAAGAAGAAAGAATCACCACCTAGAAAAGCACTTTACACATTTGGAATTTTTTTTTATTCCCATTGGCTGGATGCACTTTGGAATTGGGTTGAATGAGGCCATGAAACAAACTAAAAATCCCACTCTAACATAATAATGTATGTGTGTGTGTGTCCCTACCCCTTTTTTTTTTTTTCTTTTTCTTGTAAATTTACAGAATGAAAAAATGTAGGGAGTGTTGGGGACAAGGAGCAGGACAGAGGCTGGAGTCCCTTTATCTCGTTGCTCACTTCAATGTCACAAAATTCTAACACTAGAATTTTCCTGGAAGCAGATGGGAGGACAGTTGAGCCGTTTGGCACTGATTGCACAGGTGGTATGTTGGGACAGTAAAGGGGCCTGTTCTCCAGTGATGCGAGATGGTTTTGCCAGAAGTTGCTCTAACCTCTTCCAGGGCTCAGGGCCAGGCAGGCAGAGGATTATGCAGCCTTGCTTGGCTTCTCTGTCTCTTTGGCTCCACTTCATTCTAATCATACCATAGAATCTAAATTTCCACTAACTTCATGTTTTCCTTAATTTATCAATAAACAGAAAAGGCATAAAGAAGGCTAAAAACCCTCCTGTCACAAACAACACTGTAAGTCTTACAAAAAAAAATATGTCAAGCAATATGTCAAGTAATAGGGACTCCTCACACTGATAATTACTACAGGACACACTGTACCTTCTGTTCTGACATTACTGCTCCCTCCTCCTCTTGGACGCTTATTCTTGGCTTGCCATCCTCAGAAGTACTCCAGCTCATCTTCTTCACACTGACAGGCACAGATGTTTTGCTGCCTTCTGTTGCTGACTTGCTAGTATCGTCCAAAGATCTCTGATACGCTGTTGATGATAACGTTTGCTCATCAGTACCAGCTGAAATTTGGGGCTTCGATTTCACAGCTTCTTTGTCACTCTGTTTTCCCACATCATTTAAAGATTCCTGGGTGTATGATTTAGTTTTCATCTCTGATGTGGATTCAGATAGGCTTCCATTTGTTTCTGGCTTCCCTGCTTCTCCTTTGACATATGAGGTAACAGAATCCCTACCTTGGTCCGAACTACAAGAAAAAGGAAAAGAGAACAGACAGTTGTTCAGTGCATGAGCCACATTAGAAGGGGAAAGCACTGGGTCTCTAACTGAGCCTTCACCTTCTTAGCACATACATTACAGAGGAAAAGTAAAATTGCTTGCCAACACCTATTTAGTAGCCTTGTCTTCTGCATCATGATGTTTCTTCAGAAGCAATGAGAATATGGTGAACACTGGAAAGAAGGTCAAACATTCTGTGCTAATCCCCTTCCACTTGACAGGGGAAGGAAAAATGAGAAATAGACAACATCTACCACTTTCCATGTATAATCATGAGATAAATCTCCAAGGCTCCTTAAACAATGAGGTAATGAAAGCATTACCAATAATGATCAAATAGTTTTTATTTCCCCCCCATCCTACAATATCTGCACTCCAGTTAAGACACACCTTTTAAAAAATATTGATTTCTGAATATGAATCCTTACATGTTTCAATGATACATGAAGCCAAAGGCAAGGAAAGACACTACATGATGGAAAGCCTAGTAAAATTTTGCCTCGGATTACATATGGACAAATTTAACTTGTACTTCTGATGGCCAGTTTTCTTCTCTTTTGTGTTTATGCTTGCTTTCAAGTAAGCACTATGATCGTACACAGGAAAATATACAGCTATTTGCAAGCAAATTCTTAAGAAATACAGCAAATTTAATTCATCTATTTAGAAATGGATGTTAACTTCTTAAGAAGTCCTTTTACTTCTAGAAGTGATCTCCATTAGTCATTTAACACAATATAAAATGCAATATTACTATGCTTGCTTAACATCAGCAATTGCATCAGTAGTAGATCAATTACTTTAGAGTCCTGAAAGACAATCAGCTTGCTGAAATCAATGGCCAAATTCCTACAGGCCTCCATAAAAAAGACATCTAATGCTACCTGGAACCTGAAAACATCCTGAGTCAAAGCTGAAAAGAACATCAAGTGATCAAGTCATGACAAATGATTACTCTGCAGATAATCATTCTTTGCTGATCACAGCTCATGCAGACCTGGCTCCTTCGATCAGGAATCAGGGAAGGCATGTTCAAAACAAAGGGAGATGGAGTTCTTCAACCAGTGAGTCCTGGGAATGGTGAACATGGCAAGACACATTGTAAATGTTGAAAGTTTAAGCAGATCCAAGGGGAGGCTGGAAAAACTCATGAAAAAAACTGCACTGAGGATAAATATGTAAAAAAAAATCCATCTCATCAGGTCATTAAGCTGAAAGCACACGGAGCTCGGGAGAGTGATGGAGGAAAACGGTGTCCACTTTTCTCCCTCAAGTATCCTCTGTAGTCACTGCTGGGAGACTATATGAGACTAGATGGGTTTGGTATCATCTTTATTACCTTCTTATGCCTTGTAACTCATCTCTTTAAAAGGCTAGTAAATCTATATGACATAACGTGCTTGAAGTACACATTATAAAAACCTTGTCAATTAAAAAACTGGCTTATGGAAAAAGTACCAAGTTTATGAGGGAATGCAGAGGTGCTGTGAAAAGCATGACTGTTGAAAAATAAAAGTAATGCAATATCTTGGTTTCAAATCATGTATGTTTTAGAGTGCTTAATTGTAGCTACTTGTGTGTGTCACTTAACACCTCAACACTTTGTCCATTTCTGGTGTTCCCAACCTAAGAAGAACACAGATGTGTTAGAACAAGTCCAAAGAGGAGGGCCACAAATATGATCTAAGGGATAGAACACCTCTGCTATGAGGATAGACTGAGGCAGCTGAGGTTGTTCAGCCTAGAGAAGAGAAGACTATGAGGAGACCTTACATCTGCCTTCCAATACCTGAAGGGATCCTACAGGAATCCTAAAGATGGACTTTTTATAAGGGTGTCTAGCAATAGGACAAGGGGAAATGGTTTCATGTAATATTAGCCACTAAATATAACAGAAACTAATTCTTAAACATCCATAATAAGAATGAAATCTAATAAATATGCATTTTAAAAGACAAATACATCTGAGGACTTATCAAATAAATGATTTGTTTTAAATACATGTATGTGCATAGAGACACGCTCTCATAGAATAGCAGAGGAGCAGCCTTGGCACTGCTCCTGGAGGTAAAAGCAAAGTTGCTCACACACACACATACACTTTTCCACAAAGGTGCTCACCTGTCATCCAAGTGATCTAGCAGGCTACCACCTATTCTGCGTCCCGATGTTGGTGTCTCAGTGACACTTGACGAGTCAGGCTGCCAACCTGTAATTGAAGATATTTCGTGTTCTGCTTGTTGAACACCTTTAAGAATTGACCATACTTTATCTTCCGTCATCTCCTCAGACTCAGCTCCTTCTTCCAGATGAATGTCCTCAAACAAAGATTTAAACTTTTCTTCTGTCATCTCCTCATCAATACCAGACTTTTCTCTCTCAGGCTGTTCAGTCCTTACTCCTGTTTTACTAGTCTCTTCACTTTGCCTTTGTTTTGTATCTTTTGATATCCCGCCATAACTACCAAGATACCGTGGAAAATCCTTAAGGTCCACTTCCTCCAACTGGCTCTCGCCTACAGAAATATCTTTAGGTGTTCCTTCTCTAGGCAGTGAGAAATCAAGCTTGTCATCCAGTGAAGTGTCTTCTTCAGTCACCACTGGCGGTGCTGCTGCTGTACCATCTACTTGTCCCTGGGAGGTCACTAACACGTCACTCAGTCTACTGGGAGTTCTAAGGGGTGACTCTAGGCTAGAGGTGTCACTAAAGAAATCATCCTGATGGAAAGGGGTGGGTGGCACGAAGCGCAACCCAGTGGGAGTTTCCAGTTCCACTTGAATGGTGGGATAACCTAAGGAAGACAGCACATTTGGACTGACTGGGATGAAGTATGGAGTAACAAATAAGCAAATGTCAAATGATTGATTCGTGATTTATATAAAGTCTAAAATGCATGAGGAGGTGCAAGTGTCTAAGAACAAATTCAGTTCTGATAGCTAGTTCTCACAGAGAATGAATACTGCCAGTGACCAGTACAGTGAAGCCAGTACTATTCTGTAAATAGTCTGTAAAGATTAAACAAATTCACTTTGCAGCCATTTTAACATTTTCAAGCTACAGCATTTTCTCTTATGAGCATGCAATAAATCAAATGTGGACTAGAGTGGTTGTTCCTTTATATCAGTACAATCTCTTGCAGCCATTTTGTGGAAATCTTTCTTCTCTAATTTTTAAAGGTTCTTTTTAATTTGCAAGTTTAATAAATATATTTTAAAGGTAGAAGTAGATTGTAAGATAGGACAGCCACTTTTATTTTGGAAAGTAGTAATAATTTGTAAAACAGGTCCACATTTTGAATATATTTTTCTATTAAAAGACCCACAATACCAGCAGTACAATGTTGCTAATATATATAACTCCAATTTAACCACAGAGCCACAAGAATGGAATAGTTAAAAGAATGAGGAATGGAAATTGATCCTAATGAGGATACTAAAGAATAGCAGATCTAAATACACAGCAGGATAAAAGAAAACTGAAAAAAGGAGGTTAACAAAGGGATAAGAGGGGACACACACACACACAAGGGAGAGCTATATGAATATTTCAGGTACAGTAAAATTATACAGGTGAGAGGACCGTGGTGAGTAAGGAGATCTTGGTGATCTTGGAGAGTGAGGTGATCTTGGTGACATGGGTACAATCAAATACACTGATCAAATAAAGAGAAAAAAGAAAAATTGATGAAAACATGAGAAAAACATACAAAAGGATTAAATTGAATATATATACAGAAAGGACAAGAACATCTTAAGTTTGCATTCCAGCAAACAACAGGTTGGATAACCTAGAAAAGGAAAAAATATGTATGATGGGGTTAATGTGACATTGTGCTGCCTGTGAAGGGAGGTGCACTAAGAGGGTTTTGATTTTTGTTTCCTGAATCAGCTGAGAGAAAGGCAAAGGCGGTCTGGTCTTGGTGAGGAAAGGAAGCTTGAGGAAGGTTCAGAGAAGAGGAGAGACAGAAAGCAACTGCAGAGAAGCATTTGTTTTTTTCTCATAAAAACAGTGATGCTACTATCAAAAGGTGCAAGCAACATTTCAAGAGCAACTTTCTTAAAATGTCAACAGAAAATTATTTCTGTAAAGCAACGATTTAATGATTAGCAGTGTTGCTCAGTAATGGAAGTACACTGAGATTGTATGCTCTAAACTAAAACAATCCTGCTAAAATACAAACAAAGCCCAATACGCACTCACACAAATTACCAAAAAACAAAGGAAAGGTTAATTACAAAGGAAAAATCTTAAAGACCTATTTATAATAGATGCAACAAAAATCAAAGCAAAGAATGTAGCAACCCAGTACCTGTTAACTAACATTTAAAAGAAGATAAAACATTCAGTATCTTCAACATACTGATAAATACTAAGTATACCAATAGCAATTCTGGTTTACAAGTGGAACTTACTTATCCTTTTAGCTATTTGCAAATTAACCTGCACAATACAGTTCTCAGTTGGTACAGCTTCCATGTGAAAATTATTACAAAATTTCACCTATTAGGTATGATGAAAAATATATTTTCTCATGCATCAATAAAACAGTTTTCTATTATTCTACTGCAGTTGTAGAAATGGTACATGTGAAATTCATAAAGCAATTGATGTTTCACTTGTTTCAAAGAAACCTAGTAGTAAATGGCACACTAATTTATTCTCTGCAATTACTAAGCATTTCCCCCTGCACCTCCCCCTCCCCCTTTTAATTTTTTTTTCATTTGAAAATATCTTACTGTTACTTATCTAGGCAGTGAGTCAAAGGATATGTGTATTTCCTGGGTAACTTGGAAAGTATGCAGTACCAAGTACAAGGCATGCCTTAAACCACAACTATTATAGAATGCTTTTCACATTACAGTCTTATCAGCTAATACTGAGGCTGGTGGGAACAAGTTTACTGAGGTGTATGTTTCTCGCATCCTTGAGATACTACTGTGCAACCTACATATCATACTATAAGCGTGCTTTAAGAGAGAAAAAACAGCCCACTTCACATTCAAAACAGTTGTTTGTGTACTTTATACAATGTTACTGCATCGTTGGACATGTCACTGAAATGAATATGACCATGGAATTCAATTACCATCAACGGGATCATGAAAAACATTATTTTCATCTGCAAAACTTCTGGTGCCTGAAATATTTCCGTAATCGAATATTGGTCCTTCCAAGAGGGTCACGATATCTATTCGATTAATTTTTGTCAATACAGAAGTTAAGGCATCAGCTGAAAAACAAAGACACATCAGAACAAAAGTTTGGCTTTGGAGAGCTTTGTAACCATATTTCTGAGTTGCATGGACTATAAATGGCTGGCATTTATTACTGCCCCAATGCCTTTGGTTCTAGCAAACCCCATTGTTTGTCTAAGCAGTCATTCTGCTGCCTACTCATTCACAAGACCCGTCTCTTCAGAGTTTTCCCTCATAAAGGTCAGAGAGTTCTTAAGGAACGTATTTACTTATTACTGAATAAAAAATCCTTTTGCTAGAGCATAAAAGGAGTGTGAAAATCCTTTTCTGAGGAAGAAGATGACAGGTAGCCATGTAGGTAATAACATGTGTAAGGTATTATCTCATTTACAGCAATTGTGCTGTGAAAACACATTAATACTGGAAATTACTTTCATGGTCTAAGAGATCAGAGTAAGCTCAGATACTGTGTAGAAGTGTGTGGATTACAGAATGGTAATGAACACCATTGACCTAACACAAACATCAAAACTCTTTCAAGTTGAGCAATTCAAGTGAAATGCACAGAAAAGCACCCATGGGAATCAGTGCCTCCATCACTCCTCCTAGAAGGAGGTTTATTTTTCTTTTACGACTTCCAATACTGTGAGACTACCTAACTTTTCTGATCTATTTCCATGACTGTTTCTGGAGTCCCTATCCTAGGAAGGACATAGCTGTGTTAGAACAAATCCACAGGGGATGGCCACAAAGATGATCCAAGGGCTGAAACACCTCTGCTATGAGGATAGGCTAATGGAGCAGGGGTTGTTCAGTCTAGAGAATAGAAGATGTTAGGGGGACCTTAGAGCTGCTTTTCAATACCTGAAGGGATCCTACAGGAATGCTAGAGAAGGACTTTTCATAAAGGTGTTCAGCAACAGAACAAGGGGGATTGGTTTGAAGCTCAGGGAGAGTAGTTTTAGAGTGGATCTTAGGAAGAAGTCACTCAGTATGAGGGTGGTGAGACTATGGAATAGGTTGCCCCAGGGAGGCTGTGGATGCCTCATCCCTGGTAGTGTTCAAGGCCAAGTTGAAGACCTCAAGCATCTGAGTCTAGTGGAGAGACATCCCAGGCCATAGCAGAGAGGTTGGAGTAGATCATGTCGAACATCCCTTCCAACTGAGGACATTCTATGATTCTACATTTCATGTTCCTTGATATCAGAAAAATTTCCCAAATATTTTCATTAATTGGCCTATCAGTTATGGAGGCAGAAAACAGATTACTTCGTTCTACATCTATGCTGAATATATTTGACATATTTCAGGCTTCCGGTAAAAATAAAACTGAAATATTTTTTCCTCTCAGCCATTTGCAAAAAGCATTCATCAGGTTTTCTTCAATTTTAACTATTTAGATCAGGCAAAAGATTAAATGGCCTACAACTTACAAACAAGAAAATATCTACTTGAACTTACTTGTAGCATTTTTCCCATCTCTGGTAACCCATTTTTTTAATAACATGAAACTTTGAGCAATAAGAGAATTTGGGTTTTCTACTCGGATTTGATTTATTTCATCCACGGAAAAATTCAGTTCTCTTGCCAGTTCTATAAAGACAAAAAAATAAACAAGCAAAAAAAATCAAACCCCAAAAACAAACAAACAAAAAAAACCACCAAACAAATCATAAAGTCCTGTAAGGCTTTAAAATATCTTAGATCACACAGATGTCAACAAACACAGATGCCTGACACAAACTTTACAGGTAACAACAAGCATGTCATTATTATTATTATACTTTAATTTCCTAAGATTGGCATCACTTTGAATGTCAGTCATCTCTGTGAGCTCTTACTGTATTTACTCTTTATGGCCACTTAGTGCATCTACACTCAGTAAGCCACTTAACATGATTAAAATACCCTCCATGAAGACCACCTCATCATTGCTATTTTATAAAATCTGCTTTTCCCTTTTTCTTCTGGTGATTGTTGTGAGCTTGCTGTGCAACTCATCACTGGTGCTGTTGTCACCTCTGCCCAGGAGGAGTTGTCTGCTGCAGCTGTAAGCCCAAGGAGACCAGTTTTGCCCATCAACATGTGGAGGTATGGCAGGTGTACAGTTTGACAATCCAAAACACATGATACTGACTTGCTGGACTCCCCACAACCCCCAGGGCTTTGGAGAAACTGCTGTCCAGACACAGAAGCAATCATGAGACTGGGTAGAGAGATCCTCTAAACTTCTTGAGTGAAGTGAGTTTCTGTTTGATTTGTTGTAAGACCATGGGATAATTTCCTATTAGGCATCTCTGCCCAGCAATGTGTTGCTTGTTTTGGGAAGCTGGGACTGTGAATTTGGGAGAGCCTGCTGGTGAGGCCTTTGTTAAAAGACTTCCTTAAAGCATCACAGTGAAGACTAATGCCAATATGAAAGGAGAGAAGCTTACCTGTCCAGCTAAGTCCTAGGTGATCCGCTACAATTGCCATCCTTATATCTGTCCGTTCACATGGACTCTGTGGACCTGTGATTTACAATTTCTTGATTAAAAAGGTTTTGCACAGAAATCCACAATACTGGACAATTGTTTATTATAAGTAATAGCTTTAATTTGACTATGTTGCCGGTGCTTATATTGTTTACTCAAATGGTTGTGTGTCTTAATAACCTACAAAACAATTTTTTTTTTTCCACAGATTTTAGGTTTTCACCTGTGTAAAGCCAAATGTCAAACTACATGATGTTGTGTAATGAAACCAAACATGCTGACAATCTAGCTGTTAGACTGTACACAAATTGTTGAATTACTGGTGGAAACCACCAAGACCAGATTATTATCTATCTTTACTACTTTGACAGAATAGATTTGCTGTCATAAAAGAAATCGTTCAATTTCTGAGTTACATAAATGTTTCAGTTACATGAATGTCTTTGGCATGCTTCACTAGCTTTCTACAGTACAGGAGTTGTTTGAAGGAAGAAAGAATAGTATAAGACAGCACATACAGATGACAATGACAGAATGAAAACTACAGTTAAGTCACTCCACAGGCAACCACAACAGTTCATGCACTAGGATCAACAAGTTGAAAGTTTTACAAACTAGGCTTGATCTCCACGAGGTGAGCCAAGAGAGCTCCAGAAACCTGACTGCCTTCATTCTCACCAGTCCTCTTACTCCTCCTCCTCTCACTGTCGGCCTTTTCAATCTTTGATTTTATAGATGCTGCCTCTGTTCTCATGTCTCTAGCAGACTTCGATGTAATGGAAGGCTGGTAAACTTGAGTAGCTTCTGATAAGGATGTGTTCCTTGATGTACTGTCTTCTTCATCGTCAGAGACCTCTGACTGCATCTTTTTCTCTTCATCAGATAGACGATCCACAAGCTTTAATGTCTCACCACTAATTCCCTTAAAATATTCAATAGAATGTTTACATACCTCCCTAAGCTGGTTTTTCCTTACTTTAACTGTTGTCATGGTGACGGAGGTAGATCTTACCTTTACTGGTAATTTAGAAGGAAGCTGTTTTGCTTTTTCTTTTTCTGCCTGCTCTTGTTTTGGCAGGGCTGGAGTTCTTCTAGCTAGATTACTCCTATGTGTATTTTTTACAGGAATCCTAGACCTTGCTTCTAGACAGGGAGAATTATTTTGTTTTGCTTTGTCGGGCTTTCTAGCCCCTCTCACTTTACTCCCTGTATTGTTTTGGAGAATATTCTGTGAAAAGACTTCTTTCACTGAGCTGGCCTTTACAGGAAGCTTGGATTTTCCTCTAGTCCCTACCATCTCTGTTGACTTCTGCTGCTCTCCGTGTGGTTTTTGCTTATCTCTTACTCTGTGTCCTTGTGTTGTCCCTGTACCTTTTCCTGAAGTGCTTTTCTCTTGATTAGCATTCTGGAGGGAACATTTTGGTTCCGAATGTTCTTTTAGCACTACATTACAGGTACTATCATCTGTAGGGACAGCAGATGAATCCAAATTGTTGTTGTTATTAAAATTATCTTTTGGAAAATCAGTGTTTTCTGTTTGCCTACAGCTTGTCTGACTAGAAGCTGAACTCGCAATCACTGCTACAGTTTCATTTTCTAATCCCTGACCACTTGACATCACAGCTTCTATCTTATCTGTCACTTCGCCAGGGCCATCTTTCTTCAGAGTCATGGTGGAAGCAGAAATTCCCATTTTAATTGGTGTGCGCAATTTGGGGTCAACTTTAGAAGCATTTACCGCTGCCGATGACTTCTCCAGTGAGTTACTACCAAGGGTTTGTTCCATGCAATCTCCACTGGCCTGGATGATGGGCTTATGTTCAACTGCTGTTGTTTCTACTGGTCTCTCTAGGTTTGTTTCTACAGTGCTGTCCCCTGCCTGTGGCTGTGTGATGACAGTGACTGTACTTTTATCCCCTTCCCCCTTGTCCCCTGACTTCCCTTCAGAAGTATGCTCACCAATCTGAAAAAATTGGAGTCTTTCTTCAACAAAATCCCTCTTGCTCATGTCAATTGCACCACTGCGAGTCATCTCAAACATCTTCCCTTCATGAAATGGGAAGGGGTTGGGCTCGCTAGTTGGTGTACTTTCATCTGTTGGAGTTCTGGCTGGTGTTGTATCAGGTGTTGTTGCTTGAGATCTGTCTTCCACTGCCAGACCAAATGGCTTAGCCTCATCATCCCTTGATTTAGTCTCAAACACTTCATCGTCACCTCGGTTATTGGACCATGGATCAAAATCTAGACTCTTGGTGGCCACTGTTTTGAAAGGTGTTGCAAATTCTTCATCTACTTTATAACTGAAATACGTATCAGGAAATACAGTCCTGTCAGGGTGCCTGCCTTCCAAAGTGAAAAACTGTGCCCCTGACTTCTGGTCACTCTTATCTCCGGCCTTTTCAGAAGCTGGACCCTTTGAAGGTGCCCTGTCTTCTTCAGGGCCTACCTTGCCTTCCTCTTCAATGACTTCAAGTTTACTCTGGCTAAAGCAGCGATCAGTCTGCTTTAGAATGCCTTCTGTAGTCCATACATCCTTTTTGGTTTCAACTGCTGGACCTGCAAGTTTAGAATCACTCTCAGTTAAACCATCGTCTTCATCTTGCAAATCATAACCGTCAAGAGAGTCAATCTCTGTTGCATCGGTATCATGGGAGAATTCTGCAGTGGTTGCTATGGAACACTCTGTGACAGACTGGTCATTGTTACTCCCATTTTGCACTACATCATTCTGGGGTGAATCAAGCCCAATGTCAAACTCACTAGGTTTCCCGGAAGCGGGATGTCCTAACTCTTTTTGTTTCTCCATTTTTTCAGGGGCTCTGGGTTTTGAGGTTTCTTTCTTGTCATCATCCAGTTCTTTCAGTTTGAATGTATACTTTTTAAGTGGAACAGGTTGATAGAGAGATTCATCATCACTGGAGTCACTGACATCTGCCCCTGGTGGCACAGGAGATGGCGGCTGTACTCTTATGACAGGTTCAGCCAGCTGGCATTTGTCGTATTCATCTTGCAAGTTCACTTCTGTCATTTCCATTTCATTCTCAGTGGAATAATGAGGCTTCTTTTCGGACTCGCCTTGATCTACATCCAGTGGTGGAGGAGGAGGGAATTCAATGTAGGCAACTCTATTACTTTTGGGTCTTTTGTTAGAGTCCTTATTTATGTGATTAGGTAATGCTTTGTCAATCTGTGGTTCCTCAACTTGTGCCTGTTTTACAGATGTTGACCTAGCCTCTGCTTCCTCCTCTGACTCCTCAGATACCTCAGGTATAGGGCTGGGCTTGCCCGGGATATAAGCTATTAGTGAGTCGGGTGTTTTAGAGGTAAACTCATAACTCACTTCCTCTGAACTTGGTGTTTCTGGTGTTAAAGGGCTTTTACCAGAGCTATCTATAAAGGACACTTGTTCTAGTGTGTCATCTTCTGGACTGCCTTGTGGAGAAGGAGGTTGTTTTTGCTGTCTAGCTGTGTAAAATGTCCCCCTTGTCTCTTGTACTGTCTTACTCTCCTGACTGACAATTTTTTTTACATTTCCTTGTTGCACCTCTTTCTCATATTGCTTTCCTACTTGTACAAAACTAACGTAAACAGGTAAGGTCTTAATCTCTTTTACTCCCTCAGTGCTTACTAGTGGTGCAACTTTATCCAAGTAATCACTAGCACTGGGGTCAGCTAACTCACTTGAAGGAAATTCCTTTCCTGGACTACATTCTAAAGAATCTGGTGATTTGCTAGGGGATAGCTCAGTTTCCTCAACAGGAGGACTTAGACCTGTTGAGCTCTGCTGCTTGGTAACTTTCCTGATTTCTGAATGCTTTACTTTTTCATCTTCCACATAATCGATCTGCCTCTCAACCTTCCCCTTAATCACAGATGACTGGGATACTTTGGCTGAAAGTTCATAAACACCATCAAGCATGGTTCTCTTCTCTTCAACAGCTCTGACTGGAATATGGGACACAACAATGTCTTCTTTCCTTTTGGGTATTTTATTGTCCACTTCACCATTACGCTCCCCCTCCCTTACAACAAATTCTCGGTATAAAACCCTTTTTGAGGGAGATTTTACAGTCAGTTCCTTCACTTCTTCTGAATGGATTCCATTTGCTGCCAGTTTGTGCTCTGTCACAGTGATAAATTCACTTTTTTGGTCAGTTTTAGTTTCAGCGTGGTCAACGTGGTTTTCTTTTACTGTATCTGGAACCAGCACATGTGCAAGTTTTTCTTTTTGTGTTTTATGATTAGAAGTTCCAGGACTTTCCCATGTCCTATAGATTTTTTTGTCCCAATGTCCCTTTGTTGTTGAGTCTGAGCCATATGCCAGTTCTTTTGTCTGAGGTTCTGAAAAATATTCTGGCATGCCTTTATTCATCTCAGTTCTTTGTTTTTGAGTGTCTGAAGCACGGGAGTCCTCAATAGCTTTCCCTTTACCTGGAACAAAATCTTCCTGTATTTTCACCTCTTTCTGTAAAGCTGTGCTCCCATCAACGACTTCTACTTGCTTTGCATGTTTCTCTCTGGAATAAAGCTGATACACTGGTAACTTACTTTCTTGCAATTTCTTAACTGGAATTTTGGAGTGACCATCCAGCTTCCTCTCTTCTTGAGTTCCATCCTTACTCCTTGGACTTATACTTTGTTCAAATTTAAGCCTAATGGAACTGAGTTTTGATTGCTTCAACTGAAATCCAGTCTGTGAAACTTCAGGTGCTCCAGTCTGCTGAGCACTTCCTTTGTGTTCCATAGTTTTAGAGTCCTCTGCATGTTGCACAAATATCCTTTTTTCAGGGCTGCTGGGCAAACTGGATGCTCTTCGTTCATCCACCTTGGGAAAGCATTTTCCATCATGTGCATACTGCTTTGCCTTACTCCATTCATCACCAGATGATGGCAATTCAGAGAGCAGAACTTTCTCAGGGCTGCTGCTGGCAGAGCTCTGGCTAGAATGTATTTCTTTGCCATTTTTTTTATGCTGCTTTTTCTCTGGAGACTGTAGCTCATCGTTCAACTTCTCTGTTTTATCCCGAAAAAACTGTGAAACTTCAGTCAGTTTTTCTTCTGCCTCTTTAACAGTCCTGTCCACCCTGTCTTCATATATCAACTTTTCTCTACCTCTGTCTAATCTGTCCTCAGTAAAACGCATCCACATGGCATGTTTTGGACTACTAATATCTCCAGTGTAGTGTAACACTGTCACTTTATCATAATGATCGTCTTTAGACATTTTACCTATACCATTTTCAGATACATCTTTATAGATTTTGGAGAGAATCTCTTTTTTGGGGGCAGTAACTACTTTTTCTCTGCATCGTTTATCAGACCCCTGTAACTCTGCACTAAGGGGTAGAGCATGGTCAGTAACTGACTCCTCAGTATCAGAATGAGACACATCTAGCTTTTCTGAAAGAAGCATTTTCTCAGCAAACCTGTAAGACTCCCCTCTTAGTTCTGACAACTCATCATCATGGTATTCTATTGAGTGCTGACTCAAAAGCTTCAGTGTTTTGTAAGAGTCATCAGACATGAGTTGAGCAGAACTAGGGCGACTGTCTTCTTCCTGGGACACGGGAGTGTTAACTCTAGAGGATTCCAGATAAGAAGGAAGTGACTCTTCAGCCGTGAGCTCCTCTTCTTCTTGCTGACCTTGTTCATCTGAACAAGGAAAAGCATCATGTTTTTCGAACTCTTTTAAGTTAATATCTCCCCGAGGTAAGTCTTTCTGATATACATACATTTCTTTTTCTGGATGCTTTTTTGTTTCTCTAATAATGACTTCAGTAGGTTCAGCCTGATTACCTTTTTCAATATGGACCTCTATTATTCGCTCCAGTTTGGGTTTCATTTTGCTGTCCTTCTCTGCATGTTGTGGTGAAGTTTCAGCAGACTTGCTAACATCGGATGTTACTGATGATTTATGTTCAAACAGACCTGCCAGTTCTTTGGAAGGGTCACGTCCAGATTGAAAGGCTTTCATTATGTCATGAACAGACATTGTTTCCTCAATTCTTTCAGATGTGCTTTCAGTGCATGGAGGTTTATGATAAACCATCCTAGTTGTTGTAGTGATATGAGTTTCTTCTTTTACTCGGACACCTTTGCTAAGGACACACTTATGGTCATCTTCTTCGCTGCTGCTGGCTTTCATTTGAAATGCTTTAACCTTCTCTTTTATAGATCCAGTAGGCTTTTGCTCCAGCTCCATAAAAGTAGGAGCAGGTTTTGAGGCTGGTAGCTCCTCTGTTTTCTGCTCTGGAATTTCTTCAGATGATGGTTCATAGCTGCGGATAACATGAACAACCTCAGTTCTTGTTTCCGTAATGACGGGAGGGATGGGTACGTCATGGAAAAGTGGTTTTGGCCCTGTGCTTTCAGCACTTTGTGGGGCAGAAGGTGTCTTTTCACTCCTTGTTTCAAAGCCACTGTCAGATAAGGGACTTTTATCTTGATCATGTTGAGAAAAGTCATCTGGAGACTCTAAAATAGTATCTGTTGCAAAAAAGGAATCTGCAATTTTACATAACTCCTTTTCTGATGTTGAAGGCCTCATGGAGGCTGGAGGCATTTTAAGTTTATGCTCCTGCAATGCAATAGCTGGTTTTAAAATACGTTTTTGTCTCTCTTCACCTTCTTTTTTCCCCTCTTCAAACTTGTACTTTATGTTTGTTAATGAACTGCTACCAATATCATTTGCTAAGTAATCAATAACTTTTGACAAGCTATAATCCTTTTCCGACATGGTTTTAGTTTTAATTTGGACCTTCTCTGGAACACATATTGGAGGGCTTGTCAAAGCTTGCTGTCTCGCTTCATCAATCTCCTCTGTACTGAACTCTACCCAGTCATCCTCAGACAGGTGTCCTTGATCACTTTTGGGTACTTTAGCCAACCCTTTACTTTCTAAACATACATCTTTTTTGAGAATCTCGCTAACTTTTACTAAGTCCTCTTTTACTTTCTCAACAATTTTAAAGGGCTCTTCATCATCAATTCTACCCTCTTTCGGTATCTCAGGCTGGAACGGTTTCTCCTCTGTGACATCTGTCTGTAATATTGCAGTCATTCTTATGAGATCCTCCTTCATTTCAGCAACATCTTTCAGTATCTCCTGACTGGAGGATAAGGAAGATGGTGTGGACAATTTGAGAGCAGAGGGTGCTAAAAACAAGGATGATTTTATTGGCGATGAAGTTCGGTTAAAGGTAGGCTGTGTGCGTGCCTCTGTAGTCAATGTTTTAATTGGTGATAGCAACGCAGCAGCTGATTTTGTGAGCGAAGATGACTCTGGGACCTTCTTTAATGCTGGTTCAGACAAAACATTGACTACAGAATATACTGGCACTGTTATTGTTGACGAAGTTACTGATGAGGTAGTTGCAGATATTGACCCAAGGGCTGTGTACAAAGCACCTGCAGGAGGAGTTCTCATTGACTGGAAAGCTGATGGTGCTGAGGACACAAATGACCTGAGTGGAGAAAATGACATTGTTGTAGCTGTTGAAAGCACTCTCTCAGCTGTGTCAGCAACTGCATTAGCAGTGCAACTTGCAGTATGTGCAGCTGCAGCCATCTTATCTTGAAAAACAGCTGCAGCTTTGGATCCATTTATTAAGTTGGCAGAAGATGGGTATTTCAGAGGTGACACAGATCCATTAAGCAATGGTACATCTGTGTGCCCAGCTACATGTTTTGCTGGCGACGAGAGAGACGAGGCCATCATGACTTTAGAGGATGAAACAGCATCAACTGCTGACTTAGCAGGTGACACCACTGACTTTAGAGGGGACGATAAAAGTGAAGATGCTGATGTGATGACTGATTTAAGAGGCAAACTTGAAGAGTACATGTTAATGTTGGATTTGGGGGATGCTGGAGGCGTCATGGTTATGGATGATCTCTCCAAAAGAGATCCTGCTGTAGTCACTGGAGATGTCCGAGAGGGAAATGTAGTAGTTGATGCCAGCCCTTTCAGACTAGCAGCTTCTGTGACTGCAGGAGCTCTGACGAAAGAGCCTGTAGTAACCTGTATATTGTATGGAGGCTGTGATACCACAGTTTTTATTGGTGAAGAGATTGTCCGAAATGATCTAATCGGAGATGCTACATCACTAACAGATTTAACTGAAGATGTGGTAGAAGCTCCTAATGTGGATTTGATTGGAGAAGTAGAAGAAACAGACCATATTGATTTTAATGGGGAAGCTGTAGGAGTATTAGAGGAAGAACTTGATAAGGAAGTGAAGCCTGATTTGGTTTGCCCAGGCACTGTAATTGGAGCTGTTGTCCATGACTGATATGGCCGTGTTGAAAAGAATGGCTTGTATGAGTAAGTAGTAGGTAGGGATCTTGTTGCTCCTGCACTCCGTTCAACTGTTTCTTAAATTGTTAAATCAAAATCAAACATAAAAATCAACAAAAATGATTGAAAAACAGAGAGACCAGAGAAGAAAATTGGTCAGTAAACGTTGTAATATTACAAAAAGCAAGTACAATTGTTTGCATGAGTTAGGATGAAAGAAGCAAAAGAAGATTTTTAAAAGGAAAGAAAAAAATAAGAAGGAGCCATATACTGATGACTGCTCAAAATCAAAAAGCAATGTGAAATGAAAGACAGAAAGCACATTGCAACCAAATCTGCAAACAATGAGGAACAGAAGACACGAAGAAGGATTCCATAAAGTAAAAATAAAGCCACATCAAAATTTCTTCTCTTACTTCCTATTGACTTTCTGATGTGCTACTTCTGAAATACTTGTATCAATTCTATTTTGCCTGTTTAGGTATGTCTCTGTTTTGTGAAACTATTAGAATTATCCTTTTAATAATTTCTGTTGTTTTATTCAGATATTGAACCTATACAAAATATAAACTGTGCAGAATGACATTATATAGCTAGAAATTTATTTTTTAAAGCACTCCGAACTATTTCATGCAGAACCCAAAATTCATTTAAGTGACAGGCAATTGATGTGCAAACTGTGAAGCAACTGGAATAAATTCAAATCTATAACTCCCATGCACTATTCAGATATGCTTCACACTCACAAAGCCAATAAGAGCAAGAGCTTTTCTGAGTCAATATTAAANTTTGTTGGGTAAAAGCTAAAGTAAAACTTTACATGAAATGATTTTAAGAAGCATATGTCATATATGGGATATGGAAAGTATATGATAAACGTGAGCAAGCAAAGCAACTCAATCCATTTTTATTCATGCACAATATATGTCAAAACGAGCACACAGATTAATACATTTTATATACTTATTAGGCACAAACATGTAAACCTTACAAAATATTTTCACAAAAGGCTATTAAAAGAAGAGTACACTTTTTCTACAAGATGTAGTGTCTTGGTACCTTTTGAGGAGATTTCTTGTATCAGTTCAAAGACAGACCTGTTCAACTTTACATTTCTCAAAAGGTAACATTAGAAAAGCAAAGAACAATATATTATGCAAAGACTTCCTGGCAAGGACAAACCTGTTCACTGTTATCATCCTTCAGAACACTCAAATTATTCATAGGCATCTCAAACAAAGCTCATTATTAACCACATTTTGCACCACAGGAGGCACTCATGCCAGAAGACAGTATTTCTGGGAATCCCATTACAGCACATATCCTCTGATACAGCAATAACATTTAGAGAGGTGGCACTGAAAGCAGCTAAGAGGGCTTTTTAAATTTCCCATGAAGTTTGAGTTAGAAATGGAGCTAAAATATCCGAACAACTTATCCAACACACCTTTCTCTAAAGTTACACTAATAATTTGCCAAATGTGACTGATCTGTCTTGTAGACAGACAGTAACTTACAGTGAAAGGAGCTTAACAAAAATAATACTAAACTTGAAGACTTAAATAACACATGCTTGTAGAATAGTGAATATTCAGTAGAAGCCAATTAGGCCTAGAAGGCAATGTGGATGGCTGGTGATATTGCAGTATGAGAACATTTTGGTTGAAGAGAGCTTGAATACTAGGCCTGACTGGCACAGCCTGTGTAAATAAATGTCCATCTTCCTTAGAATCTTATTTTTAAGCCCAAACATACTTCTTTTTTCACCCAAAGAGGAAACAGTGTAATTAATTAAATTATCTAGATTCTATTATGAAGATTAATTAGCAGCAAACATTCACCAAACGTTCACGTAGTCCCAAGTCCATGAAACAAACCCTAAAATCATTTGTAGAACCATAGAACCATTGGAGTTGAAAGGGACCTCCAAAAGTCATCTAGGCCAACCCCCCTGCATCAGCAGGGACATCCTCCACTAGATCAGGTTGCTCAGAGCCTTGTCCAACCTGATCTTGAATATCTCTAGGGATGGAGTCTCAACTACTTCCCTGGACAACCTGTTCCAGTGTTCCACCACCCCCATTGCCCCTCATCCTATCACTCCAGGCCATTGCAAACAGTCTCTGTGCATCCTTCTTGTAGGCCTCCTTCAGGTACAGGAAGGCCACTAGCAGGTCTCTCTGCAGTCTTCTCTTCACCACACTGGACAATCCCATCTCCCTCATCCTGTCCTTGTAGGAAAGGTGTTACAGTTCCCTGGTTGTTTTCATGTCCCTCCTCTGGACCCATTCAATCTAGCCACAAAACAACCTGTTCAGCAGTTGGTGTTCAGAAATGCACTTACAGCAACCCCTCTGTGCTGTGATGAGCTGGTCTATCACAACTGTCTAGTGAAGCAATCAAACCAACAGGCTCCCCACTTAACATCTCTTTCTCCAGTTAAAATCATGGATATAGAGATATTTAAGATACTTTTTCTGTGCTAATTACTGCAGTTGAGCAGAAAATCTGGTTCAAAGAAAATGGAGTAATTTACTAGTGTGTGCAGCTATGACATAACTCCTAGAGCAGGGAGCTTAGCAATTTTATAATTTTGAAATAACAAATCCCCACAACCATGTGAGACTTTAGAGTGGGACAGTGCTCTAAAGAGTGGGTTTATTTTATTTTATTTAATGGCCCTTTCTGGCTACTGGACACTTAACAGTTTCCATTACTTTGTATCCAAGATTTTATCAGAAAACAGATTTGTTATTACCTTCCCTGATTGAAGCTGGTAACTAAAGTCCTGAGAGAACCCATACAAGCAGCCCCGACCTCACTCCTGGGAAGAGCTGAACCTTTGGGTCCTTTCCCTTGAGCAAATTCAAGGACAAGGAGGCTGGGAAATATCCTGTCTGCCTTTCTCTCTTCTTCAGTGGCACAGGCAGGTATGTAGGGGGAAAACATCTATGTGCATACGCACATGGCAATTTGTGTGAGTAAAATGGACAACTTCTGCTAGTACCAAAACTGCAGGAGCTGTGCCATCAGGTTCACTGGAAACGGGTAGGGCGATTCATCACTCATGTCCAGCCACTGGAGCAAACATCCTGCAGTGTAAACCTGCCACAGCAGCATTTCTGGCTTTGTATTGGGCAGTGCATGCTGTTTGGAAGAACTACATCTCCAAGATCACGTCCTCCCCTCACACCAACGTGGTACAGGTGGTAGTGGCAGATGCTGACTACATGCCAGGTATGCAGAGAAGGTAGTCCTCAGGCTGACAGTCAAACTACCTATGCTTTTCCTGGCAAACAGTCATTTTCGCATAACCCTTTTGGGTAGCTCACAGTCTAAGGAACAGCCATTGCCAAAAGGGATGGAACAGTTGAATGGTCAGGGACTTCTATTATGTTTATTTTTAAAAAATTTTTTTTAGTGCAACTGAAGTTGATTTAGGATTTTTTGCACTCCAGCCTTTTGCAAATGAGACTTAATGGACCTTTGGTGAATAAGACAGCTTTGTCTTTCTTTTTTCCCCCCCCAATGAAAACTTAATTGTAGGCAACATAAGCAGTCAAGCAAACTCCTATCAAGCAATTTCCTTTTCCCTCTCAGTTCCCATCAAGCCTTTAACGATACCTTAACAATCCATCAAGATGTCTCAGTAGATCTGATAGCTTCTTCAGATGTTATATGCTTGAAGTCTTCTTCCAGTTTTGAGAACTGTAATGTACTCTGGAGCACATCTGATCCAAAGAAGCCACAGATCTTATAGGGTAATTAAACAGCAGCCATCCAGTGGAAACTCCCAAGACCCGATGAAGCTTGTCTATGGATTTCATGGAATTATATCAAAGGGTTTTTTGCAGGGTAGCAACTAAGAGGTTATGAGGCAAAGAAAAGCCTGGGAATGGGGAAAAAAAAGTAGCCAACCTCAGAAGAGAGAGGGAAAGAAGGGGAAGGGGAAGGGGAAAGAAGGGGAAG